>MEHQ01001250.1:63423-114772 GCA_008828725.1 Saccharina japonica
CCGTGTTCTGGGGGGGGGGGGGGGGGAGATATTCGATGTCACAACGTGTGTGAGGTATGAAATATGAGTAAACTATTGGTGAAGGCGGTGAGGTGAGGGTGAGATAATCGATGTTACAACGTATGTGTGCATGCGCTATGATAGGTACAGGTGTTTTTGTTAGTGACGGGACGTCAAAAAGTAGCAAGCAGAGGACATTGTCGGTTCTACGGGTACAATAATGAAATAATATTTCGCAATGAATGACTCGGGGGGGGGGGGGCTTGTTACATTATTAGCGGCCGGTGAACACAACTTCAAGAAGGGGGGGCTATCAAGATTTATTTATTTTTGTGTGTTTTTTTGGTACCCTCGCCTGCCTGCCTGCCTGCCTGCCTGCGACCATGATTTGTTTTTTATTATCATTGTTTTTTTTGTGTCGCGTGCGACCATGATTTTGTTTGTTTTTTGTCGTGATTATTAGTTGTATTTTTCATCAATTATAATTTTTCGTGCCCGCCCTCGCCGGCCATTTTTTTTTTTTTTTCCCTGGTTTCTTTTCCGGCGGTTGCACCCACCACCTGTTGCTCTTTGCGGCTTGTTTTTACTCAGTTCTCTTTTTTCATTTTTTTTTTTTTTTTTTTTTTTTTTTTTGGGCCATGGTCTGTCAAGGTCTTCGACGCATTCGCTCGAATCAGCGCAAGGCTCATCATCTCCACCACTTCGTAAGAGAGTTTTTGTTTTTCGGAGAGGAGCGGGTGACAGACGGACGGGCCGTTAAAGCTGATTTGGTTGATTGATAGTTGAGCAAGTAAGTCACGGGGCATAACGTACGTAAAAACACACCTCAAAACAACAAGAAAACAAGATGTCCTCTTGTTCCCATGCATGATGTACCATGCCTTCGCTCAGCTACTCACAGGTTGATATCCGCGGTCGCGGAAGGTACACCCCCCCCTTGGCAGGATGCAGCTCACCCTCCATGCGACTCGCCCAATACCCCACGGCGCTTCGCGCTTGGTGCAAGCAATGTCTGCCTGGTTGGTGAAAACCCAACGTGCTCCGTCCCGGCATTGTATAGGGATGCGAGGGTCTATGGTCATACGACTACGGCCGTGCACGACATGAGTACCCCCCCCCCCCGACCCCAATGATAATGCCTCCCAACCCCCATCAACCATATGCAAGTCCGTCCGCCTCACAAGTGGTTCTTGGTATAGGATGCAGCAGCTTAACCTTCATGCGACTCGCCTGAAAAAAACACCTGCACGTGTCGCTTCGCGCTTTTGGTGCTACCAGGTATATACGTATATAGCAATGCCTGCCTGGTTTGGTGAAAACCCGACATGCATGAGTGTCGAGTGTGCCCCCCCCCCCCTGCCTGGTTGGTAAAAACCCAACGTGCTCCGTCCCGGCATTGTATAGGGATGCGAGGGTCTATGGTCATACGACTACGCCCGTGCACGATATGAGTACACCCCCCCCCCCCCCCCCCCACTACCGCCACCTCTATCGTCTAGTGCCCTTAACCATGCTTTATTCTGCCATATATATTTCGTTATCATGATGAGTGGTGATTTGATGAAAATCTGGATTTTAGGCGAGGTACCTCGCTCATAACTTATAGGTAAGGTTGTTCGTGGCATGGGGGGGGTATAATTAATTAATTTCGCGAATGAGGGAGAAGAATATCTAACCCATCACCCTTGCCTGATTATTGATGTGGTGCCATGTGCTGTTGCCGTGCCGCGCTCAACCACGCCACACCCCGATCGAACCCACACGCACCACGCACAGGCTGATGTTCGCTACCATGTGCCACGGGAGCTGGAACTATTTCTCCGAGATCGAGGCGCTCCGGCCCTTGCTGTACGGCTGGAGGGGCGACAACTTCTGGCTCCACACCGTGGGCGGCTGGTCGATCGGCATCTGGGTCATCTTGCACGTGTGGTCGCTGCTGTTTCCGTCCATTTTTCACGGCTTCGCCAACGTCAAAGTAGCCGGCGAATTCGGGTGGCTGCCCCCGCAGGTATTTATACTAAATATATATATTATATATATTACGCGTATATTACACCGTATATATGTGACCTCCCTTGAGTTCCACAGCTGTCAGATTTTGTTCCCCTTAAACCCCGTAGTTCGCGCGATGGAAGTATCAAAGTATCCCACGCAGCTATTAATAGCAAAAATGAGTTTCGATCAAATCCTCGATCTCACAGCTCTTTTTTTTTTTTTTTTTTTTTCAATAAATACTTTTTATACGACGTACATGAAATCCAAACTGTTAGCTCTTTTTTCTATTACTATTATTATCGTAATCTTTTGCCATCCGACAATGTGCAGCATGAGCTTCAACGTTGATCACTCAATAACATTTCCCGAAAGCAGAAAACCACAGAAACAAAGGAAACCTACCTATGCGCAAAGTCTTAACTTCCTTGCTATTATTGTTGTCATTGTTTATTTGAAAGGTGCCGATCCCGGGAGGTAACCTAAACGCGGCGGACAAGGAGGCTAGGTGGGGAGTCGACGATATCTGGCGCATCTTCTGGATGACCGTGATGTTCGGCTTCCTCATGCCGCTGTCCAGATCGGCCTGGATGCTGGGAAGGAACTTCTCCCTCGCCATGGTGCTCCACACGGTGAGGGGGTATCATTCATTCAGGCCGATCTGATAGATCTGAGATTTGATTTTCGTGGGCGTTGTGATCTGAGTGAAATCTGATTTGGCGGGCGTGACCTCTGAGTGAGATTCGTGGACGTTGAGATGATGTGAGTGATATTTGGTTTTCGTGGCCGTTGTGATCCGAGTCAGATCTGATTTGGTGGGCGTTGTGATCTGAGTGAGATCTGATTTGGCGGGCGTGACCTGAGTGAGATTCGTGGACGTTGTGATGATGTGAGTGATATTTGATTTTCGTGGCCGTTGTGATCCGAGTGAGATCTGATTTGGTGGGCGTTGCAATCTGAGTGAGATTCGTGGACGTTGTGATGATGTGAGTGAGATTTGATTTTCGTGGCCGTTGTGTTATCCGAGTGACATCTGATTTAGTGGCCGTTGTGATGTGAGAGGTTTCTAATCCTCATACCTATTTTACCCGCGCTTGGTGTCGTGATTTCGCTGAATGGACTCGCCACACACACAGGCCGTGGGTTGCGGATTTTTCTTCGACAGCGTTAGGCGGAAGACCCACCCCCACGTTTGGATGTTGAATACCCCGTTTGTGATCTGGTACATCCTTGACAAGGTCTGGTGCGCCACGCGGGGAAGGTGAGGAAAAAACGAAAACTGAAATGATGAGATGCGACACGACCTACAGTAATACGAAACACGTAAAACACCTGATTTACACTATAAAGCAAGATGCGTGTGATCTGATCCACTATTAATAACGTAAACCCGCGTTGTTTTGTTTTGTTAAACGGGGGGGGGGGGGGGGACTATCTGTTGGAAAAAAAAAAATCGAAAAACCGAAACGAACAGAACAGAACCATACAATAACGAGAAAAATATCGTAGACAATTTGAAAAAAAAAGTGTGAACGTATGATTTGTATATTTACGTTCAGAAAGAAAAAAATAGTACATATATACGTACCGAAACAAAAAACCTCGCCAATAACAGAAGTGCTCCGTCTCGAAAGGGATGCGTGGTCAAATGATCAAAATGGCTCGAGACAAACAACAAATAAAAAAAGGACCCCTTCCCCCCCCCCCCTCGCCCCTCCTCCTCTCTCCCCCCGTTTATTGCGTCTGTTATTGCGGTTCCCGTGCTGGATGTGGTTGATGACGGTAACGGGCAGGGTGGACCCGTTTGCCAAGGCAACCCGCGTTCAGCTCGACGAGAACTATATGCTGCTCCTCTGGAGGCACGACGACAAGCCGAAGAGGATCTGCGACATTTTCTGGCTCAAAAAGAGCCACGCCAAGTACGTACATACTGAACAATACTGACAACACGCTTGACAAGCAGTTCCTATTTTCAATCATCCATACTGAAATCGTCATCACCCATCTTGCGCGGAGTATTCTCAAAACAATAATCTCAAAACGTCCCAAACTCCCGCCAAAAAAAAAACAGATTTTCGACCCGCTAATTGTCAAAAAAATACGACGACTCAGATCTGTTTTTTTGTTGATGAGTATCACCAAAAGCTGTAGTGCTTCAACGAACCTAACTAGTACCGTTGGCAACTTCAGTGGCGAGATATGATTTGCCCCCTATAAGGACCTTTACTTATACTTCGAAGTATACATTCAGGGCTCCTTTTTTGTTTTGCGTAGTTTTTTTTTTTCGGGGTGATTCCGAAGTATCAACGTCGAAGAAGCTCATCATGCTACTACACTTGTTGGGATGTCAAGGATAATATTATTTAAATACGAAGGTTTAGGGTTAGTTAAAAAAAAAAAACGTGACTTTTGTTATTAACGACACTTCTTTTTTTTCTTCTTTTTTTTCCATCACTTTTGTTATCTTCGCCCTTCTTTTCTCTTCTCCTTTCTATTAACTAGTCGTAACTCAGATCTGGGATCACACTACAAAGTAGGCTCTCCTACCCCCCCACTACGGTTCGTGCCTTGCATTTTTATCGCGAGAAAAACTCCCAGCTCTTTTCTTCCCTCGTCGACTTGCATCGAATTGTGCTCTTAAGTAATAATAGTATTAACCCATTCAGAACTGAAAAAATGTCCCACACTAATTCCAAGTAGTTTGTCGCCAAAATCGTGGGACCAGTTCTTAACCGGTTAATGATACCTCGTATCATGACAAATGACCCAAAACTTCGTGATTTATTTTTTTTGCGATTCAGGTCCGGCGAGGGTAAGATCAGGGCTTGTGAACTGGCGCATCCCTTCACCACGTGCTCTTCGCACGACACGGCCGTCACGGGAACTCATCGCATCAGCCCCTTCCATGAAAACGTGAGCCGAGAACGGAGAGGAGGGGAGAGATAAAAGATCATATAAATATAGTCTTACGCGAGAGATTCTTGTTGTTGTTGTTGTTGGGTTTTTTTTTCCGGCAACTGCAGTCGAACTTTGATGGGGGATATTAATCCCTTAAGAACTGGTCCCACGTATTTGTGGACAAACTACTTGGATTTAGTGTGGATTTGTTTTTTTTTTTTTTCAGTTATGATTCGCATTTCGATGAGTTCGAGTCAGTCGAGTCTCTCCTCCTCGCCAGTTCTGCTGCCCTTTCATGGTATTTTGAGCCATGCTTCTTCGTACGGCAGTGCAGGAAATTGTGTATTTTGGTAGGGCTGTCAATCGGCTGTGTATACATATGTACGTACCGATGTTTGAAACATCGGTTTTCGGTGCATATATAGACGATATCCGATATTCGAAACTTAGGTTTTCGGCAAATATAGACGCTATCGGGTCTGTAAGTGAAAACTTCGGGGGGGGGGGGGGTTCCATCCTCGTTTTACGATGTCCCCTCGCCCCTCCCTCCCCAGTACACCCCAAAACCCCTCTCCCGCCGTCCAACCAAACCCGGCAAAACCCAACCCAAGCCAACCTGACGCTAAGAATACCTCTATACAAACCTCCCCTCCCCGCCCCCTTCCCACCCCACTCACTGCAATACGCTCCTGATACACCCAAAACAAAAACAAAACAAACAAAATCAACCTTAATCCCTTTCCCACTGCCCTCAACTTACTCGTGAATTACGCCTCATACGCCAAAAACACATTAAAACAAAAAACAAAAAATCCAACCCAACACCCAACCCCTCCCACCCACCCACCCCGCCCATTGCATAACGCCTTCTGATATACGATATGTATGACCCCCCCCCCCTCCCTTTTTCAGGACATGCTGAACGCTCGGCCGATCATCGAGGTTCCCGTTCGAACCGACGTGTCCTGGCCGGGGCACCGCTTCTCCCTCAACAGCGCCGTCACGGCCGGGCGTAAGGCCGGCGGGGGAGGGGACCCCAAGATGTTGCAATCGGCGACTCCCGCGAGGTGCGTGGATGGGTGGGTGGGATCACCCTTACTTTGTTGTTGTTGTTGTTGTTGTTGTTGTCTTCACATTAAAAGCCGTGCCGGTCTCTCTATCCAGTACCTCCATCTGTCCGAACTAATCCAACACTATTACTTTAGGAATCGATAACTCCACTCTTACTTTTGAGTCCGGAAACGGGTGCCTCTCAATTGGTAGGGCTGGGCACTGGCACAGTCAGTATGTACTGGCAGTGGTAGTAGTGGCAAAGGGATTGCCAGGTGATTTAGTCGATATTTGCACCACGTATATAAATATATATATATTTTTCTCCGTCCCGGCATTGTAGGGATGCGAGGGTCTATGGTCATACGACTACGGCCGTGCACTACATGAGTACACCCCCTCCCCCCCCTTTGCTGCCTTGCTTGGTGAATGGTATTTCCAAATCTACTTTATTTGGCAGTGTTGTGTTTGAATACGTAGTGTATGTGCTCAAACGCAAGGACGCGATAAAGCTACGATGCCTCCCTCGAAGCTGGCTGCGCGGACCGGCGTTGGTTTTACCGCCCTTGCTGCCCTTGCTGCTCAAAGGCGTGGTGCTTCCCTGGTCAATGGTCTAGAGGTTTAATTGCAGATATCAGTTTCCTGATCTGTATGATATCTCGCTCATGTTGCCGAGGTGGTAGCTCTATATATACCCCCTCATACGCGATGTACACCCTGCATGAGGACATGTATACAAAACCCGTACAGCAGTAAGTAGGCGCGATCGAAGTATTATACTCAGCTAGCAAAAGATGAGTTTCGACGAAATCCTTGATCTCACAGCTGTTGTTTTTTTTTTCAACTTTTTAAATATATGTACATGATATGAGGCCATAGCACTTGTGGTACGCGCGATGGAACGAAGTATCACACACGGCTTCCAAACAACAGAATCCTTGATCCCACAACTGCTGTTGCTATTTTTTCTGTGAATATTATTTCCAATGACATACTCGTATGTATATACCAGGTATAGATATGTTTGGTGTAACAGTTGGTGCCTTGTATTTCATTCAACGCTCAGCTTGCACCAGACAGATGAGTTTCGACAAAAAAAAAATCCTCGATCTCTCTCACAGCTGTTGTTTTCATTTCTTCATAAAACATCTACATATCCAGTCATTTTACATCTGTTTGATGATGCCTTTTTTTTCTTGTCTTTTGTTATGTTTCGCGCTTGCTTCACGACAGCGGGCACCCCTTCTTCCCTCCCACGCCCGGGAGCGCCGTTTTCATTTCTTCATAAAACATCTACATATCCAGTCATTTTACATCTGTTTGATGATGCCTTTTTTTTCTTGTTCTAAGCTTCGTATATATGCGTTACATGTTTTTCTTGTCTTCGTTATGTTTCGCGCTTGCTTCACAACAGCGGGCACCCCTTCTTCCCTCCCACGCCCGGGAGCGCCTTCAACCCCACCCCGGGCACCGCCATCAACGCCAGCCGAGGCATGGGGCTGGCCTGGTCGGAGCAGGGCGGCAGCCTGCTGGAGGAGGAGAAGTTCCGCGAGCTGGACGAGGACACCATGATCGGCGCCGAGTCCGGCTGCCGCCCCGGAGAGGTCGCCTTCGTCATCGGAAGCGTCCGCTCCTGCGACAACAACACCGGTGAGAGCTGTTGGTGTGGCTTAGCGTGCGACCTTGTGGCGTTGGTATATCGTATATCGTATCGACGAAGAAGAAGTTTCGATATATCGTATATCGTATCGACGGAAGACGTTTCGATGTATTGGATATTGCATCGACGGAAGATGTTTCGATGTATCGTATATCGTATCGACGAAGAAAGCGTCCGGTCCTGCGACAACAAACGCCGGATAGAGTTTTCGGCGTAGCGGGGAGTGGCTTGGCGTGCGACCTTGTGGCGTTGGATATCGTATATCGTATCCCATGAAGAAGTTTCGATATATCGTATATCTTATCGACGGAAGAAGTTTCGATATATCGTATATCGTATGGACGAAGAAGTTTTGATATATCGGATATCGTATCGACGGAAGGAGCTTCGATATATCGGATATCGTATCGACGAAGAAGTGTTAATATATCGGATATCGTATCGACCAAGAAGAAAGTTCCAAGGAAATTTCGATATATGTTTCGATATATGTTACATCGTATCGACCAAGAAGAAGTTTTGATATATCGTATATCGTATCGACCAAGAAGAATTTTTGATATATCGTATATCGTATCGACCGGAAAAGTTTCGATATACCGTATCGACCAAGAAGAAGTTTCGATATATCGTATCGACCAAGAAGAAGTTTCGATATATCGTATCGACCAAGAAGTAGTTTCGATATATCGTGAAGAAATTGTTTTTCTCCCCTTCATCCATCCACTGTTCCCTTCCCCTCTTGTTTACGTAGCTCAAACTGAACGAAAGCTATCATGCACCATGTATCGAAATCGTAGCTATAAGCTTTCTGTCGATCGTCGTTCGACATCCAACAATGCCAACAAAACGATGTAATAACAAAAAATTACAAAAGACAAAAGAATTACAGTGTCGTGCTTCTCTCGGAGATGACTGTGAAATCGCTTGGCACATCAGATGTGGACTACGATGTATTAAAAAAAACAAAACATTTTTGGCTGATTTCTTGGCGTCGATTTTTTTTCTGTTCGCCGCGCCCCCCTCTCCCCCCTTGAATTTGCGAAAGATCAAAGCATAGTGGCGTCTTCCGTGCAGCGCTTCTTCTCCGAAGGCGAGGGCGAGCTCGAAAGGTGAGACTCAAGCTCAAGTCGCACCGGCCTCTGCCTTTGCCTTCTTCGGCAGCGGAGGGGAGGTGGGGGGTCCTTGTTCCCGCCACCTTATTTCCTGTCAAAGTTGTCATGCTTGCGTTGATCAATCGAAAACCCTCTGACCGCATACAATTTTCCTCTCGAGCACCATTCGTCGGTTGCCCCTCTACCCGAATCCCCCCCCCCCCCCCCCCCCCCCCCCCCCCCCCACCCCCCCCCCCCCCCGCCCCCGGCCCCATGGAAGCTGTCATCCATATGCAAGTCCGCCTCACAAGCGGCTCTTACGAAGTAGGATGCAGCTCACCCATGTTACTTGCCCAACACCTCACGGTCCGCTTCGCGCTTGGTGCAAGCATATGTCTGCCTGGTTGGTGAAAACCCCAACATGCTCAGTCCCGGCATTGTAGGGACTCAAGGGTCTAATACATCATAGGACTACGGCCATGCTTGAATATGAAGTACACCCCCCCCCCCCCCCCCCCCCCCCCCCCCCCCCCCCCCCCCCCCCCCCCCCCGCCCCCTCCCCTCCCCCCTACAAGGCCGGGACGGAGCATGTCGGTTTTTCACCGACCAGGCAGACATTGCAAGTGCGAAGCGAAACGTGAGGTGTTCGATGAAGTACACCCTCCCCCTCCCTCCCTCTCTGCCTCTCTCTTTCCTCTCTACACCACGGCATTCACTCACCCCTCCCCACGCCACCCCACCCCACCCCACCCAACCCCACCAAACCCCACCCACTGACCCCATGCAGACACCGCGAAGAATCGAACGAGAGCGGCAGCGGGAAAGACACGGGCGCATCGAGCACCACACCCGCCGCCAGCACGGACGAGTCTCTCTCCGAAGAGGAAGGCAACAACAACAACAACAACAACGAGAACGACGACACCATCAGCGCCCGGCCCCCGTCCCACCCCCACCCCCGCCCCAAGCTGAAAACCGCGCTGTCCTTCACGTCGCCCATGCTCGACGCCAACCGCCAGAGCAGACGGTACGGGCGAGCGAATTCGCTCGACCGCGCCGCGCGAATCGGTCCACCGACCGGAAAGTCTACCGAATCGGTCGGAGCCGGACGCGGCAGTGTCGGAGGAGGAGAAGGAGATGGAGATGGGAGTGCTAAAGCGAGCGCGGGAGGGAGCAAGAACGACAGCTCTCACCCGGAACTGACAGGACGGAAAAAGAGCCCCGAATTGACCAGAGGGGATGATTCCGAATTGTCGTCATCGACCGATCGAAGGACCGAACAAGAAGAAGAAGCAGTGACGACGGCGGCGGCGGCGGGACTGAAGGAGAAGAACGCCGAATCGGCAGCAGCAACGGCAGCTAAAGAAAAAGAAAATGGCCAACAGACTGCCGAAGGGACCGGCCTGACCTCGATCGGAGCGGCCAAGGTGGTGCCCGCGGTGGCGATCGCGCGGATCCAACCAGGAACCAACGGAACCGAATTATTGTCCAAACCGAACACCAACAGCAACAACAAGAACAACAAGGAGGTTCTCCGAATCAAACAAGGATCGGAAGGGTTCGAAGACGGAATCGGAATCGAAGAAGGTGACGGCATGGCTAAGGGGGCGGGGGAGAAGAAACGGATGGGGCTGAAGAGGCTAGAGACCCCGGTGTTCCAGGAGTACCGCAAGAAAGAGGCGTTGAAGGAGGGGGCGGGCGGGGGCCGCGTGGGACGGGTGACGGGAGGGGCCTGGAACAAGATGGCCATCGTTCGGGTGCACAGACGAAAAGAACCGGCAGTCAGGTACCTTAAAAACTGAAAAAAAAAAAAAAAAATCATGCAAATCATACAAAAAACAAAATGAAAACCATATGTATGTACAACACAGCTGAAAAACCATACAAATCATATGTACAAGGTACGTAAAACTGAAAAAAAAAAAAATGCAAATGCATACAAAAAAAAAAATGAAAACCATATATGTATTCTACAACACAGCTGAAAAATCATCCGAATCATACAAAACAACTGCGGCATTATGTCCGTAAATATATGTATTTAAGGAATGCATACACTACCGGCCCTCTCATATGAAAGTGCCCCACAAGAAACTCAAGCCTAAAAATTGCGGGGGAAGTAAGAAAGGCGACGGCTATTATACTGAAGTTAGTGTGGGACACACCCCTTTCTCAACTAAGAAAGTCAGCCTAAGCCCGATTTCTGGTTTCTTATGAGCGGGCCGGTACTGTATGCCGAAAAGTCGATCTTTCGATGTATCTGTAGTTTTCATCTACCAGTAATATACGACACCCAATAAACTCCGCGTTGACAAGAAGAGCTGGTGTGTGGAACTGGCTGAAGAGCGAAAGAGATCGCCCCCCCCCCCAACTGCTGCTGCTGCTGCAGCCTGTTTCAAATATTCAAGTATTTCGCATCAAATGGACGGAAAAAAAACAACGCACCGTACGTAGGATTCCCGATTTCTGAAAACCGTACCTAACCACTCCGTAGCGTTTCTTCCGGCTCCACCCGACCCGACCCAACTCAACCAAACCCAACACAACCCCACCCAACCTATCAAAACCCAACACAACCCAACGTGGGTCAATCACGCATCTATCTGTCGTTTTTTTTTTATTCGATGATGAGCAGGGAGTGCAGCTGCCTGGGGTACACGCACGTGCTCAGCTCCTTCCGACGCCCCGAGACGTCGAGCATCGCCGACATAGAGGTCGGAGAGGACGGGGGCACCTTGCCGCTGCGCACGTACGGCCCTTACCGCTCGGACTACGGGAGGCTCGCCGAGTTCCCCAACCTTCCCCCCCTGCTGGTGAGAGATGCATGATGATGATGATGATGGATGATCGAGAGGATGCTGTGAAACGAAATCCGCCACGATCTCAGTCAGTTGATGTTATTTTCATTTTATTTTTTTGAAAGAGTATCGTGGTTATATGAGTGACAGATGTTTTGATGCGTGTACGCGTGGATACTATTTGTAATATATAGTAGCAATAATAGTAACAGTAATGATATTGATGTTAACCGGGCGGATCCGCGGGAAGGTAGGGGTTCCCAGCGCATTCGGAGGGCTTTCCCGCCGGAGGTCTAACCCGTACACCAAGATCAAGTCGAAAATCCACACTAATTTCAAGATAATAATATTTTATGTTAATATGTTGCTGTGTTGATGTGATGTGTTGATAATATGATAGTAATAACACTATACCTGGTATACAGCAGTACTAACATCGTGTTGGCTGTCTGTCTGCCTGCCTGCCTGCCTGTATGCCTGCCTGCCTGCCTGCCTGCATACGACACAGATCATCGCCACAGGGGCCGGCGCGGCGCTCGCCCTCGACTTCGTGGCGTACGTGAGGGCGAACCGGCTCAGGGCCAGGAGGCCTGTGAAGGTGTGCTACTCATCCGCCAGCCTGGCACTCCTCCAGTTCGTCACCAACACCCTGCTCGCCGAATCCACGCCTGGGATCCGGATCAAGACCGCCCTCACTCGCCACGATGACCTCGAGGTACTACACTTTATTTTTTATTTTTTCATCCTGCTGTACATAAATAAACGGGGGAGGGGGAGGGGGGTGCCAAGTTCGAGAGTTGAACGATTTTTTCGGGTAAGGATTTAATTATAAAGTTTTTTTTTCATCCTGCTGCATAAATAAACGGGGGGAAAAAAACAAAAACAAAAAAGTGTGTAAGTTCGAGAGTCAACGATTTTTTCGGGTAAGGATTATTTCGAGTGAAAATCCAAGAGGAAGAGAAATGCGATAAGAGAAAACTCGACCAAAGGTATCATAGGGTCGAAAGTGGATTGAACCACTTTTTGGGCAAAATAAAATAATGAATAAATAAAATACGAGAAGGGCACGACTGGTTAATTCATAGGAGAGGGGAACCATATATATGTACGAATATATGAAGGAAAAAACCAGGGGCTGATTAGGGCGTTTGTTCTTCTTTGCCCCTCAAATCTATGAGCATAGCAATATTAACACGCTTAGCTCTTGTGCGTGTTTCCCCCTGTGTTTTTTTGTTCCCTTCTTCTGTCAGCAACATACGTATACTCGTATAGCTCTTGTGCGTGTTTCCCCCTGTGTTTTTTTTTCCCTCCTTCTGTCAGCAACATACTCGTACGTATATAGCTCTTGTGCGTGTTTCCCTCTGTGTTCCCCCCCCCCCCCCCCCCCCCCCCCCCCTCTTACCAACCCCCCAACAAAAAATTAAAAAAACCCTTTCATTTGTTTTCCCCCCCTTTTTCCCCCCCCCCCCCCTCCTAGCTCCAACCACCCACAAAAAAAAACAATTATAAATCTTTTTTTTCCTGTTTATTCCCCCCCCCCCCCCTTCTATCTATCCCCACAACAAAAATTAAAAAAAACTCTTGCATTTGTTTTCCCCCCGTTTCCCCCCCCCCCCCCTCCCCTCCCTTCTTTTCGCTTTGTTGTTCCCCTTGCCCATTTCTCGACGAAACCGCGCGCATGCACGCACACACGCGCATAGCTTTTCGACACTACGGCGGACCCTAAGGACGACCTGGCCATCGGACGGCTCGACGTCAGGGTAAGACTTATTAATAATATACATATATGACAGCAGTGCCAAAAAAGGATTTTTTTTTATTTTTATTTTTTTATCCTCCGGCGGATGGGTCAAAATAAAGCTTGCGCCCTCCACACTTCCACGTCTCACTTGGTGCACTTCGTGTCGTGTGTCAATTCACTCCATGCCCCCTCGGAAGTATCAGCCCTTGCTGTCTACGACCTTCGGGAACTTGAGCATGTTGACCCGACCTGACCCCCGAAGGGGCCAAAAAAGGATGTATATATTTATATGTATGCAACATATATTTTTTGAAAAAAAAAAAAAAAACAGCTGTGAGATCGAGGATTTCGTCGAAACTTATTTTTATTTTTGCTAGCTGAGCAGCTGAGTGATATTTCGATCGTGCATACTTACGTGGTTTTATATGTCCTCATGCAGGGTGTACATCCCGTATGAGGGGGACACAATCCGAGGCTGTAGAATTCAGGGAGCGTGTGTCTATTTGTGGGGAAACAACAACAACAACAACAAAAAGTATATATATATTATATCCCAGGTACATATATATTACGGAGGACCTTAGTAAATAGAACCAACTTTTGTCGGTAAAAACAGGTTAATATACAGTAGCAACGGTGCTCCGTCTCGAAAGGGATGCATGCGTGGTCAATGCTCAAATAAACGACTAAGGCAAGCAACAAGCGAGTACCCCGCCCCCCCGCGCACGCGCTTTTGTCCCCTGTCCCCCTGTGCCAGGCAATCGTGGCAGAGGTTTCCGATGATACCGAGGTGTACTTCTGCGGGGGCGGCGCCATCAACGTCATGCTTCGGGACGCCTGCTGGAAGCGCGGCATGCCCTACACTGGTAGTTCGGTCCAGTAAATTACTGCTACTTGCGCACGTATGGTATACATCTTATGATGTTATATGATTAAGATCACAGTAAAGCACCTATGGTATAAATCTTATGATGTGATACGATTAAGATCACAGTAAAGCGCGTATGGTATTAATCATATGATGTGATTATGACTAAGATCACAGTAAAGCACGTATGGTATTAATCATATGATGTGATTATGATTGAGATCACAGTAAAGCGCGTATGGTATTAATCATATGATGTGATCATGATTAATATCACAGTAAAGTAGTAGGGAGGAGAAAAAGCAGACAAGAAAAAACAAACATGATAACTTTTGTTTTTTCCGGCAGATTTTGCCTCGTTCAGTAGTAGTGTGAAGGGGGGGGGGGGGGGGGGGGAGGGAAGGGGGCGGCTTATTTTGTTTCAAGACACCTCAATTCGTGTCAGATCACTTTCCCCTCAGTAGTGATGTAACAGTGCATATATATATAAATACTGGAGGCAAGTTGCTGGCAGTATTTCAGGGTTTCGTTTTACTGCCCTTATCCACGGAGAGTAGCAGTAACATAAGATACTGGACGGTACGGCCCTGCGAGTTTGCTGGCAGTCAGTCAGTATTTTCAGGGTTCGATATACATACTGCCCATAAAAAAACTGCGAGCACTACAGAGAGTTTTTTTAGTTTAGGGGCGGGGCGGGGGAGGGGGGGGAGGGGGGTACTTCATTTTCAGGCATGGCCGTAGTCGTATCAACCATAGATCCTCGTGGGGCGGGCGGGGCGGACCGGGGCGGGGGGAAACGAAATACTGGAGGCACTGCCCGCGAGGCATTTTTGTTTTTTGGCGCTCGGTATATATATATACTTTGCTTGTAATGCGAGCCACTACAATTTACAGTAATACCACTCGCGAGTATTTATTTGTAGGGGGTTCTGGCGTAACTGCCGTGGGTGGATACCGCTTACCAAAGGTATAGTTTTCCCAATTTATGTCGGCGTTCGATGATATTTGTTTGCGGATATATATATATATATACCCGCTCGCCGCACTCGGCAACGCATTTTCGGGGTTAACTCATTCAGAACTGAAAAAAATTAATCCCACACTAATTCCAATTAGTTTGTCCCCAAATGCGTGGGACCAGTTCTTGAGGGGTTTAGGAATGTTTGGGCATGTTTTATATATATAGTACATGCAGACTACTGTGCGCGTTTTTTTGTTTTATGTTTTTTTTAACGCAAGAGGACGGAAAAGGACGGTTGAAGGACTTATAAGGGGGGGGGATAGCGAACACAACCGAATCGACCGGGACGATGCTTCTTCTTTTTTTTCCGAGTTATTTCGATTTTCTCGTAAGAAAGGGCACACACACACACGAAAAAAAAAACGGAAATTGTGCGGGCGTTGTTGTTATGAAAAGACCTTCGTTCTACTCGTAGGTCTTTACATGATGTGCTCATTCATCTGTAGGCGGCATGTTTTTGCTTCTCTTTTCTCTTCTCCCACGTTGGGGAGAAAAAATCAGCTTGTCATACTTGTACGGGGGGGCGGGGGGGGGTTCTATTTCTTGCGTGTCGTGGTGCACAGGTAGTAGGTGCCCCCGGCTGAAGAAAAGGCAGGTGTGGTACGATACACAAAAGGGTCTGAAAACAACCTCTCCTAACTACAGCACGTAGCCTTCTCTTTTTTTTTTAATCTACATCCAGGGTGGAAGGAAATAGATTAGCGTCATAGGGGGGTCGGCCGATTGGGCTTCTCTTCTTAGCCGCGCTGTTGCTCTTTTGTTGCGCCCTCTCTCTCTCTTTCAACCTCAACTGGGGGGGGGGGTACCCACTGGTCCCTTTATACGCCAGTGTGGCGTTGTGGCTTGGGTTAATATTCCCCCAAGCTCCCTACCCCGGCATGCCGGTCTGCTATAAATGTATAATATATACAACATATATCATATATACAACATATATAATATATATATGTATATTATGTATATATATTTTCGCTTCGTGCGAGACACGATGGGACCAGCGCCTTCATTTATTGGCGATCGTTTTTTTTGTTTGGCCCTCTCGAGGGGTATGCTACTTTGATTGTACATACATCTTCGCGCGAGACAGCAGTGGATATATAGGGAGGATCGTGGTGCAAGCGTCCATGTTTTTGTTTTCGCGCGCGCATTTTCCTGTCTTGTTTTTTTTGCCCCTGGACGGGTTTTTATGTACTATTCTATCTAACTTCGCGCGAGACACGATGGTTGGGGTATACGTACAAGCGTCATGTTTTTTTTTTTTTTCCGGCGCTTTTTGTTTTCGATTTGTTTTGCCCTTTCATCTTAAGAAGGAAGAGGAGTGGATTGATATTATAGCTGTGATCTTGTTAGTATCTTGGATGGACAACCATGGTGTACCAATAAAAACGTGCGTACAAATATCGGCTCATATTTTGGTTTGTTGGGTGTGTCGTTTTTTCGTTCTGGTTCGTTATTTTGGTGCCATCATAACACTCTCGTGTTTTATTTTTTGCGATTATTTATGCGATTTTCTTTCAGGCAGGTTTTCACTTTTTGTTGGATTTCTCTTTTTGATTGATTTTGCGATTTTTTATATATATTTGTTCCATGTACCGGTTCCATGTTGTTTTTTTATCTTGCGTGCGTTCTTTTGTCGGGGGGTTTTGTACACCGGTTCAGATTTTGGTTCATTTGTTTCCATGCCAACTCATATTTTGGTTTTTGGTCGGGTGGTGTGTGCTTGAGGTTGGTGGTTTTGTTATTTTGTTAAATTTGTCATTTTGTCACTTTCCCGCGTTTTTCGTTTTTGTTTTTTTTTCGTGTAAGATACTGGGATATTTCTTGGTTTGTTGGGCGAGAGGGACTTGAGGTCAACAGGTATCTGGTGGTTCATTATTCCCCCTGCTTTTTTGCGTTTTCTATATATATAGCCGCTCGTATTTTTGTTTGTTGGATGCGAATTCCTTGAGGTTCTTAGTTTTAGTTAGTTTTCTCCTGTTTTTTTCTTTTTTATATATATACTAGATATACTCTGTATACATACGTATACAGTAGTACCCGTTCACATTTTGGTTGGTTGGTTTGGGTTCGGTTGCCATCAGTTTGAGGTGCGGTTTCCCCTCAGGTCTTTTGATGTGGCATTTTCTTGCATTTTTCGCAGCGATATATACCGCCGTATTTTGCTTCCACTCAAAAAATGATTGGGAGCCTATATATATAGCCTTGTCTTGTGACTTCGACAGGCATATAATAGATTCATGGCGACGAGCTATAAACAATGAGAGCAATGAGAGCCTTACCGCAACCAACGTAGTTTCTCTTGATTTTTTTCTTCTTTTTCTTCGGGAATGTTTCTGATGAGTGATGGACGTTGAATCTCATGAAACACACTACTGGAGTCATAATTGTCCACTTGGTATAAGCATACCCGCACACTGGGTCTACGTATACATGATACCCCCCCGTGCGTAGGGTTTACATATGGGCGTTGGCGTTTTGATGTTTCCCTTAAGTTTTTCGGTATAGCGTATAATATCATAGGCAAAATATGAGAGGGCCGGTACCGCTTAACGTCTCCGTAAGGCTTGGTATACTGGTTTTAGTGGAGGGGGCGGTCAGGCACGGGCGTCAAAAGCACGCTCTCTAGCTAAACATAGCTTATTAAGTGTAGTGGCGGTCAAGTCAAGACCGTCCGTCAAACAGCTGTCTGCAGCCAAGTATACTAGTTTTAGTGTACGGGGCGGTCAGTCAAGGCTGTCAATGGAAACGCTCTCGAGCTAAACATACCTGGTACTACAGTAGTTTTTGCCAAGGGGGGGACGGTGAAGTCAAGGCTGTCAACCCGCGCTCTCCTGTGTAGCGTATTTGGTGCTAATCTTCGAGGAACGAAGAGGACATCACATGACACGTTAACGCTGCTTTCTTTTGTTTAGGGCATTTATATAACTATGATAACCATGTAGGCTTGTACAGTACGATGCATACGGTGAGCTTTTTCACAAGACGAAGCGAATACCCGTGCCCTTTGGGCTCATACCCGTGCGCTGGGTATAATATACCCGTAGTTTAATTTTTGTTCGCTTGTCAACCGGCGCTCTCCTGGGTAGCATCTTCGGGGGAATGAAGAGGACATCACATGACACGTTAACGCTGCTTTCTATTGTTTTGGGTTTTTATATACTAAGTATATATATGTAAGCTTGTACAGTACGACGCGTACGGTGAGCTTTTTCACAACATGAAGCGAATGCCCGTACCCTCTGGGTTCATACCCGTGCGCTGTGGGTATATTATACCCGTAGTTTTTTTTTTGTTCAACTGACGCGAACCCGATATTTTGGGTTCATATCCGTACATTGGGTATGCTATACCTGTGCGTCAAGTTTAATACCCGTGTGCTGGGTATATTATATCCGTGCATGTTTGATTTTTATCAAACGCACGCATGCATGCATACCCGTGCTTTCGTGTCTACCAGTGAGTTGAAAGTATATTATACCCGCCTGCATGAGTTTCATACCCGTGTCATGTGTACACTTAAAGCCGGTGCATAAAAGGTTTATATCTGTACGTTGGCGACATTGCTGTACCGTTTCTCAGCGAAACGCACTAATTTTAGTCTATAGGGGGGCGGCCAAGTCAAGCCGTTCAAAACCTCTCTCTCAAGCTAAACGTGCTAAGTTTCTTGTGTAGGCGGCGGGGTCAGTCAAGCCCGTCAACCCACGCTGTCTGGCTGAATATACTAGTTTTAGCGTGGGGAGGGCGGTCGGTCAAGGCCGTCAAACCGCGCGGTCTAGCTGAATATACTGGTTTTAATGTAGGCGAGGCGGTCAGTCAAGACCGTCAAACCGCGCGGTCTAGCTGAACATATTGGTTTTTATGTAGGCTGGGTGGTTAGGTCAGTCGAGGCCGTCAGACGCTGCCGAACATAACTCGTTTTAATGGATGACGGCTGGCTTTCTAGATCAAAACATACCCTACTACGTACTGCTGTAGTTTTTCTTTAGGGTCGATCCACGCTTTCTACACAGACAGCTCTACAGCAGCAGTAAAAACGTGTTGTGTAGGGCGGCAATTTGCTATTAACAGTAGAGCATACGAGGACCATATATATCTTCTTTTTTTTCGTGTAGATCGGCGATCAGTCGAGGGCGTCAGTCAGACCGCGCACCCTCCCTAGCTAAACATACTACTTTTAGTGTAGGTTGACGGCCGGTCACGAGGGAGTCAAACAGCGCGCCCCTCGTAGCTGAACATACATATACTGGTTATGTCGGGGGGGGGGGTCAGTCGAAGCAGTCAAACCGCGCTTCAAGAATACCCGCCGGATCCGGAATGTAATAACCGTTTGTATGTTAACATTTAATTGCCAGTCTGATCCGGAATGTAATAACCGTTTGTATGTTAACATTTAATTGAAATGGTTCTTATAGTTTGGGTCAAAGTGGTTCCATATTTGGCTTGAAGAGGACAGCACGTGATCTTGTAGCTGTACGTAGCGCTGCTCTGTACGGGTTTTTTTTTCACACGGTACGAGAGGTGAGCGTTTACGGTCGTCATGCTTGGTACCCTGATACATATTATGAAGCGCGTGTCCACTCGGGGTGCGTGCATACCCCGTGCGCTGTGTGGGCATTTTATGGTTACACGCCCCGTGCATGTTTGTTTTTTCAGCGCATGCTTCCCCGTACTGCTTCGTTGGGTTTGTACCTGTGCGTTGGGTATTCTTTCCCCCGTGCATGTGAGGCTCCTCATACCCGTTCGTTGGGTCGTTCATGGGGCTTGTATCTGTATATTGGCGTTTTCATAGTATGCCCGCGTACTTTAGGTTCATACCCGTGGGCTGTGGGTATTTTATATTTACATACCCGCCGTGCATATTTTTTTTTCAGCGCGCATGCATGCATACCTGACTGTACTTTGTTGGGTTTGCACCGGTGCGTTGGGTAAATTATACCCGTTTCTGTGCATGATGGGTCGCTTATGGGGATCATATGTATTTTTTACGTTGGCATTTTGATGTTGTCGTTCGGTTTTCTTGGTGAGCAAGAAGAGGAGATACCAATTTTATACGTACAACAAATGCTCTGTGGCTTATATAAATATGAGGTGTGGTACGGTATATATACCTCGTACAACGTAAGTAAATACGAAAATACTCGTAGACGAATAGTTGGTCTTCTACTCATTGAGGGTTCCGGTGTGAGGATGAAAGGCCCTCTCTCATTCCCACTCGATAATTTTGGATACCATACATACCTGGTTCGCGACTTTTACACCTCATCCTCATCACATGGCAAAAGCTTGTGGGCTCCACATTGCGTGTTGTGTATATAAGGACTTACTACGTGTTGGTATATGAGTATCATATGTATCATACGTGCATTGGTCTCTTGTGGTCGCGGGGCATCCGGAGTTTACTATTCAATGATGTGTACCGTACATTTATTTGCATTTATTTGTGTTGGATTTGCCCGTACCATAACTAGCCTGGTCGGGGTATTTTGATCAACTGCAAATCATCTACGTAATACGTATACGTGCGGACATCGCGCGGCGGGATTTATTTATGTTCCCCTGAAAGTGGGCTGTGTATCTAAATGTTTGGATTCCGTCCAGGGCTGAGAGAATGAAATACTTTCTTCTCTTGCGTGAATTGTCTAAACTGCAATTCGTCCATATACGGATATTGCGGCGTAATTTATGTTTCCCTAAATGGGTTGTATACATACATGGTATGTAGACATTGATTGGCACTTGAATTCCTATAAGGGCCCGGGGGTGAGGGGATGAAAGGCCCCCTTTCGCCCATTCGATAATTGACAATTTGATATACCTGGTTTTGTACTTTCTACATCGCCTCATGGCCAGCTTGATGGGCTCCACAGATAAGCGATCTACGTGATGATTCACCGCACCCCTTGCTCAAATCGCCATTTTGGCGCTAGCGTGTTGGGTCGCTTGTTGTGCCCCGGGTTGCATCGATCGGTTACGAAACGTTTGATTCACCGTTTTGGATCGGTTATTACGAAACGCTTGGGGTGACACGCTTGGGCTCCACCGAGCCATCCACATATTCCACCGCACCCCTCGTGCGCTTCCTTGAACGAGTCGACCTCTTTACGCTAGCGTGTTGGAACTCTTGATGTGCACCCGGCCGTTGCATTGGATATACGAAATAACTTACTGCAACCTTGTTGGAGTAGGCTTCCGGTCAGGCAGGACCAAGTCTCCTGCACGGATATATCAATACACGCAGACACGACTGTTCTTGCCAATCGCAGCAGAGGAGGCGACCAGGTAGTGGTGGGTGCCGTCGAACGTAGCTCGAAGTCTTCCGAGGCCTTTTAATCTTGAGTCCCACAATAATCAGTTCGAAACCATTCATTGGTGGCGTGATTGTCGGCCAAATTTGGTATTACCGGCGCGAATTCAATGCTCTTACGTTATTAGTTGGACCGGCCATGACCGCGGTCAGCCATCACCGCTCATGACCGGTCCAGTGGCCGATCATGACCGCGGTCATGAGCGGCCATGAACGCGGTCAGCCATGACCACCCATGACCGCGGGCATCCGCGGCCATGACCACCCATGGCTGACCATGGTCATGACCGTTCACGGCCGTGGCCATACGCGTCCATAAGGACCGCTCATGGCAGCGGATACCGCCTGATAATGAATTTTCTCAAGGTAGCTATGCGCGCACTTTGATTGGCTACGTACGGGATACATTGTAAGCGGCTCAATCAACCTACGTAGAGTATATTGCCAAGTCGCAGCATCCCGAGCCGCCCGAACCAACCTATTTAATACCTGGTAGAGTAGTTCCAAGCTCGGTATCCACGCCGGCCGAATCAACCTAGAGTCTTACCAAGAACAGCTCACCCCAGAACTGAGCACTGGTATATGGTTGGGGTTAGGGTTAGGGTTAGGGTCGGGAGGTCGGCTTTAGGCGCCGAGCACAAAACCTCCGTAAATTTTCACTGTCAGCAGGTATGTCTCTACGACCGCGGCCATGAAAGACACATGATTGCGCAAACCACGGGCGACCATGACCGCAGCCATGTTCGCAGCCATGACCGGCGACGGTTGAACTCGACCCCGGCCATGGCCGATCATGACCGCTCTCATGGACCCGACCATGACCGGCCATGGTCGCGGTCATGACCGCTCATGACCCCAAGAACGGCAGTTATTAAGGGGCCCCTTCGGTCATGATGAAACACGAGTCTCCCATCGTTGAAAAATATATATTTTTCGTTTTTTTTTACAGCAATACTATTTCTGGTATAATAACACCATATCAGTACTCCTTACGGAAAACGGCATAGCTCCAGTTCTAATGCTCAGGTTTTCGCCCATCGAGTATTTGCAAAGAGCCTAGACCATGGTCAACATTTGTGTATCGGGAGGCATATCGATTAGACGCCTTGGTCGTCACGAAAAGTACCTCTAAAGAGGCACTAATGCTTTTCAACATTTGTGTATCGGGAGGCATATCGATCAGACGCCTTGGTCGTAACGAAAAGTACCTCTAAAGAGGCCCTAATCCTTATCTCGGGAGGCATATCGATCAGACGCCTTGGTCGTCACGAAAAGTACCTCTAAAGAGGCACTAATCCTGTCACGAAAAAAAGGATTAGTGCCTCTTTAGAGGTACTTTTCGTGACGACCAAGGCGTCTGATCGATATGCCTCCCGATACACAAATGTTGACCATGGTCTAGGCTCTTTGCAAATACTCGATGGGCGAAAACCTGAGCATTAGAACTGGAGCTATGCCGTTTTCCGTAAGGAGTACTGATATGGTGTTATTATACCAGAAATAGTATTGCTGCTGTAAAAAAAACGAAAAAAATACATTTTTCAACGATGGGAGACTCGTGTTTCATCATGACCGAAGGGGCCCCTTAAGTCGGCCGTGGTCGAGGACGGATCCGGCCACGGATGACCATGACCGCAGCCATGACCGGCCATGGCTGGCCATGGTCGACCGTGGCCGCTCACGACGGAGGCCATAAGCGGCGCCATGGGCGGTCATAGCCTGCCATGACTGGTTCAATTAATGTGAATCACCCCGCAAATTGAGGCAGCAAGTAAGTATTATACTCGTTACTACACAGCAATTAATTCCTGACTATTAGTAGCTGAAATGATCAGCGCTCTCGCACGTAAAACCTGTATCACGCGCGCGAATATCATCTCTCCCGCGATCGATAGTCCGCGGATGTGTCTCACAATGAGTTTTTATCTCCATCGTACGTACGACACTCACGTTTTTAGTATATATATATACTTCGAAGTATATATATATATATTCCGTGCGTCAGTGGGCGACGTTCTGTCGCGGTCGTCTTCTCTTGTTCAAACATCAGTTTTTTCGTGCAGGCTAGGCCATTCTCCCCGTTTCTTGAAAGCCGAAATAGCAGCAAGTAGTACACTCTTCACTCGCGTACTATAAATACTATGTCCCAAAATATAAAGGAGCGTTTGTACATTCTTCTTTTTCCAACCGTGCCTTATATTTGTATCCATACTGTCCTTAGATGGCGGGACAGGCGTTAGGGCATTAAATAGTCCGTTGGGCTACTGTAAAAGGTTAACCGGTCGTATATCACACCCAAAGTAAGCATTCTAACACATATAGTGGTATGCATACACTGGTTGGGCTCGGGGATAAGAAGTGGGCGACGAATCCAGCGGACGCCGTGCAAGAGAGAAAAACTCGTTGTACGGGGATGGTCTCCTGACGGCAGTCCTGCAATTCCTGGGGTGTTATTGCCTTATTTATTATTTATCGCACGTAACGAGGCTCATAACCTGCTGATTGATAGTGAGGTCGCCTTATGATGATGATCGCCATGCCGTGTCCCTCATTTGCAAAATTAATTACTACGGGGGACCATTGTAAATGGAGCCTACCGCACACCCAAAATATATATACTTGTTGCTGCCACTTACGAGTATGTATGTATTCAGGGACCAAACCTGTCAACTGAAATATATATTTTTTAGTTGTACAACTATTCACAACAAGGAAGGGCCGCTGATCGCCAAACCAAAAATTGGTCGTCAACATGTTTGCCCAACCGCATCTTTCAGAGCGATAAGTACGGGCGATAGCACAGAAGCTACTGCTTGCTGCTGCACTCCCAACACACAAGAATACAGCAGTGTGGCTTACCCATATACCGTAAGACTCTGTTGATACAACAACCTGCTACGTACTATTACAGTGTACAGTATGCATAATGCCTATAGCCTACATATCACACTCAGCTACGTAGCAAAGATGGGTTTCGACGAAATCCTCGATCTCACAGCTGTTGTTTGAAAATAAATATAAATATAAATATATATATACTAGCGGTACGGCCACGGCTCCGCCCGTGGCGCTAGCTTTGCGTTGCCCATAGTAGTATGTAGGATCCTGGTGTGGTACATAGTACTCGCATTAACAGTGTGCTGTGATGTACCACTCTGAACCGGAAAATAGGAACCACCATGCGAGGCGGTATCGACGCGGGGGGTGTCTGTTTTCGCCCCCGGGTTATTGGTGTTGTAGATGTCCGCGAGGATTTCTGATCATGGGATGCGACGTTATCATCCCCGGGTGCGGTGGGACTTCGCCGTTGCCCCGAGGGGCAACTCGCGCCGCGCGCTGGCTCCATGAGAGCCAGCCAACCGTAAATCAGCCCGTGGGGTTGGGGTTTCCACACCTTGTGGGGCGGTATCGACCCCGGGGATGTCTGTTTTCGTTCCCGGGTTGTTGGAGTTGTAGATATATGGACGGATTTCTGACCCGGGGATGGGACGTTATCATCCCCGGGTGCGGTGGGTCTTCGGCGTTGCCCCGGGGGGCAACTCTCACCGCACGCTGGCTCTATGAGGGCTAGGCAACCGTACATTTTCCCGTGGGGTTGGGGTTTCCACACCTTGTGGGGCGGTATCGACCCGGGGGGTGTTTGCTTGCGTCCCCGGGTCGTTGGAGTTGTAAATGTATGGAAATACTTCTGACCCGGGGGTGGGATCTTATAATTCCCGGGTGCGGCGGGACCTCGCCGTTGCCCCGAGGGGTAACCCTCGCTGCGTGCTGGCTCTCACGGCTCCAGGCTCCAGTGCCCCAGCCAAATGAGCAATCAGCCAGTGGTGGTGGGGTTTCCACACCTTGCGGGGCGGTATCGAGCCCGGGGGATGTCCGTTTTCGTCCCCGGGTTGTTGGAGTTGTAGGTGTATGCAAGGATGTCTGACCCGGGGATGGCACATTATCATCCCCGGGTGCGGCGGGACTTCGACTTCGCCCCAAGGGGCAACTCTCGCCCAACGCTGGCTCTATGAGGGCCAGGCAACCGTAAAATAACCCGTGGGGTTGGGGTTTCCACACCTTGCGAGGCGGTATCGACCCGGGGGATGTCCGTTTGCGTCCCCGGGTCGTTGGAGTTGTAGATGTATGGAAGGATTTCTGACCCGGGGATGGGATCATATCATCCCCGGGTGCGGCGGGAGCTCGCTGTTGCCCCGAGGGGCAACTCTCGCTGCGTGCTGGCTCTATGAACTCCAGTGCCCCAGCCAAGTCAGTAATCAGCCAGCGGTGGTGGGGTTTCCACACCTTGCGGGGTTGTATCGATCCCGGGGGATGTCCGTTTGAATCCCCGGGTTGTTGGAGTTGTAGATGTACGGAATGATTTCTGACCCGGGGATGGGACGTTGTCATCCCCGGGTGCGGCGGGACTTCAATGTTTCCCTCAGGGGCAACTCTCGCCCCACGCTGGCTCTATGAGGGCCAGGCAACTTAAAATATAAAATAGCCCGTGGTATTGGGGTTTCCACACGTTGTGAGGCGGTATCGACCCGGGGGATTTCCGTCTGCGTGCCCGGGTCGTTGGAGTTGTAAATATATGGAAGGATTTCTGACCCGGGGATATAATCATATCATCCCCGGGTGCGGCGGGACCTCGCCGTTGCCCCGAGGGGTAACCCTCGCTGCGTGCTGGCTCTATTAACTCAGCGCCCCAGCCAAATCAGTAATCAGCCAGGTGGTGGTGGGGTTTCCACACCTTGCGGGGCGGTATCGAGCCCGAGGGATGTCCGTTTTCGTCCCCGGGTTGTTGGAGTTGCAGATGTATGGAGGGATTTCTAAACCGGGGATATGACGTTATCATCCCCGGGTACGGCGGGACTTCGACGTTGCCCCGAGGGGCAACTCTCGCCACACGCTGGCTCTATGAGGGCAAGGCAACCGTAAAATAGTAAAATAGCCCGTGGCATTGGGGTTTCCACACCTTGTGAGGCGGTGTCGACCCGGGGGATGTTCGTGGTCGTTGGAGTTGTAAATGTATGGAAGGGTTTCTGACCCGGGGATGGGGTTATATCATCCCCGGGACCTCGTTGTTACCTCGAGGGGCAACCCTCGCTGCGTGCTGGCTCTATGAACTCCAGCGCCCCAGCCAAATCAGTAATCAGCCAGTGGTGGTGGGGTTTCCACACCTCGCGGGGCGGTATCGACCCGGGGGATGTCCGTTTACGTCCCCGGTTTGTTGGAGTTGTAGATGTATGGAAGGATTTCTGACCCGGGGATAGGATGTTATCATCCCCGTGTGCGGCGGGACTTCGACGTTGCCCCGAGGGGCAACTCTCGCCGCACGCTGGCTCTATGAGGGCCAGGCAACTGTAAAATGTTCCGTGGTATTGGGGTTTCCACACGTTGTGAGGCGGTATCGATCCGGGGGATGTCTGTTTGCGTCCCCGGTTCGTTGGAGTTGTAGATGTGTGGAAGGATTTCTGACCCGGGGATGGGAACTTATCGTCCCCGGGTGCCGCTGGCTCCCTGAGCCTCAGCCAATCAGTGACCATCTGATGGGGGTGGGTTTCCATACCGTGCGGGGCAGTGTCGACCCGGGAAATCGCCGTTTTTGTCCCCGGTTGGTCGGAGTTGTAGAGATATAGAGGGATTTCTGATCCGGAGATGGGAGCCCACCCTCCCCGGGTTTGGCCGGATCTCGGTGGCTCTTTTCAGCACCGATGTTCTAGAAAGAGCCAGTAGCCACTGGCATGGGTTTAGGCAACCAATCAGCTGCCAGAGTAGTAATTCAAAAATTGCAAGTCAGCAGGTAGGCTGGCTAGATGACTGTCAGAACTATGCGTCGGGATTGCGCCACGGCCACGGCTCGGCGCGGCATGGGACCCGGTGTTCTGCGGGTTGTGGCACCCAGCCTCCCTACCCATGGGGCAAGGTGGGGCTGAACCGCTCTGGATAGCGCTACTCAATTACAGACAGACAGACAGACAGACAGAATAGCAGCTTTTATATAATAAGATATATTGTCAGCAAAATATTCAAGCCAACCCAACCATTTGCTTTCACGCATTGTTGCGAGTTGTCAACGCCTAAACTGCAACCCACCGGAAACAANTCTTGCCAATCGCAGCAGAGGAGGCGACCAGGTAGTGGTGGGTGCCGTCGAACGTAGCTCGAAGTCTTCCGAGGCCTTTTAATCTTGAGTCCCACAATAATCAGTTCGAAACCATTCATTGGTGGCGTGATTGTCGGCCAAATTTGGTATTACCGGCGCGAATTCAATGCTCTTACGTTATTAGTTGGACCGGCCATGACCGCGGTCAGCCATCACCGCTCATGACCGGTCCAGTGGCCGATCATGACCGCGGTCATGAGCGGCCATGAACGCGGTCAGCCATGACCACCCATGACCGCGGGCATCCGCGGCCATGACCACCCATGGCTGACCATGGTCATGACCGTTCACGGCCGTGGCCATACGCGTCCATAAGGACCGCTCATGGCAGCGGATACCGCCTGATAATGAATTTTCTCAAGGTAGCTATGCGCGCACTTTGATTGGCTACGTACGGGATACATTGTAAGCGGCTCAATCAACCTACGTAGAGTATATTGCCAAGTCGCAGCATCCCGAGCCGCCCGAACCAACCTATTTAATACCTGGTAGAGTAGTTCCAAGCTCGGTATCCACGCCGGCCGAATCAACCTAGAGTCTTACCAAGAACAGCTCACCCCAGAACTGAGCACTGGTATATGGTTGGGGTTAGGGTTAGGGTCGGGAGGTCGGCTTTAGGCGCCGAGCACAAAACCTCCGTAAATTTTCACTGTCAGCAGGTATGTCTCTACGACCGCGGCCATGAAAGACACATGATTGCGCAAACCACGGGCGACCATGACCGCAGCCATGTTCGCAGCCATGACCGGCGACGGTTGAACTCGACCCCGGCCATGGCCGATCATGACCGCTCTCATGGACCCGACCATGACCGGCCATGTCGCGGTCATGACCGCTCATGACCCCAAGAACGGCAGTTATTAAGGGGCCCCTTCGGTCATGATGAAACACGAGTCTCCCATCGTTGAAAAATATATATTTTTCGTTTTTTTTACAGCAGCAATACTATTTCTGGTATAATAACACCATATCAGTACTCCTTACGGAAAACGGCATAGCTCCAGTTCTAATGCTCAGGTTTTCGCCCATCGAGTATTTGCAAAGAGCCTAGACCATGGTCAACATTTGTGTATCGGGAGGCATATCGATAGACGCCTTGGTCGTCACGAAAAGTACCTCTAAAGAGGCACTAATGCTTTTCAACATTTGTGTATCGGGAGGCATATCGATCAGACGCCTTGGTCGTAACGAAAAGTACCTCTAAAGAGGCCCTAATCCTTATCTCGGGAGGCATATCGATCAGACGCCTTGGTCGTCACGAAAAGTACCTTCAAAGAGGCACTAATCCAGGGATAGTGCCTCTTTAGAGGTACTTTTCGTGACAGGATTATGCCTCTTTAGAGGACTTTTCGTGACGACCAAGGCGTCTGATCGATATGCCTCCGAACACAAATGTTGACCATGGTCTAGGCTCTTTGCAAATACTCGATGGGCGAAAACCTGAGCATTAGAACTGGAGCTATGCCGTTTTCCGTAAGGAGTACTGATATGGTGTTATTATACCAGAAATAGTATTGCTGCTGATAAAAAAACGAAAAAAATACATTTTTCAACGATGGGAGACTCGTGTTTCATCATGACCGAAGGGGCCCCTTAAGTGGCCGTGGTCGAGGACGGATCCGGCCACGGATTGAACCATGACCGCAGCGCAGCCATGACCGGCCATGGCTGGCCATGGTCGACCGTGGCCGCTCACGACGGAGGCCATAAGCGGCGCCATGGGCGGTCATAGCCTGCCATGACTGGTTCAATTAATGTGAATCACCCCGCAAATTGAGGCAGCAAGTAAGTATTATACTCGTTACTACACAGCAATTAATTCCTGACTATTAGTAGCTGAAATGATCAGCGCTCTCGCACGTAAAACCTGTATCACGCGCGCGAATATCATCTCTCGCGCGATCGATAGTCCGCGGATGTGTCTCACAATGAGTTTATCTCCATCGTACGTACGACACTCACGTTTTTAGTATATATATATACTTCGAAGTATATATATATATTCCGTGCGTCAGTGGGCGACGTTCTGTCGCGGTCGTCTTCTCTTGTTCAAACATCAGTTTTTTCGTGCAGGCTAGGCCATTCTCCCCGTTTCTTGAAAGCCGAAATAGCAGCAAGTAGTACACTCTTCACTCGCGTACTATAAATACTATGTCCCAAAATATAAAGGAGCGTTTGTACATTCTTCTTTTTCCAACCGTGCCTTATATTTGTGTCCATACTGTCCTTAGATGTCGGGACAGGCGTTAGGGCATTAAATAGTCCGTTGGGCTACTGTAAAAGGTTAACCGGTCGTATATCACACCCAAAGTAAGCATTCTAACACATATAGTGGTATGCATACACTGGTTGGGCTCGGGGATAAGAAGTGGGCGACGAATCCAGCGGACGCCGTGCAAGAGAGAAAAACTCGTTGTACGGGGATGGTCTCCTGACGGCAGTCCTGCAATTCCTGGGGTGTTATTGCCTTATTTATTATTTATCGCGCGTAACGAGGCTCATAACCTGCTGATTGATAGTGAGGTCGCCTTATGATGATGATCGCCATGCCGTGTCCCTCATTTGCAAAATTAATTACTACGGGGGACCATTGTAAATGGAGCCTACCGCACACCCAAAATATATATACTTGTTGCTGCCACTTACGAGTATGTATGTATTCAGGGACCAAACCTGTCAATTGAAATATATATTTTTTAGTTGTACAACTATTCACAACAAGGAAGGGCCGCTGATCGCCAAACCAAAAATTGGTCGTCAACATGTTTGCCCAACCGCATCTTTCAGAGCGATAAGTACGGGCGATAGCACAGAAGCTACTGCTTGCTGCTGCACTCCCAACACACAAGAATACAGCAGTGTGGCTTACCCATATACCGTAAGACTCTGTTGATACAACAACCTGCTACGTACTATTACAGTGTGCAGTATGCATAATGCCTATAGCCTACATATCACACTCAGCTACGTAGCAAAGATGGGTTTCGACGAAATCCTCGATCTCACAGCTGTTGTTGAAATATATATATATACTCGTATATATATATTGTCAGCAAAATATTCAAGCCAACCCAACCATTTGCTTTCACGCATTGTTGCGAGTTGTCAACGCCTAAACTGCAACCCACCGGAAACAAAAACCCAACAGCCACCAGCGACCACAAAAACGGCTGTCTATACCTGTTGCACGTTTCTAGCTCCCCCCTATCGCCGCGAATTCGTCAAAACTTTCATCACCCGCCTCGACCCCGCCGCCGCCGCAGCTGTCGACTGCCCACCCACCGTCTCGACTACCACTACCACTGCTCTCGAAACCCGTACACCCGGCACCACCAGCCGACAACGCCTGAGCGGCAAGACTGGTACCGCTGCCTCCAGTAGCCGAAGCAGTAGCACCAGCACCAGTATCAGTAGGAGCAGGAGCGGTAGCAGAGGCGGTAGCAGTAGCAGTAGCAGACGACAGGGTTTTTGCTGCGAGACTACTACTAGTAGTAGCAGTAGCAGTAGCAGTAGACGTAGTAGCGGTGGCACTACTCGTGGCAGCGGACAGCGTTTTTGCCGCGAGACTAGCGCCAGCGGAGCCGGTACCCGTAGTAGCGGTGGCAGCGCTCCATTGGTCGCCGGAAAACGATGCCCGCCCCTCCCCTCCCTCTTCCCTCCCTCCTCTTCCTCCTCCCCCTCTTCTTCTTCTGCCCCGCTCTCCCCGTTGCCATTCGCTGCGGCTCCCGGGAGGGGCTGAGGCTTGTCCCGGCCCGGACGGCATACCAGTTGCAATCCACTTCAACACACCTACCGGTACAATATAAATATTATTACGTAGTAACGGTAATATAACATTAGTGTTCGTAGCATTATTTTTTTTATAGTTGAGAAAGTCTGATTGATACCGGTATGTATGATAACACCTTCCATGTTTTTTTCATTGGATTCTACCGCAATTAGTAGGTATCATACATATATGTGGATATAGCATTATTGTATATATAACTATTAATATTAGTATCCTTGGCATCCGAAAATGTATGTGTACGTACGTATAATAGCATGAATGAGCTTCAACGTTGATCACTCAAAAGCACTCCGAAGAAAGAAAACCACTGAAACAAAAAGAGCCCTCTGCACACTATTATTTCGGTATAGTAGAGAAAGTCTGATAGATAACGCCTTCTATGTCTGCAGTCATTTGATTCAACTGCTGTGGATGGCATGGTTGGAGTAAGCGCTCCACATTGTTGTCGGCTGGGAAATGGAATCGAAAATGATATATATATACATTACAGGACACCTTAAGAAGAAACAGGAAATCCGGTCCAGGCTGGATTTCTTATTTGAGAGAGGGAGCCTTCTACACTACTTTCTATATAACGACTCCCGAATTTCTTATTTGTCTATAAATCTCAGCCTGTCTTTCTTATTATAATAGCCTGTTTCTTATTTGGTTTCGTGTACTACTGTATACCAGGCATCAGGTAGCATATAATACATTTAACTCCCTTCTTTTTTGTCCCCTCTTTTTCTCTTTTTGGGATATTTGTTTTTTTGTTTGTCGTTGGGCCGTGCTACGGTAGGCATTTCGGTGGCACTTTTCGTTGGCACTTGTTGGTGGCACTTTTGCGCCCAAACGTGTATCGCGGACGAGGCTGCTCAACTTAGTGCCGGTTAGCGGTCTCTCTATAGTGCCGGTTGAGTAGTGGCGGTGGCCCGCTATAGTGCCTGTTGAATCGATTGGCACGGCAGATGGGATTAACGAGTGTGGCAGTTGTGCGGAGTATAGTGCCGGTTGCCGCTGTGTATTGTTGGCTGGCGATGCCGGCGCTATGGAGGAACCACTCACTGCTGTTGTATTGCAAAGCAAACGAAGTAGACAGAGCTCAATCAAGTCGGAAGTACCTACGTACGTACGTATAATACGTGGTATCTATGTTACAGAAGGGAGCAGATTTTGTGCAACAAAAAAAAAGAGAGCTCTTATTTTTGCTTATTCTACTGGATGTTTATTTTGGAGTGATCAACGTCCAAGCTTATTCATGCTACATATTGTTGAGTGTGTATTATTCGCAATAAACCGTCCTGTCTACCCGTCGACATCCTGTACACCATGTATGTGTCTGTACCGGTGATTGATCATCCTACAGTAGAGAGATGCCAGTTATGTGGTCACAAAACTACGACGCATCAGAGATATATAGCTACGCTGCAATGCAGCACGCAAGCAGAGCAGACAATGCAATACCATATACGACAGGCACGACCTACCCTGCAAGCAATCTAGCTGCGTGAAAGATAAACCATGAAAAAAAAAAAGCGAAAAGGGAAAAATAAGGTACAAGCAGTACGTATTAATAGTAAGATGAGGGAATCTCATTCTTGCTCTTGTCCTAGGGAAAAATCCTACAGATGTTTCCATATTCCATCAATGGTTACCTCAAAGTTCACCATGCCATGTACCACCAAATGGAGAACACACGCCATGCACGACCTCTTCCGGCCATTGCACAAACTGAAGCATAAGCACCGTTCACCATTATTGTAGATATATATNGCTGCGGTGATGTTTTGGTTCTGGGTTAATCCCGATGATTCCCTTCACTGGTAGTACTTCACGAGCGATACAAGCGACAATATTATTTCTACTTCTTCTCCTACCTTGGTTTTCTGCTCTTACGCCTCCGCCTGGTCCCGTGCGCGACTCGATTCAATACGTGCCTTGCATTTTCATCGCGAGTAAGACTTCCGTCCTTTCTTCCTTCGTCGACTCGCAGCGAATTGCGCCTATCCACGCTACTAGGAACACTCAGGAGCTGATCCCGTTTTACATCTAGTTTAGCAAATGAGCTCCGAAGTCTGACCCACGTGGGATTCGAACTGCAGTACCCACTCTTGGTAGCATTCCACGGCATCACTAAATTGAGAAAACTCACGCACGGGGTATGGCTTCCGCACGAGGATGGGTGGGTGGATCACATTATAAGCCGTCATGGTCCAGCCAGGAGGAGGAGCTAAACAAAGCTCGGGAGAAAAGATGATGTGCAGGATCTTATACTTCGTATATAATAATGTCGCGTTGCACCCCGAAGGATCGAAAAGAAGAAAACAATTCAAGAGAGAAAAAGTTACGTCAGAAAAACTAAGCCAGAGAGACGAGTCCGGCAAGCAAACGAAGGAGTCTCATTCTTGATCGCTTCCCGAGCTCGCCACAAATGGATGCACTGAGCCTCCCACACCTAGGGAAAAATCCAACAGATAGATATTTCCATGTGCCACAATGGTTACCTCAACGTTCACAATAATGCATACCAGGTATATATGTATTACCAAATATTACCAAATGGAGAATGCATATTTATAAATAATAAAAAGCGAATGCTACTGCTGTGATATCGAAGATTTCGTCGAAACTTCATGCTCGCAAGCTGTGTGTAATGTTGATATTTCGATGGCGGGTACTTACGTGCGGGTTTTATTCGTATGTCCTTGAATATGTCATACCATATCTGATTCTGTAGTTTGCTGCTATTCCTAACAAAACACAACAACAACAACAACAACAACAACAACAACAACAACTAACTGCCGCTCGCTGTGTAGTTGTTCTGCTGACTCATTCCACCCTCACCCCAACCCCCAACCAAGCAGTTGAACACGTACATCATCGCACGACTCGTAGTCTCGTAGTGGCTTGATTTCCGAAGTCTTTTATTATTGCTTGCCTCAGTATAATTTGACCATAATAATGGTTGTTGACAACGCATGCATGCCTTTCCAGACGCAAGCGCCATTTCATTCTTATCAGAGCCATTCATTTCCTAAAATTCCAATATGTTTTTCGCGCAATCTTCCGCATTTCCATTTTTTTCCGTTTTTTTTTCTTCCATTTACTGGAACGCGAAGCCTTCTGAAGAATTTCCAAAAAAATGAACATGTTTCCCCTTTTTTTCTCTTTTTCCTCTTTTTTTTTTATGAAAAAAAATAATGGAAAATATGGAAAAAAACGTTGCTCGATAAGCATGACCGTAACACGACAGAGACCTCCAACTGCCTCTACTACCTACTACTACTGTTGGGCGCTCATTGCGCTGTTGCCATACGAAGGATTTTGTTTTTCATGGTCTCTTTTTTGCAAATATAATCCCCTTCTTTGTGGCACTCCCCTTCCTGGAGACCATAGCCTCCACGAAGCAATGGAAAGGCGAAAAGGCGCTTGCCAGTCTTCTTCGTTTGAAACTACGGGGAAAGGCGCTTGCCAGTCTTCTGGCTTTGTGTGCGTAGAGCGCCGCTATCATATGTATCCGATGTTGCTCCTTTGCTCCCCGCCCGTCTGTGCCTCCTTAACAGATATGGTACGTATCAAGTTTTGTATTATACCAGGTATCACATTAAAAATGAGCTCGGGATATTCTAGATTTGTGGTGTTGAGTATATACGAGAAGTTGTCAAACGATCAATACAATCGAGTGTCGTAGAATCCAATATTGGAAGAGGTCGTATGTATAACTGCTACTACTGCCGTAAGGTTTCGCAGGGTGTCATACTCGCCAAAAATCTTGACTAGCTGAAAGCGCGAGAGCGTGAGTTAGCAAAATTCGATGAAAATCGACGAGCGTTGGGAAGGCTGAACCCTCTGCGCGATAAAAAAGCAAGGCAAGAACCGTAGTGGGGGAGGAGGGAGAGGAGCCTACTTTGTGACCCCGGATCTGAGTTACTACTAGGGAGGGAGGGAGAAAGACGGAAGTGCGAAGATAATAAATGAGATGGAAAATAAATAAATAAATAAATAAATACTCAGGGCAATACATGAATAGATAGGGAACAAAGTTGCAGCCATTGTTGTATTATATTTTTCTTCGGGCTTGTAGGGGGCTCAGTGATAAATAGGGCATGTATCTACCATACGTATATGACAGCCAGTGTATATCACACTCCCTGGGGTGAATTTCAAAGCGAGTTTTCTCCGTAACCAGGGGGGCACAGACAACGAAAAAGGCGGCTTTCAGAGCATCATCTCGTCGAGATCTTTCCATTGACGGGTCGCTCGGGGTTAGCGCTCGACCGGTCGTCGAGCGAATCAGCGTTGAAAGTCGTCCGAGGGTGTGTGGTATACAGTCAGTGTCACATACGGGTGAGCGCATGTTCATATGCACAACTGGTCACAACAATTCTGTGGCAACAGCCATGTATGTGCTCTCTTTTGTTTTCCCCTCCTACGGCGCGAGTACTCCACTCTATGGCGGTGGATAACTGATAATTCAATCTATACATTTTTTTTTGCATATTTTTTGTCTTCTTCGTACAACGACGAGGGATCATGACTCTCTCTCTCTCCGCGAGGCGGGCCGAGCCCCGTGCCACGACATTGATCGTTTCTTACGCTAGCGTATTGGAGCGCTTTGTGCACGGCATGGGGGCTTGATCGCGAGGGCCGTATCGTGTAGTATCCGCCCATGGGGACGGAATCAGGCGGGAAAAAGGACCAGAGAATCAAGGTGGTAAAATACTTTATCGTATCGCTCTTGTAGTATCGCTCGTGAAGTAAGTCCTTTTTTTTTCCATCCCACTTATAGTCTTCGCACTTCTGTCCCTCTCCCTCCTTATAGTCGTAACTCAGATCCGGGGTCACAAGGCAGGCTCTTCTCCCTCCTCCCCACTACGGTTCGTGCCTTGACTTTTATCGCGCAGAGGGTTCAGCATTATTAGCGTTCCCAACGCTCGACGATTTTCATCGAATTTTGCTAACTCACGCTCTCGCGCTTTCCGCTAGTCAAGATATTTTTTTGCGAGAAAAAGTCCCTACGAGTATATATGAATATGCACTCGGGGGGGGCTCGAACCCACGACCTTGATCCAAACAGGGACGATATTCACCTGTCATTCCACCGGGGACGCCAGTACTACTACGTAGTGAAGTAGAAAATGAAGTGGTATGAGTTGTGAATCCCACCACACATTCAACCCACAGAACCAAAACCATCACCGTGGCAGGCTTTTTCCCACCAGGGTGGCTGATATCCTGACAGTCCTACTACTATGTAGTGCGCATAGTAGGAAACATCCCTCACGTTTCTTTTTGTCTCGAGCAAGTTCACCTCGGCCGGCGTCCACCTCAAAATACATATGTCTCGATCTCTCGTATACGAGCCAAAAAGCCCCAAAAAAGTCCACCAACCAACGAGGCTACATGGCGTGTTGGGCTATATTATATAGTATGGCAAGGAAACACTGTGTCACTCAAAAGACCAAAAAAACATATATATATATATATACGAAACATAGCAGCTGCAAGTGTGCCCCCCAAGCCGAATATTTGATATCACGTGGCACAACATACATGCCGTACGTACGTGCCTGCTTCGGCAGGTACACACTCTGACCGGAAATGTCAGAAACTCTCGAGTATTGATACTAATACCCAAACGGTTCTTGTATTTCCGGACATAAACTGGTATCGTTTGGTGGGGGTCGATGTGTCTGGACGCGCCGTGTTATTTGCCTTCTAGGGGTAGCGCCTACTTTGCGAGGCTTTTTGTTTACGGTATGTTGACGGGACGGTATTAGTGGTAACGGCGGGACGGGTCGGGACGGTAAAACCGTCGTAAACGTCGGTCCCGTCGCCCCGTCCCGTCGACAAAATCATCTACTTACCGTTGAAGTATACCGTCCCGTCCCGTGGTACAAAAATGGAATATACCGTCCCTTCCCGTTGCGGAAATACATATTCACCGTCCCGTCCCGTCTTGAAACTTTACCTCTACCGTCCCGTCTCGTTGTGGAAAACACATTTACCGTCCCGTACCATGCCGTACCGTCGTGAAAAATATATACATATCTGCCGCCCCGCCCCGTCGTGAAAAACAAAGTATTTACCATCCCGTTCAGCCGTAGTAAAAAGCAAACACCACTGTACTTTACCATCCCGTCCCGCTGGCAATGTGCACACAGACTAGTAGTGCCGTCCCGTCTCGCTCCGCCAACGGCTGTGTTCTTCATTTTTACTGTCCCATCCAGTGCCATCCCGTCTTCCATGTGTTCTCTGCCACGAAAGTAAAAACACTGCCGTCCCGTCCCGTGTCGACTATTACATACCGTGAAAAGCTTTTGCAAATTTTCATGAGGCCCCCTCACGTGATGGGCTCTACACTAATTATCAGTCGTTGGTACTATTGGTAAGTAGTTGGTACTGTTAGTAAGTCATTAGTACTATTAGTGAGTCATTGGTACTATTATTAAGTCATCGGTACTATTAGTAAGTCATTGGTACTATTAGTAAGGCATTGGTACTATTAGTAAGTCATTGGTACTATTAGTAAGTCATTAGTACTATTAGTAAGTCGTTAGTACTATTAGTAAGTCAATATACGACCCGATTGGACTCTGGCACGAACATCAAACGGGGGGGGGGTATGTTTCCGACGACCAGAGCGATATCTGTTCGTAAAGCCCATGTTCGAGCCCAGCCCAAGCGAGATGGCTTCAAGTCCATAGCATTAGTCGTCCCAACAGGAAGAGACAAGAAGAGGAGTGACCTCGGGAGGTCATCACGGCATTCACCGGTACACACACACCACCCTCAAAGAAAAAAAGCGGCGAAATAATCTAAAAAATGCCAAATCACCTCGAAACGACACGAAACCGTCACATTTGTGAAGAGACCAAACCAATGAATATCAACTACTCGTACCCTTTTCTCTTACCGCTTCCCACACTAATTCCAAGTTGTTTTTTCTGCCCCGAAAAATAAACCACAGGTTCGGTTATCTCGTACTGTACTCGTATATGTGCAGTTAAATCGACCCCCCTTTTATATAGCAGTATATAGGGCGTCACTTCCGGTCTTCGGGGTGATAAATCACTTGAAATTAGTACTAGAACATTGGTTTCTGTATATAGCCAGTGCACCTCGAAAACGCTTCTACTAAGTATGTCACAAAAAAGAGACCCACCACGCACGCACACAAACACGCACGCACGCACACCTTGGGCTTAGAAGAGTTTGCTTCCTTTGAAAGCCTCCGTCCTTCTTTAGTAAACCCCTCCCCCTCGCTTCCGGCGGCTGCGTCGGTAGACTGGTCGCCCAAGAGCTATTTAAGGTGCCCCCAAAGAGCCAAACCGTTCATATGTGTCCAGTAAAACGCGACGAGGGGAAGGGAGGGGGGGTAGGGAGTCGCGCTTTCCGCTAGTCAAGATATTTTTTTGCGAGAAAAAGTCCCTACGAGTATATATGAATATGCACTCGGGGGGGGCTCGAACCCACGACCTTGATCCAAACAGGGACGATATTCACCTGTCATTCCACCGGGGACGCCAGTACTACTACGTAGTGAAGTAGAAAATGAAGTGGTATGAGTTGTGAATCCCACCACACATTCAACCCACAGAACCAAAACCATCACCGTGGCAGGCTTTTTCCCACCGGGGTGGCTGATATCCTGACAGTCCTACTACTATGTAGTGCGCATAGTAGGAAACATCCCTCACGTTAGTTTTTTGTCTCGAGGAAGTTGACCTCGGCCGGCGTCCACCTCAAAATACGTATGTCTCGATCTCTCGTATACGAGCCAGTGCGCCCCAAAAAAGTCCACCAAACAACGAGGCTACATGACGTGTTGGGCTATATTATATATGGCAAGGAAACACTGTGTCACTCAAAAGACAAAAAAAACATATATATATATACGAAACATAGCAGCTGCAAGTGTGCCCCCCAAGCCGAACATTTGATATCACGTGGCACCACATACATGCCGTACGTACGTGCCTGCTTCGGCAGGTACATACTCTGACCGGAAATGTAAGGAACGCTCGATTATTGATACTAATACCCAAACGGTTCTTGTATTTCCGGACATAAACTGGTATCGTTTGGTGGGGGTCGATGTGTCTGGCCGCGCCGTGTTATTTGCCTTCTAGGGGTAGCGCCTAATTTGCAAGGCTTTGTTTTTACGGTATGTTGACGGGAGGGTATTGGTGGTAACGGCGGGACGGGTCGGGACGGTAAAACCGTCGTAAACGTCGGTCCCGTCGCCCCGTCCCGTCGACAAAATCATCTACTTACCGTTGGAGTATACCGTCCCGTCCCGTGGTACAAAAATGGAATATACCGTCCCTTCCCGTTGCGGAAATACATATTCACCGTGCCGTCCCGTCTTGAAACTTTACCTCTACCGTCCCGTCTCGTTGTGGAAAACACATTTACGGTCCCGTACCATGCCGTACCGTCGTGAAAAATATATATCTGCCGCCCCGCCCCGTCGTGAAAAACAAAGTATTTGCCGTCCCGTTCAACCGTCGTAAAAAACAAACACCATTGTACTTTACCATCCCGTCCCGTTGGCAATGTGTACACAGACTAGTAGTGCCGTCCCGTCTCGCCCCGCCAACAGCTGTGTTCTTCATTTTTACTGTCCCATCCAGTGTCATCCCATCTTCCATGTATTCTCTGCCACGAAAGAAAAACACTACCGTCCCGTCCCGTGTAGACCATTACATACCGTGAAAAGCTTTTGCTAATTTTTATGAGGCCCCCTCACGTGATGGGCTCTACACTAATTATAAGTCGTTGGTACTATTGGTAAGTAATTGGTACTGTTAGTAAGTCATTAAATAGTACTGTTATTAATAGTAAGTCATTAGTACTATTCGTGAGTCATTGGTACTATTTGTAAGTCATTGGTACTATTATTCAGTCATTGGTACTGTTAGTAAGTCATTAGTACTATTAGTGAGTCATTGGTACTATTAGTAAGTCATTGGTACTATTAGTAAGTCGTTAGTACTATTAGTAAGTCGTTAGTACTATTAGTAAGTCGTTAGTACTATTAGTAAGTCGTTAGTACTATTAGCAAGTCAATATAAGACCCGATTGGACTCTGGCACGAACATCAAACGGGGGTATGTTTCCGACGACCAGAGTGATATCTGTTCGTAAAGCCCATGTTCGAGCCCAGCCCAAGCGAGATGGCTTCAAGTCCATAGCATTAGTCGTCCCAACAGGAATAGACCAGAAGAGGAGCGACCCCGGGAGGTCATCACGGCATCCACCAGCGCACACACCACCCTCAAAGAAAAAAAGCGGCGAAATAATCTCAAAAATGCCAAATCACCCCGAAACGACACGAAACCGTCACATTTGTGAAGAGGAGAGACCAAACCAACAAATATCAACTACTCGTACCCTTTTCCCTTACCGCTTCCCACACTAATTCCAAGTTGTTTTTTCTGCCCCGAAAAATAAACCACGGGTTCGGTTATCTCGTACTGTACTCGTATATGTGCAGTTAAATCGACCTCCTATACGCGTATATAGAATTTTATAGGGCCACACTTCCGGTTTTCGGGGTGATAAATCACTTGAAATTAGTACTAAAACATTGGTTTATGTATGTTATATAGCCAGTGCACCCCCAAAACGCTTATACTAAGCATGTAACAAAAAGGAGGTCCACCACGCACGCACACAAACACGCACACACGCACACCTTGGGCTTAGAAGAGCTTTCTTCCTTCGAAAGCCTCCGTCCTTCTTTAGCAACCCCCCCCCCCCCCTTCCGGCGGCTGCGTCGGTAGACTGATCGCCCAACAGCTGTTGAAGGTGCCCCAACGAGCCAAACCGTTCATATGTATCCAGTAAAACGCGACGATGGACAGGGCGGGAGGGGGGGGTAGGGAGTTAGAAGGGTTGGAAGGAGGAGTTACGGGAGGGGCAGGGGACAAGGGGTACGAGTTGCACCCCCCCCGGCTTGCGGGGGATGTCAACACTTGAACGGAACTATTTCGGCGGGACCATACATAGTAAACAGGAAGGACCTACGTGCGGCACACACACAAAAACCTAGTACTGTACGTATATACCTGGTATAAATATTTTCCGATTTTTACGAACAGTAGTGTTTCGTCCCTATTTACTATTTACTATAGTTCCCCCCCCCCCTTGATAGAGCGGGGTGGAGAATCTTTGTTCCGCACAAGGGGAATGGTCGTATCACGTAGTGTTAATATGGTAAGGCGTCCGCGAGGCAGTTACATAGTAAAACCCATTGCTGTCTCCGGAAGTAGCCACACCAGAAATTAAATTAACTCATTGAAGCTGTCGTCCATATGCAAGTCCGCCTCAGAGGCGGTTCTTAGCAGGATGCAGCTCACCCTCCATGCGACTCGCCCAATACCTCACGGCGTTTCGCGCTTGGTGCAAGCAATGTCTGCCTGGTTGGTGAAAACCCAACGCGCTCCGTCCCGGCATTGTAGGGATGCGAGGTTCTATGGTCATATGACTACGGTCCCGTGCACAACACTGAGTTACACCCCCCCCCCCCTTGAAGAATTAGAGCAATGCCGCGCCAGCCAGAGGCGGCGACCTATCTTGCTAAAAAACACGTTGTTCACAGAAGGAGCTCAACGTTTGTTCGCGAAAAAAACCCGGAGAAATGAAGTACATACTGGTATGCGCTTAAAAGGATGAAATCATATATAGATGTGAACTGATGAGGGACACGATATAGCATCCTTCAAGAAATCCGGATAGCCACCACCACACGGATGGAGACCCGCGATATGTATATATTATATTTAAATATGTATGTATACGAGTATATGATATATACTTCGAAGTATATATATATATACACCGCCGCCGCAGCGGCAAAAAAAAAGGGATGATACTGGTGGTATTGCTTTGCGCGTACGCTCTTCCCTATCTATTGTGGGTGTGCCCACCTTGTTTAGGTTTATTTTGTTTTGTTTTGTTTTGTTTAGCTTTGTTTTGTTTTGTTTTGTTTTGTTTTGTTTTACTTTATGTATTTTTTAACCTTTTGGACCGCTGTCGCTCGGAGCTCTTTCAGGGTCGTCCCGCAGGAGCTTGTGTCGATGCCAGAGTCCCGCAGGAGCGACGTAACCTCGGTCCTGCATCGGCGTATCATTAATTAGGCAACCACGATCAAGCAAGCAACAAATGTGATAGTTGGTTGATTGGCTGGCTGGTCGGTTAATTGGTTGGTCGATTGGTTGGTTGGTCGGTTAGTGATTGGTTGGTTAGTATGTTGGTCGGTTGGTTGGTTGGTTTCTCGGTTGATAGTATTAATATACATAGGTTGAGTGGCAGGTAGGTAGATTTTTTTTCTTGATTACCTGGTTGCTAGGTTACTGGGTTGGTGATTTGTTCGGTCGGTCGGTTGCTAGGTCGATTGGTTGGTTGGTTTGTCGGTTGGCTGGTTGGTTGGTTGGTCGGTCGGTTGGTTGGTTAGTTGGTTGGTGGGTTGGTTGGTTGGTTGGTTTGTCAGTTGATTGGTTGGTTGTTTGGTTGGGTTTGTAGAGACCGTTGGTCGGTCGGTCGGGTTTGTAGAGACCGCAGTTTTGACGCTCTTGACTGGCCATCCCTGAAATACCCCAACCAGCAGCCGGGGTCTATATCACACACCCGGCCTGGGCGAGGGGAAACTTAAAACAATAGTAGCGGCTGTACAGAAAATAGTATATTTTGTGCACAGAGCTCTTTTTCGTTTTTTCGGTGGTTTTGCTGTTTCGTAGTGTTGTACCTCATACTTACTATACATTGTCGAATCGCAAGGATAATTATAATAATAGTAGCGGCTTAAGACATGATATACGAACAAAAATGGAGGCGGCTTAATGTAGACTACGACGCTGTCCCAAAACATAAGGATAGTTTTCATACTAAATGTTGAAATATTACGGGGGGCCATAGTAAAGAGCACCTATGATACACACAAACCACCAAAATATTTACCTATGTTTACTAACAANAACCCAACGCGCTCCGTCCCGGCATTGTAGGGATGCGAGGGTCTATGGTCATATGACTACGGCCGTGCACAACATGAGTACACCCCCCCCCCCCTTGATAGATTGAGAGCAATGCCGCGCCAGCCAGAGGCGGCGACCTATCTTGCTAAAAAACACGTTGTTCACAGAAGGAGCTCAACGTTTGTTCGCGAAAAAAACCCGGAGAAATGAAGTACATACTGGTATGCGCTTAAAAGGATGAAATCATATATAGATGTGAACTGATGAGGGACACGATATAGCATCCTTCAAGAAATCCGGATAGCCACCACCACACGGATGGAGACACGCGATATATACATATGTAAATTATATTTAAGTATATATACCGCCACCGCGGCGGCAATAAAAAGGGATGATACCGGTGGTATTGCTTTGCGCGTACGCTCTTCCCTATCTATTGTGGGTGTGCATACTTTGTTTTGTTTTTTATTTTGTTTTGCTTTGCTTTGCTTTGTTTTGCTTTGTTTTGTTTTGTTTCGTTTTTGTTTCGTTTTTTAAACCTTTCGGACCGCTGTCGCTCGGAGCTCTTTCAGCGTCGTCCCGCAGGAGCTTGCATCGATGCCAGAGTCCCGCAGGAGCGACGTAACCTCGGTCCTGCGTCGGCGTATCATTTCGTAGGCAATCACGATCAAACAAGCAAGAAATGTGTTGTTTGGTTAATTGATTGGCTGGCTGGTCGGTACATTGGTTGGCTCTTTGGTTGGTTTCTCGATTGATAGTAGATATAGGTACGGTACGTAGGTAGGTAGCTTTTCTTCTTCTTGGTTGGTTGACTGGTTGGTTGGTTGAAAGGTTGAAAGGTTGGTTGAAAGGTTGGTTGGTCGGTCTGTTGGGTGGTTGGTTGGTCGTTCGATTGGTTGGTTGGTTGTTCGGTCGAGCGGTCGGGTTTGACGCCCTTGACTGGCCGTCCCCAAAATACCGCAGCCAGCATCTATCCCATACACCCGGCCTGGGCGAGGGGAAACTTAAAACACTATTGTAGTAGCGTATATTTTGTGCACAGAGAGCTCGTTTTCGTTTCTTCGGTGGTTTTCGTCTTTCGAAGTGCTCATGAGTGATCACTGTTGAAGCTCATGACACGTACAACATTGTCGGATCGCAAGGATACTAATAATCATAACACTACTAGTAGCGGCCCAAGACATAATATACAAATAAATGGAGGCGGCTTAATGTACTACCACTCTGACCGGTTTCATACTAATAGTCAGAGTATTACGGGTGGCCATAGTAATAGGACCTACAGTACGATACATACACACCACCAAAATATGGTCCTATTTATTACGTATGGTCCTCTGTAATACGTACAATTTGATACAAAACCTTCCTTTGTCTTAACTTACGTACTCATGCAGAGGATGGCGCCCTCCCAAGTCTCTCTGCTCCAAGCGTCCTGTGCAGTAGCAAGCGTTGCGCAAGATTAACACACATGCCCACCCACACACACGCACGCACGCACGCACGCACGCGAGGGGGGGAGGGGGGGAAGAGGGTATCTCGGTAAGGGAAACGGTGCTGATATTTGCTGCAGTAGCAGAAGTAGTCAGGGGACATATGGGGTACATCCCCGGGTTTCCTATGTTGTGCTCGATGTTACCAGCAGCAAGCAGCAGTACCCTACATACCCGCCGCGAGATACGTATCCACATAGGCGGCAGCATGGTTGGTAACTGCCAAAGTTATTATTGTTTTTGGTCGCTATCCGTTACATCCCATATATCCGTTATATCCGTTATATCCCTCATGTCCCTTGTATCCGTTATATCCGTTATATCCCATATATCCGTTATATCCGTTATATCCGTCATATCCCTTCTATTCCTTCTATCCATCATATTCCTTGTCCGTTATATACGTTATATCCGGGGATATATAATGGATATAACGGATATAACGAACATAAGGGGTATAATAAAAATAAGGGATATATTCCTTATACCCCTTACCTGGCATGTCCGTTATATCTGCTATATCCGTTATATCCGTTATATCCCTTCTATCCCTTCTGTCCCTTCTTTCATTTCTATCCCATATATAAATGTTTATCCATGCTATCCCTTGTATCCCTTATATCCCTCATGTTCCTTAGACCAAAGGTTATGGTACCACTTTGTGGCTCGTTCATAATCTTATCAGCAACATAGTGCCAAAGAAAATGGGTGTACCCCTCGTATGGGGCATGAAGTTGGCCACTATGTTCCCCAAGATTGAAAAATACAACAAAAAGGGGTGTCTCGCCATCATCTGACCCCATATATCCCTCATACCCCTCATGTCCCTTGTATCCGTAATATCCGTTATATCCCTTCTATCCCTTCTATTCCTTCTATCCATCATATTCCTTGTCCGTTATGTCCGTTATATCCGTTATATCCGGGGATATATAATGGATACAACGGATATAACGAACGTAAGGGGTATAAGAAAAATAAGGGATATATTCCGTATACCCCTTACCAGGCATGTCCGTTATATCCGCTATATCCGTTATATCCGTTATATCCCTTCTATCTGTCCCTTCTTTCATTTATATCCCATATATATGTGTATCCATGCTATCCCTTCTATCCCTTCTATCCCTCATATTCCTTATATCCCATATGCCCGTTACATCCGTTATATCCGTTTAGGGAATTAACGGACATAACGGACATAAGTGGTATAAGGAATAGAAGGGACAGAAGAGATAGAAGGGATAGAAGGAATAGAAGGGATAAACAGATGTATGGGATAGAAAGGATACAAGGGCTATCAGAGATATAACGGATATAACGGACATACCGGATACAACGGATATAATGGATATAACGGATATATATATATATCCCTTCTATCCCTTTTATCCCTTCTATCCCTTAAATTCCTTCTATTCCTTCTATCTCTTCTATCCCTTACATCCCTTATATCCCGTATAAATAGCCCCTCATACCCCTAATAACAATATACCTTAAAACGGGTATTACATACCTTAAAAGGGGCCCCAACAGGATTAACTCCGGAAACAATACCCACCTCGCTTTCCGCGTCCGAGTTGTCCCCGCCGCGTGTGTCTGAGGGTTCCGTGTTGGCGCCTTCTCGCCCCCTTTCCTCCTTTTTTCGGTGGCTCGCCTGCATCTTCAGCAGAAAGCTCATCACCGCCGGGTTCTCGAGGTCCAGCTCGTCGTCTTTAGCTTTCTACCCACGGGGAACGGGCGAGGGGGGGAGGAGGGGGGGAAGGTGAGAGGGGAGGGGGGGGGACGGAGGAGGGTACCTCGGTAAGGAAAACGATGCTGATAACCGCTGTGGTTGAGGCAGCAGCAGCAGTAGTCAGGGAACACCCGGGGTACATCCCCGGGTTTCCTATGCTGTGCGTGATGTTCCCAGTAGCAAGCAGCAGTACCTTTAATACCCGCCGCGAGATACGTATCCACATAGGCGGCAGCAGCAAGCGGCGGTATCCTAAATACCCGCCGCAAGGTAGGTATCCATATCCACATACTGATATGACAGGAAGGATTACTATGGAAAAAAAAAACGGATGCAAGCAGCATGGTCCCTATCCGTACGGCTGGGCGCTCGCGCGGCTCGCATGGTTGGTAACTGCCAAAGTTATCATTGTTTTTGGTCGCTATCCGTTACATCCCATATATCCGTTATATCCGTTATATCCCTCATGTCCCTTGTATCCGTTATATCCGTTATATCCCTTCTATCCCTTATATCCCTCCTATCCCATATATATATTTTACCCATTCTGTCCCTTCTATCCTTTCTATCCCTCTATTCCTTATACCCCATATGTCCTTTACATCCGTTATATCCGTTTAGGGATATAACGGACATAACGGACATAAGTGGTATAAGGAATAGAAGGGACAGAAAGGATAGAATGGATAGAAGGAATAGAAGGGATAAACAGATGCACGGGATAGCAAGGATACAAGGGATATCAGGGATATAACGGACATAACGGATATAACGGATATACCGGATATAACGGATATAATGGATATAACGGATATAAATATCCCTTATATCCCTTTTATCCCTTTTATCCCTTCTATCCCTCAAATTCAATATATTCCAAATATCTCTTCTATCCCTTCTATCCCTCAAATTCCTTATATCCCTTCTATCTCTTCTATCCCTTACACCCCTTATACCCCGTATAAATAGTCCCTCATACCCCTAATATACCTTAAAACGGGTATTACGTACCTTAAAAGGGGCCCCAACAGGATATAACCCCGGAAACGATACCCACCTCGCTTTCCGCGTCCGAGTTGTCCCCGCCGCGTGGGTCTGAGGATGCCGTGTTAGCGCCTTCTCGCCCCCTTTCCTCCTTTTTTCGGTGACTCGCCTGCATCTTCAACAGAAAGCTCATCACCGCCGGGTTGCCGAGGTCCAGCTCGTCGTCTTTAGCTTTCTACCCACGGGGAACGGGCGAGGGGGGGAGGAGGGGGGGAAGGGAGAGGGAGGAAGGGGGAAGGACGGTGAAAGGGGAGAAGGGGGAGGGGGAGAGGGGAGGGGGGACGGGGAGGGGGGGTGGGGGGGCGGGGGGGGGGGGAGGGGGGGCGGGGGGGGGGGGGTACTCACATTGTCATGCACGGCGGTAGTCGTATCACCATAGAATGACCGCACCCACTACCAATACGGGAGGACGGATGCACCGTTGGGGTTGACCGCACGAGGCGGACATTTGCTAGCAACCAAGAGCGAAGACTAAACGTAGGGTGTCGTGCGAGTCGCATGAAGGAGGGTGCAAGTCCAGCTAGCTTTGTGAGCCGAACTGCATAGGGTGCAAGCTGTCAAATTAGTTTAATTTAACTTCCGGTGGGCCATTTAGAGAAGAGGGCTGCGCGCTGGGGGGGAGGTGGGATCGGGAGGGGGGGGGTATACGCATGTCATCATGCCGCCGTCGTGTAATTATGACCGACTAGATAGACCCGCGCATCCTTAATCGAAACAACCGGGGGGGACCGGGATCACCTCGGTTTCCGACCGAGGCAGAGACCATATTCTGTGCTTGCGACCAGACGCGAAGCGAACGGGGTGTCTGCGAGTCGCGTGAGGGGGGCAATGCCGCATCCTCCCTAAAGGGCCGCGTTGAGCGGATTCTTTCGCAATACGTGACACGGTCGGAATAATGAAGGCAGGGGAATTAACTTAGATTGTATGAATGACATCCTCACACAGCAGGTAATCAGATCATCATCGCAGTCGAATCCATCGAAGCCGCGCACCACATGCCGGACGAGACAGTCGGTTTAAACCGACCAGGGCATACGATTGCTAGCGAGCAAGCGGGAAGCGCCGTGGGGTGCTGGGCGAGTCGGCAATGAAGGGTTGAGCTGGCATTCCTACGCTAAAGACACGGCTCGTGAGGGCGGACTGCCATATGGATAACAGCTTCATGGGCGTACTACTTTGGTGGCGACGCCTTAGTCATTTTGACCATTTGACGGCACGCATCCCTTTCGAGCGCGGAAGCACCGGTGCCTACTCCTAGAGACCGACAGCCGCCATACATTTGGGCGCCGAGAAGATACAAAAAAAAGCCATGAGTTGGTTAACATATCGTATATTAAAGAAATGTTTGGCTAATCCTTAACCCCTATCCTAGTTTCGGCCGCTGTGGCCACCCTCTATGCTCCTAAGAAGCGATCGTTGTCTCGCTGCTACGAGTATACCAACTTCGCCAGTGTCACAGTCCGTGCTACTTTTCATTTCCTCTTCGAAACATGCCGAGGGGGGGGGGTGGGGGGTGGGGGGGGGGGGGTACTCCGATGTCGTGCACCGCCGTAGTCATATGACCAATAGACGCTCGCAATTCCTACAAGCCGGGACGGAGCTCGTTGGTTTTCTTCACAAACGCAGGCCGTTTTAGGTAGAGAGTCTCTAGGGGTCGCATGAGGAGGTTCTATACGCTCTGCACTCCAGTAACAGGCTTTTGTATGGAAAAGTAAAAAGCAGGTAGGCTAACCCTCGACGAAACTCAAAACCCCATATGAGCCTAGGAAAATACGAAAACAGAAGATCATTGCTGCGAAAAAAGGATGGCCTTCCGATCATTTTGGTCTAAGGGCCAGAATTAGGGCTCCGTTTAACTAAGAAGATAAATCAATTGGGAAAAAAAAGGGCAGCGGCCAAAAACAGGTGACATCGCTGGTATCGTTCGGGGCAAAAGGTACATAACTAAAAAGATCAAAGTTTTAAACGCACAGACACACGAACACTGCCGGTCCTTGCCAAATCGCAAAGTAGAGTTTTTCATTTCTTCGTGCTCGGCGCGTGCACGTAAACGAGTAGCTGCTATTAATGCGTAGCGTAGGAAGCGAACGCCTGCTGCTTATTCCCCTTTCTCAGTTCGACAGCCCCTGATTGCCAAAGTCAACCCACAAGCCGAAGGAAGCCTTACTAACTCGTATATTTCGGCGGGAGGTTGCAGGCAGGTATGTGTGTGTCGCTCAGTGTGGTCGGTATGTGTAAGTGCGAAGGTGCGAAGGGGAAGGGGGTCTGCCGCGTACGTCGCAATTGGGAATAGGGCATAGGGTGGAACTATGAAGGGCCTGTGATTGGCTTAAAAACGACTAAAAAAAAAGGGTGAAAAGTCTAAGCAGAGTGACAAAATCAGGTAGAGCCTGGGTGTGTAAAAGAAGCAAAACGCGGTACGGACGAGTTTTGGACCTAAAATGAGGGCACGTGGAGTGCGTTTTTTACGTTTGGTTTTAATTAATGTACCGTTTTTGGCCGCAAACGACCAGGGTATACCTTTTTTGCCGCTGTGCCAAAAAAAAAATGCAAATGCCGCTTTGTCAGGGGTAACAACACTGCATCCAGCACCAAAGATAGTGATCTTGGGGGGCAAATAAACTTTGTTGCTGTGTGGCGTGGTTTACCATGAAGAAAGCGAATTTGGATTTTTTATTTTCCCAAATTGAATTATGATTATTACTCGGTAAAATTTCGGCCCTTAGGGGCGCCATATTAACGAGTACAAAACAAATTCAAATTTGAAAAAAATCTAAATTCAAAAATACGCTTTTCATGGTCAACACAACGCACCAGCACAAATATTATGCTCGCCATAGATCCTAATCTTGGTGGTGGTGGGCGTGTGTGTGACGGACCGAATGAAAAGCGATTTGAATAATTGTTTCCAAATTGATTTTTTCTTTTCGTAAAAACGGCCAATTAGGGCCCATATTCAACTGGAAGTAAAAATAAAATTCAATTTGAAAAAAAAATGAATTCAAATACGCTTATCATTGTACAAGCAACACGCACGGCAGCACCAAAGATTAGGAATCTGGGAGTAAAGCTTGGTGGTGGTGCGGGGTTCTGACCATGAGAAAGCGGATTTTTTTTGTTTTCCAAATTGTTTTTTTTTGTATCTTTCGTTAAATACGGCCCTGTAAGGTAGCCCTCCGTCCATCTATCGTAGCACACGGGTCGATGGTGCGGCTGGGCTGTCGCGCGACGGGAACTGGCATAGTGAGGTCGCTGTAGGAGACACGCTACAGACCGTGGAGAACACGTGGAGGGCCACTGCGGAGATACTATATTGCGAGGGTTTTTCGTGGACGGAGGGGGAGGGGGGGGGGGGCTGCCTTCGCTCCGGGGCAAGTACCATGTTAGTGAACTCACTTCCTACGGTATTCTTCGCCGCGCCGCGGCCTTGTTATTGTTTTGTTTTACGCCTGGATCGCTGCAGCGCCCAAGACAGAAAAAAAGGTCGCAATGTTTGAAATGAGGACAGAACAGCCAACTCCGACCATGGAACCGAATTGGCCTGAACGGCGGGGGACTTAAAAAAAGGGGGTAACAGTAGGTACCCCCACACACACACTACCGTAAACCAGCCGCGGTAACTTCTACGCAGGTAGAGATGTAGCTTGCATGGCCAGCCCAACCGCCGACTCGCCACTGGGTGTGCTGGATGTCGACAGGAGCAGAAATAACGATTAATATGAAAGAAGCAACACACGCCTACTGGGT
>MEHQ01003599.1:0-17436 GCA_008828725.1 Saccharina japonica
CTTGTACCAGGGAGCCCACCCGCCACCATCCACATCCATCCACCCATCATTCATCCGCCCATCGCCCATCATACCTGCCAACCATAACTATATCCTCCATACACTCGCTCGGACATACTACGAATCGTTTCTTGGGGTGGTGCTACGGTAGTGATAGAGGCGGGGGCACCTATGGCTAGTTTTTGCAGAGGTTCCCATGTAGCAGGGTAAGCATGTAAGCATGAGGGATTCTGTGCTCTGCTACTCACCCCACAACCGACTTCGAGAAAACTTCACGGATGTGTTTACTGCATGTAGTACGAGTAGGGTATTTACCCGGGTATCTACCCGAGGATGGATACGAAAAGTAACCAGGCTTGGTACCCGGATACCCGGGTATCTACCCGAGGATGGCTAAAAACTCCAGGTTTGGTACCCGCGTACCCGGGTATATACCCGAGTATGACTGAAATAACCACATGCAGTAACCGAGTATTGTACCCCAGAGTATCCACCTTACTAAACACACCCTACCGAGCAATGCCACACCTTATAGGGGTGGTGGCTTATTTTCTGAGCTCCTCACATGAGCTCAATATCTCATACACCCGAAACACGATTTTGAACAAGTTCGTTCGCGCAAACTGGACCAAGACATTTAGTCGCTAGTCCCCAAGACCAATACTAATATAATCATTATCATACTAACCGACAGTTACTCACTCGAGGAGTATACTAATAGTCAGTCACAAAATATTGCCTCAGAAGGTAAAAACTCCTACACGTATATGGTATACCGTGGGATTAGTATACCCGGGTATCTACCCGAGTATTCCTAAAGTAGCCAGATTGGGCACCCGGGTAAACACACACATTCTACCCGGATATCTACCCGAGTATGACGAAAACAACTAGATTTGGTACCCGGGCACCCCAGAGTACTTCAGTATATACCTTGCTGAACCTATGATACTAAACACACAAATCAGGCTTGGTACCCGGGTCCCCCAGAGTATAGACTGAGTACCTACCCCCTACACTAGCAGGCACACCCTTGCAAAGAAAGGTTGTGCGCGGAACCGGACGGGTAATCCCGCGTGGGTTAGGGTTAGGCATCCGACGAATATAACGGCGCGTGCATGCTTAGCGAGCCCCTAACGTTTAGGAGGCTCCGGTCTCCATTCATTTGAGGAGAGCTCTACACGCGTACGAGGCCTCACAAAAAAGGGCATTAGCCAAAAATAGGTATATCTACGCACTTTGAGTCATTTATAGGTACACTGCGTAATGTACCCCGGAAACGGCTTCCTGGCCCGCCTGATATTGGGCCTGCGCTCCAATGTACCTACACATGGCTCGCAGTGCGTAGGTACACCTATTCTCGGCTACTCAATTTTTCGTATCACCTACTTTATGCTTCAAGTGTACCTATAAATGGCTCGAACGATCACTTTTTGGCAAGTGAAATATAGACAGACGGCCACACCAGATGCCGGGGCTGTCAACCAGCCGACCGTACCTGTCTTTCTCATATATATTCACCCACGTTTGCTATGGAATGTTGATTCAGACCACGCCAACGGCTGTGTAACTCAGACCCCCTTAACCGTATGGTATTACTCTGTACACGTACATAATACTAAAGTTGCTCCTACTATATACTACACTACAGTAGTATGTGTAATGTATTTTCAGCATAATGGCATGGGCACACTCGTCATTGCTGTTTCTCCGCATCGCGATCACACCCATTAAAGGCATGTGGCCCAAACGACTAATATCTAATATCACATCTGGTTGACAGGCACGGTCGGCTGGTCGACAGCCCCGGCATCTGGTGTGGCCGTCTGTCTATATGTCAGTTGCCAAAAAGTGATCGTTCGAGCCATTTATAGGTACACTTCAAGCCAAAAATAGGTGATACGTAAAGTGAGTAGCCGATAATAGGTGTACCTACGCACTGCGAGCCATTTGTAGGTACAATGGAGCGCAGGCTCAATATCAGGCGGGCCAGGAAGCCGTTTCCGGGGTACATTACGCAGTGTACCTATAAATGGCTCAAAGTGCGTACGAGGTATACCTATTTTTGGCTATTGCCCAAAAAAAAGGCTTCGAGAAAAATACGCACGCTACGGTTGGGCTGCACCTGTAATTTTCTCGAGGTTCCCCACTCGAGGAGAGAGCTAGCTCTATGTCCACCCCTAAAAACCGTCTTCAAGAAAAAATGTCAACTTAGCCCAATGAAGAGCTAAATCCCATATAGTCTACGTATAGGTATGAACCGATTTATTTTTTGTTTGTGAAAACACACGATGTTGGGTCCTTACTGAATTTTTTCAGTTAGAGACCCCCCATCAGCCAGAGAAATAGTAAGCATTTGCCTCAGAAGGCGAAAAAGTGCTATGTATGATGGTACCTACCTACTTACCTACCTACCCCTGTATAGAACGCGTCAATATGCCAATATCATAGGAAAGTGTTAAGGTGCACCATGACTAACAATCCCCCCCAATAGGGTCTATTACTACGTAGAAAGTTAACCGACGGAACACAGTAAAACACAAATGAATGGCATTCTAAAGATAAGGCATGTATATGCCCTGTAAGTCATGCACCTTATTGGTGCATTATAAGGCATGTATATGCGTTATTGACATCTTATAAGGCATGTATATGCCCTATAAGGGATGTGCCTTATTGGTGCCTTGTTAGGCATGCGCCTTATTGGGTAATTCTTCACTTGAGGAGCCCTCGTCGGACGTAAATATAGTAGTGTAATGTACTGGCTGAAAAAAGTTACGCCTACCAATCATTCCAAATATATTGGGCACTGCTGCTGTAGTTCCTACGCAGTGGAGGAGCCCCGTTGGACATGGAAATGCTGGCCGAAAAACTGCTACTCCTCCCGTACGTAACAGTCGTCTATAGTCTATAGACTATATACTATAGACAGACACATGCTATCCTAAGGTGAAGGTGCACCATCACTTGTTTTCTGCCTTCTGAGGGTAATTGGTAACTTGATGAGCAGCCCTCTGTACCTCACCCGAAAACTGATTTTATTTCAGAGGAAAATAGAAGTGCTTCGTATGTACGTAACCGATGAACAACCAACCCCGTGGCCGCCGGAGCATATAACGAAAAACATTGCAAACCCAAGAATGGTTGAAATGGTTGAAATTCCGACGATTTGGGGCTAAGGAGTGCCTCCCGTCATTCTTCCGAAAAATGCTCGTACCTCTACCGTAGCACGCAATGCATAGCTTTATCTTCTTTGGTTCGGAAGCTTTCCTCGGCATATCTTGGCACCTCACAGCCACTCTCAGCCTCTAATTGCCGAAGCAAAAGTTATTTGCTTTCCGGAGGTTCCGGAGGTTCCGGAGGTTCCGGAGGTTCCGGAGGTTCCCGGCTTTCTGTGTTTTTTTTCTAAAATTGCAATTTCAACTTTTTTTACTTTATTTTTTTTTTAAATACGTCAGCTGTGAGTACGACCAATTGAATGGTTGAAACTTTCCTGAAATTTTTGATAAAAAATATCAATACTAACTAACATCAAGTCATCCATACTCAAATCAAGTCATCCATACTAAGATCAAGATTTTTTTTTTTAAAGAGTCCCCCAGATGTGAAAATATGGATCTCCAGAACTTCGGTCAGAATCGAAATCGGCCCATAACTTCGCGACTTAGTGGCTTTTACACTAATTTCAAGATAAAAAGCTCCGAAAAACAAAAATCGAGGGAAAAAATGAGTTTTGTTGTTTCGGTCCGATACAAGGGCTCCGCATAGGTGCCGGCATAGTGTTACCAGGGCTCCGCAATCGATGCCGGCATTTGTTATTTGTCCATATCCACACTAATTTCAAGATATACATTTTCCACACTAATTTCAAGATATATATTTTTAAAGAGTCCAAAAAAAGTGAAAAAATGGATCTCCAGAACTTCGGTCAGAATCGAAAAATACCTAGAACCGGGCGAGTTAGCCGTTCTTAGCCTAATTTCAAGATAAAAAGCTCCGAAAAACAAAAATCGAGGGAAAAAATGAGTTTTGTTGTTTCGGTCCGATACAAGGGCTCCGCATAGGTGCCGGCATAGTGTTACCAGGGCTCCGCAATCGATGCCGGCATTTGTTATTTGTCCATATCCACACTAATTTCAAGATATACATTTTCCACACTAATTTCAAGATATATATTTTTAAAGAGTCCAAAAAAAGTGAAAAAATGGATCTCCAGAACTTCGGTCAGAATCGAAAAATACCTAGAACCGGGCGAGTTAGCCGTTCTTAGCCTAATTTCAAGATAAAAAGCTCCGAAAAACAAAAATCGAGGGAAAAAATGATTTTTTTTTTTTTCGGTCCGATACAAGGGCTCCGCATAGGTGCCGGCATAGTGTTACCAGGGCTCCGCAATCGATGCCGGCATTTGTTATTTGTCCATATCCACACTAATTTCAAGATATACATTTTCCACACTAATTTCAAGATATATATTTTTAAAGAGTCCAAAAAAGTGAAAAAATGGATCTCCAGAACTTCGGTCAGAATCGAAAAATACCTAAAACCGGGCGAGTTAGCCGTTCTTAGCCTAATTTCAAGATAAAAAGCTCCGAAAAACAAAAATCGAGGGAAAAAATGAGTTTAAAATGGTTATTTTTGTTTCGGTCCGATACAAGGGCTCCGCATAGGTGCCGGGATAGTGTTACCAGGGCTCCGCAATCGATGCCGGCATTGTTTTTTTGTCCGCTATACCGGCCCCGCTCTGACATAGTTCGGCGTACAGCTGTGCTCCTGTAGCACATGTTGGGTGGATGCGTGGGTGGATGGGTGGGTGGTTGTGTGGGTGTTTTTCGTTGTCGTTGCTATTGCTGTAGTTAGTTGTCGATCTGTTGTTTGTCACACCATACTACTACTACTGCTGTTGTTGTACTATTAATAGCACACATAGCTCACGGAAACGGCATAAATCACACCCACACAGCAGGCAGCGCAGCTGTGAGCCGTGTTGCTCTGCTTTCTCTTCCTTTCGAATATAGAGCTTTGTTGTCCTGGAGCATGGAGCTCTATCTATCTATACTATGCATTTGCAAGTCGCCTGTACTCTTTTTTTTATACTTTTGTGGTGAACGACTGCTGCTGCTGTCGCGTCGTAGGTGCTTTTTGCCACATGCTACATACCAGTACTCCTGTCCTGCAGTACGATACACGGTTGTACGTACGTACAGCAGTACTTTTTCGCTGCATTGCACCATGAATCTCTTGGCATTTTCAAGTCCCGTCCTCTTGCACCACATCGTGGACCTCTTCTGCCCCTTTCCTTGCACGAGCGTAGCAGACGGCATCAGCCGCCCTCGGAGGGGAGCGTTGCTTTCTTCGCGATAGTTTTTCGTGTTGGAAGATAGATATTCGCTTTTCCTGTATATGCCGACATACAGATGGAGCTCTTGGCATTATCAAGTCGCCAGTTGCAGCTAATTTATGTTCCTCYTTTACCCTTTTCACATTGTTTGGTTATATGTCTTCCTTCCGCGAGCGTAGCGGGCGGCGTTAGCCGCCCGCGCAGCGGGGCCCTTGTATGATATCTATAGACAGGCCACATGCTATCCTAAAGGTGAAGGTGTGCACCCACTTGTGTTTCTGCCTTCTCAGGGTGAATTGTAATCGATGATGAAGCCCTTCTGCTACCTCACCCGAAAACTGATTTTATTTTCAGCAGGAATAATAAAAGTGCTTCGTATGTACGTAACCGTATGAACACGCAACGCCGTGCCGCCGGCGCAACCCGCAGGGGCAGACGACTACCGGCTCGTCAAATAAATTACGCGCGGGTGGTAGACTACCCAACGCGCAGCACACGGGTGACCAAAAAGGACAACGACATCTGCGATTCTTCGTCGAACGTGGAGTCAGCAGAAGGGGGTGGCGTACGAGCGTGGTGCGAGGGGGGGTACTCATGTCGTGCACGGCCGTAGTCGTATGACCATAGACCCTGCGCATCCCTAACAATGCGGGACGGAGCACGTTGGGTTTTCCCAACCAGGCAGACATTGCTTGCACCAAGCGCGAAGCGGCCGTGAGGTTTGGGCGAGTCGCATGGAGGGTGAGCTGCATCCTGCTAAAACCGCCTGTGAGGCGGACTTGCATATGGACGACAGCTTCAATGAGTTATTTAATTTCTTGGACTAGAATGTGTGCGGGAGGGGGGGGGGGGGGGGGGGGGGAAGAAAAGCGCAAGAAATACGTAACTGCTATGTTTTCATCAAATTGATGTGACGTCATACATATAGCCACCAGCGGCACTAATATTGTTTGTTTCGCTTGCGCAAGATGTTCTACACTGTTGTATCCTGTTAGTTCGGGAGGGTATAGTAAATAGGACCAAATATTGTTCGTAAAAACAGGGAAATATATAGATAGGTCTTTGTATCTACCGTAGGCCCTATTTACTATTGTTGTCTCGCATAGTAGCAATGCTGTAGTAGCGTAGTCGTGTAGTCTGTCTCCCGAAATGTGGACACGTTTGGTTCTGAAAGGCAAAGTCAAGGCAATTATGTAAGTGCCCCCTTTTCATAAATGTACTATTAATAGTATGCACTTACTTGTAGACGCTGGCTGGGGACAAGTCGGACTCATTGTCGGGAGATAATCACACCCCTCAAGCCCGTCTTAGGGAACGAAAGCCTTGGAACCAGGGTTGGGTCAGTGTTGCAGCACAGGAGAAACCCCTGCGTCGTATTGTCGATGTTGAGGGTTATGGTTTACTCGCATTTCGATGACTGCCTGTGTTGAGATCTGTGTATAGATATTGATGGGCATATTGATCACCATTGGTGATGGGATTGTTGCATGTTAACAAGGGTCTACTAAAATTACCTCACTGCAGCCAGGCATCGAGAACATAAACTTCCGACAAACCCTCTGGCCGCGCAAACACTTTTCCCTCCCGCTCGTGAAATTAGCAGCACTCCCCGCGAACCGTCCCCTCTGCACTTGCTACGATTAGCGATGTATTCTCTCTCTGCCTCGTACTAACTGTCGTGACCACAGAGCTTGTATGATATCTCTCGCTAGGATGAAGAATTTGCACGGACACTATTTGTTGGAAGGTTTGAGGGGTGGAAAGAGCGGCTTGATAACATATGACAGCACGCACCCCGCTCAATGTAAGAAGAGGCATTATACGATTACTACTGTATGTAGTGTGAAGGGCTGCCCAACTCCGTCCGTCGCAATCCGTGTGCCCTCGCCATTACTTCGCCTTTGCGCCTTCTCTCCCCCCAACCGTATGAGGCTAGGGTCTGTTCAGGGTGTGCACCCAAACGAAACTATCCTATATATACGTATATATTACGTATTTTGGGATTTAATGTCGAAAAATAGTGACGCTGACAGCGTAAACGGGCTCAAGTGATAAACAACGAGTCAAAATGAGCAAAACCAAGCCAGACTGAACAAAACCGAATAAAAAAGAGCAAAACCGAGTCAAATTGAGCAAAAACGATCGAGAGGTTATGGCCAAGCTAGATAACCAAGAGGACCTTCTGAGCGAGGCGTCGAGAGTACGCGCAGAAGATATAGAGCACGAGGGCATGAGAGCACGCTTCCGTGGACGTAGCCGTTCACGGCCTGGAGGTCGGCGGCTAGGAGGTGGGCGACCTGCCCCGTGCCGTCGATGATGCTGCCGCCCCGGGAGTTGCGGAGGCTGCGGTCGGTGAGCAGGGTGTCGAACTCCTGGAGGGTGCCTTGCAGGGTGGAGTTGTCGGCCTCGCCTGCCACGACGAGGGCCAAGTAATACGAATATTGCCTAAATCTCGCGAACTACAACTCTCACGCCAAACCTCTCTGTTTACCGATGTATTCCCCTCGTCCATGCGGTCATGTGGATACTCGAAACATGTTTAGATCTAAAAATACCGACATAGTCTGCGTTTTTTTGTCCGGAGATGGAACTTTGCGCACCTTCCTGGAACCAGCTCGAAGCACGAGGGCACGAGGGCACGAGAGCATCGCTTCGTCGCTTGACCAAGGGTGGGGTGGGAGCCAAAATATTGAACGCTGCGAGTTGGTTCAACTTCGCGGCTACAGCAAGCAATAATCGTTGCTGCACAGGTCAAGTAAGCCAACAAGCCGGCTCGGTCTCTGTCACTAAATACGCACCCGCTGAAGGTATGAACGCGCCAGAAAAATACAAAGACAAACGCAGAGCTTCGCAAAATACCGCACGCAACTAACTGTACATTGATATCTATGATATCTACATAGCTACGTTGATGACTAGTTACAGTCAGTAAAATCGCAGTCCTGTTAAATATATGTTCCATGCTTACAGTACTATACAGGGTATATATATTAATGTATGCGAGGGAAGGGTTGACCCCTCTGGGCGACAAAATATGAAAATCAATGCAAGCATAGTGGCTGGGAGGGGGGGGGGTTATTGTTTTAGACTCCAGATCTAGGTTGCTACCGCAGTATTACTTCACATGCAAATACTTTCGTAAGAACAAGCAAAAGCCAAAGGCTCAAGCAAGGTTTACAGTACCCACACAGCAACTGAATTTAACACAAAAAAAACGTCCGTCCAAACGAACCACAGGGCAGAGGCCTCAAATTATTTTGGTAGCTCTAAGCCAAACAATCTAGCGAACGAGCATTGTCCTCGGTGGAAAAATAACAAAAACAAATCCCTGGTCATCCCGCTCTTCTCGCAGACGGCTTCACCTCGTACGCGGTTTCTCCAGATAGGTGTAAAGTAAGGTACCAAGTAAAGCCGTTTCAGATCCTGGAACCACGAGGTCATGCGCAAGATGTTGAGGTGCTTCAGCCTCGTCCGAATGTCTTTCCGACTAGCGTTGCGCAGAAAACTCTAGAATCGAAGCGGATGCGTATTGCAATCGCGATACGAGACACACGACAACAGGAAGCACCGGGGGGGGGTACTCATTTGTTGCTCGCTTTAGTCATTTGACCATTGACCACGCACCCCTTTCGAGACGGAGCACCATTCCTACTCCTAATGGAGACACCTCTAACATTTATTTGGGTACTCGTTGCTGTGGAGGTGGGGGAGTAGAAAAGAGAGGCGTTAGGGAAGGAGAGAAGGGGGGAGGGACCAAGAGGAGACGGTGGGGAAAGGGGACGGGGGCGAAGGGGGAAGGGGTGGGGGTGGTGATAGTACGGCGTTGGAGAAGGGGGGAGGGGGCGGCTGTGAGCGAAAGGCTTGCCCTATATAGTCGTTCAACGAATTCGTTTTGCAGGCAGAGGTCGTGCCGAGTTTCTTCGGAAGTTTTGCGTCCCTCTCTTGGGATAGAAACGCCCGGAGGGGTTTTCATCCGCTCCATTGGCTGGATCCGCTAGAGTCATAGACGTTTTTTCTGGGCACCCCTGACTTGTATGTCATGCATGTACCGTCGTATTGAAGGCCTAACCATAACATACTAGATCAACTCAGTTGTTGTTGACTTCTGAGCTGTTGGGACGAGGACATCAGGGAGGGGGTGTGCTCTCTGCGTACTATCCTGCATGACATGACGCCATGATGACGTACCCGCTTTTCTATTACCCTTCACGACACACGTACAGCTCCATCACAAGACGCTACTACCACACTGCTACTAGTACTACTACTACTACTACTACTACTACTACTGGTGTTGTAGAGTGTATACTGTAGAGTCCATACCGTAGGCCGAACCTCAACCCGAGGGGGAGTTGTGATGCAGTCGGTGCAAACCTCCACGTGTCCCCTTCCTTGTCGGTGTCGGCATGTACACCATATGGTACCACTTTGGTAATAAATATAAGGACCGATTGGTATATGAATAATATCGTATAAACGGTCCTTATATTTACGCCCAGAGTGGTACGTATCATATAGGTTGTATGTCTGACAGCGGTGGTGGGTCACTGCAGCAAGCAGAAGCGACTGTTCGTAAACAACAGCACTTGTTTTCAGTGGCTCGTTCCGTGTCGATGCTACTTACTGCCGCCATCATTCGCACTGCTTCACTCAAGGCCCTGCGACGACAGCACACACAATGTCAAGCATGTACAGTAGTAAGTAACATATTCCTGGTATCAATAGTATCTGTATGTGCGAGCTTGTGTCCTCTCCTCCTTCATTCAGCTTATTCTGTACGAAAGGAATTGCTTCGAAGATCAGTACAGCAGTAAAGTACAGTACATCTTGGTACAAGCACTGCTTATTGAACTCCTCGCGAAAGCTTGACCTGGCCTCCAGCGCCCAGCTGCTCTCACTGCGCATATCTGTATACGACGTACAGTAGGCGTACGACCTTCGAACGGTTTGTTGCTGTATACCGTTTTCGTCGGTTTCAAAGTACACTGAAAACCCAATGGCGCGGTAATAATGCTTCGAAAATTTTGCAACTCCTTGCTGAGAAAACGCTCGCCGTGTACATCATGTAGACCCCCGATGCCATCATAACACACAGCAGTAGCCACATCGACTGAAAACCGTAAACAACGACGACCAGTACGTATTGGATCCCGTGGGAGTTGACCGCCAGTCTCCCCTGCAGCGTTGCATGGAGGTTGGCCGAGTGCATCGGAACCACGGAGGAGGTGAGAGACCAGAGGCTCCACGCGGGCGCAAAGAGCCTAAACGAATTCCCGGTTTGATGGCAAAGCGGCTGTATATACCCGGCTCTACACAGCAGTACTCGTAGTTCACCCAACAATCCTCCTTTCTTTGCCCTGTACCTGGTACATGCCAAATACGCAGTAGTAGTGCTGATTGCTGTGCGTAGAGCTAGTACATACAGCTGCTGCAACGACCACGACGCGGAACGGTCTGCCCCGACCACAACGGGGGTGCTTTCGTTCAGCGTCCATCGACTCACGAGCAGAAGTACGCAACACCAGTATTATCTGCGCCAAGAGCTATGAACCCGTCGTGTCCCCTCTGACGAAGGTCAATCAAGCATCGTTCGTCCTGTGACAGATAACTTGAAATGTTGTAAATCCTCTGTATGTAGCTGGTACTGCTTACTACTTACAACAACACTGAAAATGAACCTTCGGGTATTCATTGACGGGAAAAACAACTCTGTGCGGTAGGAGGATCGAGCGTGCCTTGTGCTCGCCTGGCTTTAACCCTCTGGGTGCGCCCAGTTGATCGGCCTCCGTCATGCCACCATGATGCGCAAAAAAAACGAAAACGGATCCAGAGATCCAGCGGACAAGACGCACGTTTGTTTTCTTTTTTCCCATTTTTCCAATTTTCCATATTTGTTTTAGGCAGCAGCATGGCAGCAGCCAGAAACAGGTACACCTGGTCCGTTCGGGGCCAAAAACAGGTATGTATGTACTAAAATCAAGTTTAAACTGCACCCCACGAACCTGCCTTTTCTTGCAACGCAAAGTAGAGTATAGGGTGGAACTATGGAGGGCCTCTGATTGTCTTAAAAACGACAAAAAAAGGTGAAAGTCAAGCAGAGTAGACAAAATCAGGTATACCTGGGTTTTAAAGAGGCTAAAACAGGTACAACGAGTTTTGGACCAATGGCAGGGCGCGTGGAGTGCGTTTTTGACTTTATTTTAAGTATATACCCGTACGTACCTGTTTTTGGCCGCAAACGGACCAGGTATACCTGTTTTTGGCCTCTGCCCTTTTTTTTCATGTGTAGGGCAAGCGAGCCCCTGAATAGGGTTGGCCTCTGTATGAGGTTAAAACCCCCCTCTACGAGTGAAGAAATCTCGCCGCACACGCCAGCTCGTAGCCCGTTCTGCCTGCAAAACCCGAGCCGGACACAACCAGGACTGCGTTGAGAAGGGATCAGAGGGTCTTATTGCGATGCCCGATCATGCTGCGTTGCCGACGATGTTGCACTACTGCGTACACCGGCTGAAACATGACTTGGGAATCGGTCGTCTCATGAAGCATTTATTTGAAGAGCAAGAAGGAGCAGCAGGTCAGGCTACGAACGCGTTACGAGTTGTCACCCGTGGTACGTGACTACCACCGTCGGCAGATGATGCTGTACCTGGTAGGCTGTAGTATAGCAAGTCGAGTGGCTAGAGCCTGGTGCACAGCTCTACTCTAACTGCCAGCACACCCCTGCCCCTGCTGGTAATCCGCGCAGGACAATGCGTCCTCTATTGAGGAGCGTCCTGGAGGAGGATATCCAGACCATCAGCTCCCCGCAAGCTGATGGAGATGGCGTTCCGGATGATGTTCTTCCGCGGCAGCTACAAGTACATCCACTGCGAGGCCAGCGAAAAAATGAACACCAGGTGCGAAGCTTTTGTTTACGTAAAGAGCAGCAGCAGCAACAGCAGCAGTGTTACGTTCGTGTACCAGGGACGTAGTGGACAGCAGTGTGTATATAACCAGATACGATCTACGGCACACTCGTACCTGGTGGTACGACATTTTACGTCCCAGGTACCAGGTATGCAGCAATAGAGAATAGAGTGGGTGCTTTGTACTTGGTGCCCCTGTTTACTATGGAGAACTACTACTATACGAGTACGGCAGTTTACGTACGTACTGCTGTACCGGTACAGCAGTACGAACAACAGAGTGGTATACAGCAGTACAACAGCAGAACCTTACACATATAACACGCAATATAGCACGCCCCCGAGGGCGTACGTATGATATTTCCAAGCTGGTTTTATCGACAACGGGGAGAGTGAAAAAAACACACCGAGCGACACGTCCGTCCGTGGAAAGACATGTCAGACCATGACGAGATTTTTCCCCAAGCCGCCATTTTCATGTACCTAACCCTAACCCTAACCCCTCTCTGGTTTTGGAGACCATCAGCTCTGAAAGTCGTCCAAGGGGATGTTGCCATCCTGAGTGTTACAACACCGTAACGTACGTACACGTATCGTATTCGTATATCGTAGTCGAATATAGCTGTCACTACTTATTAATCAGCCCTTTCACGCAAATTAACCGAAATCACGTTCCTTGTAAGGCGCCGAGCCTGAGGCGGTGCATGACCTAAAACAATCGTTTCTGCTATATATTAATAGTATTAGAGCACGTTTGAGACCATCCAGCATAGGGAGCTCACTCGCCCCGCCAAGGAATCCCAGCCTGGGGGTGCATGCCTGGGTTAGGGCTACTATGTATGGTTCTCAAGGGTGTGGAGCTGCTGTGGTGCGGTGTGGCTGCTGGTGTCGCCCCTACTGTAGATGTACCAGCTCTCCACACGACGATAATACAGCAGCAGCAGCAGCACAAGTGGTGCAAAGTTGTTTTCGAGGAGCTCATATTATATGATACGATGAAAATGATACCGAACCGACCATCGGCTACATAATACTTGGTAGGTTTTACAGCAGCAGCATGGTTCCCAGCTGCCCAGATACTCAGGACCGTTCGTAGCTTTCGTCAAGGCAACCTTATCAATTTCATAAATCACACAGCCTAGTAGTGGAGTTGTCACTCGAATTTTACGAACCGTAACACAAAAAAAAAATGGGCAATTTCATACTGGTAACAACGGCACTACCCCCCCAATAGGAACTCGCGCAGAAGGACATTTATAGCTGTCTCCAACGTGTGTGCGTTGGTTTGTGTTGGCGAAAAGGAAAAGCAAATGCCACAAACATGTCAAAGGTACTGGATCATTGGATACCTGGACGAAAAGTAGAACATGCAACAACTACGACACTAAAAGGATACATACGCACATACATTACGAGTACGTTGTGTGGTTGTTTATTGCTGTTTCTTGCCCCAAGTACCCAAGTCCGAGTCTGCCGATCGCCCACCCCGCCCCACCAGCCACCGTTGACCTGCCAGCCGCCGATCACACCCCACCCACTGGCCACCGTTGAACTGCCCTTCCCTCCGCCAGTCGGTGAGCGGCCGTCTCTAGCCGTCCTGCGCTTTTCGGCGTACATCTGTGCCGTTATCGGCCTGTTACACCTCCAAGAAACTCCCCCGCTACGTACAGCAGTAGCGTTGCTTTGAGCTCAGCTGGCTTCAGGCCGATGGACGCCTCTCTTTCTGTCGCGGTCTCTTGACGCCTGCCGTGCTGCTACTGCTGTGTGCTCGTACTACTGCTGCTGTTTGGTGTGGGTGTGCTGTACTGCTGCATGCTTCTTTTGTTTTTGCCTGCCTGTTGTGTTCACAACCTGTGCTCTGTGCTCCGCCGCACGCTTTTTTTTGTACGCCGCGAAAAAAAAGCAATTGTTTAATCAAGTAAAAATGGGCTTCGGCCATCTCGAAAGGGGTCCCTCTTTTTTGGCGCCGTCGAAATTATAAATTCGCTTTCGCTCGTAATAAGGCTGCCTATGAATGCCAGTAGTGATAACCGACTTGAAGTCGCCGCCTTGTTGTCGTGCTCGCCTAATAGCTGAAGAGCACAGGCAATGTCGTGAACCGAAAACCAAAAAGGCCCAGTCGTTTTTTTTTAAATTTTGTTTGTCCACAATGTCGGTCGGTTTCGGTTAATTTTCTTAGAACAAATGAAATAAACCGACACGAAGGCTTCTTGATCGGTTCATCTGTCGATTTCTTTGTAAAACCAGCCAAATGGTCAGCGTTTCGAAGCGCTCGGAGTGCATATGTTTTTTTTGTTTTTTTTCCATCCCATTTATTATTTTCGCACTTCCGTCTTCCTCCCTCCCTAGTCGTAACTCAGATCCGGGGTCACAAAGTAGGCTCCTCTCCCTCCTCCCCCACTACGGTTCTTGCCTTGATTTTTATCGCGCAGAGGGTTCAGCCTTCCCAACGCTCGTCGATTTTCATCGAATTTTGCTAACTCACGCTCTCACGCTTTCCGCTATTCAAGATATTTTTGCAAGAAAAAGTCCCTACGAGCATGCACTCGGCGGGGCTCGAACTCGCGATCTCGACGCTAACAGGCTTCGTGGTTACCTGCTAGCCCACCGGGGCGACCAGCTTGGTATCATTGAGACGCCAGTGTTGCGAACCGAAAACGAAATGGATTGGTCGGATTTCGGTTATATGTCGAAATGCGTTCGTTTCGGTGGTTCGGTTATTTATGGGTGTGGGTTGTGGATAGAGGCTGGCACGGGTTTTTTAAAAAACGGTTTATACCGTTTTTTGGAAACCCAGCAGGCGTGTACGAGTAGACGGTTTTTGAAAAAAAAAACGCGTTTTGTTTCGCCAGTTTAAACCTGTTACCGAAAACCGGATAAAACCGGGTATAAACCGGAAACAAAAAATGGAAAACCGGTTCAAACAGGTAGCACCGGACAACTTCTTTACTGATTCTCTACCAAATAAAACCATCACCATTGCTAATAATAGGATTTACACAGCAACAGCAGTAGTATTATACCTGGTATATGGTATAATGCATACGTATACGTAAGTGTGTACACAAACCATATCCTAAACAGCTGATGCTCTGCTGACGTGTTATAGTTGTCATACAGTACCGGCCCTCTCACAAGAAACCTGAAATCGGGCTCAGGCTGACTTTCTTATTATGGGCGCGCGCGAAAGCACACTTTCTTATGCTGCGCTTTCTTATTTTGGTCCCCGAGAAAACGTTCTCCCTAGTACTGTACAATGAATAGTGGCGTGTGCCTAGGCCAGCCACAGGAAGGGATCACTTTCGTAAAGCTTATCCACTGACTAGGCTGAGAGCTTTCTTAATGTTTTCTATTTCTCAGGCTAACTTTCTTGCGGTTTATTTTCTTATGGCGGGCAGTAATCGTGATAGACGATACAAATTTATCCCAAGGTACAAGGTTCCCCTCCGGGACGTGCCTAGGGGAGTGGCGCAAGAACGAACATGAAAACCAAACAGCATACATAGAAGTCTATAGATGACTTGGTTTTCGTGAGCGGGCCGAAAATGACTTGATTTCAGTGTGAGTTCAAAATTGACTCGGTTTTTGTGTGGGTGGTATAAATATTATATTATTTGCCTTCCGACAATGTGCAGGGCATTATTCATTCAGAATGAAAAATTGACTTGTTTTTTTGTGTGCGGGCGGGAAATAACTGGAAATAATCGAATTGCCTTGATTTCGGTGTAGGGATCGAAATTGAGTTGGCTTTTACTATTTCGTTTGCCCTCCGACAAAATGCAGCCTGATGTACAACATTGATCACTCATAAACATCCTCGAAGATGAAATTATGGTGTGGGTAGTCGAAATTTACTTGGTTTTTGTGTCGGGGCATCGAAATGGACTTCATTTTTAGAGTTGGCATCGCAAATAACTCAATTTTAGAGTTGGGATCGAACATTACTTGATTTCAGTGTTGGGATCGAAATGATCTTATGGTTTTTGGACGAAGGTGGTTGAGTGTCGGGATCGAAGTTGACTTAGTATTTGTGTGAGGGTCGAAATGTACTTTGTAAACGCCATATAATTACAGAGGGCCCTAAACACTCACTCTTGTGCCCGTGACGTGTGATAACAGAGATTCAGAGTAGTGATACGTAGTAAGTAGTTGTACTCGCGAGTACCCGGGCATTTTTACTATCTATAGGGGATAAAGCTCTGGAAAAATTGCAGCAAAAAAAACAACATACAGCCTACTCGTACTGTGTACTCGTACCCTCGTACCTGCATGCCAAAAAAATAAAAGGAAACAGAAGACGTGTCCGGGATTTGAACTCACGTATTAAATTCACGTCAGGACGTTGGACTCAACATGTCACGTGATTACTTGCCAGGAATAAATATTGCTCATTTTTTGTGTCAGACCGCCCGAAGACAGCTGTGTGTGGTATCATCGCATGCGTCGGCATGCAGAGCACACGCATGACACATGGAACCCATCAACAGCAGCAGCGAGCAGCAGAGAGGTGATGGTGGTGTGGTTTGGTGGCGGATTGCTGGCTCCTACGAAAGCAACTACTCGTAGCAAAAACACAGAGCACAGCACAGATAGATCTGTTTCCTAGGCGCACAGCCGTGTAGTACCACCCTGTCCGGAAATGTAAGGGCATTTAATATATATTTTGAATGAACAAACGATGATTAAATTTCCGGACAGCGGAGAGTTTCGTACATGAGCATCGATCTGCAGGTACCACGATTAGTAAGATCACGGGGGTCCGACAAAAGCAACTAACCACGGTGCAGCACCGATCTGCTGCATGCGCATGCATGGTGCAATGCCTACTGCTGCTGCTGGGCGGCAGGTTTGTAACCTTGAGATTGTACTGCAGCTGCCTCTCTGCGGTGCTGCTGCTGTCCTTGTGTGCTCCCGGTGCTCCGGGCAAGAAACTCACAAAAAAACGCACGACCGAAAAAAACAGGGCCTCACGCAGAGCAAAACACAAAATATCGAAATTAATACAATGCATTATTTTTTACGGCACACGACAGATAGATGCACAACGTGCCGTACATACTTACGACACACCTCATACATAGCACAGCAGCAGAGACGAGAGAAGGTGGAAATTGGTGATGACTGATTGACGGATGCAAGCCTCCCTGATAAAGCAACTATGAATAACCACAGCAGTACATGGTGGACCTGCCA
>MEHQ01000447.1:6255-44839 GCA_008828725.1 Saccharina japonica
TTGACTTTACCTTTATTTTTGTTTGCTGGGTGCGGCGTTTTCATCATGCCATGATAGTTTGTTTTTGTTTTTTTCCTGACGTGTTATTTTCTTCCACTCCGGAATCAGTGGTAGGTAGCCTGGCTTGTCACTACGAGTTAGACGATGGCAATGAAGCCATGTGAGAAAAGCAATATCAACAACAGCAACAGCTACAGGTGCACCAGGTTTGCCATGTTCATCTCCATTCCCAATCTATCTCGCGGCGCTGCTGCTCGCGCTCAAACACCTAGTTGCTCTTCCAATCAGTTCAGATCCCTCACCCCTCGCCCTGACCCCCCCCCCCCCCCCCCCCCCCCCCCCCCCCTTGACTTTACCTTTATTTTTGTTTGCTGGGTGCGGCGTTTTCATCATGCCATGATAGTTTGTTTTTGTTTTTTTCCTGACGTGTTATTTTCTTCCACTCCGGAATCAGTGGTAGGTAGCCTGGCTTGTCACTACGAGTTAGACGATGGCAATGAAGCCATGTGAGAAAAGCAATATCAACAACAGCAACAGCTACAGGTGCACCAGGTTTGCCATGTTCATCTCCATTCCCAATCTATCTCGCGGCGCTGCTGCTCGCGCTCAAACACCTAGTTGCTCTTCCAATCAGTTCAGATCCCTCACCCCTCGCCCTGACCCCCCCCCCCCCCCCCCCCCCCCCCCCCCCCTTGACTTTACCTTTATTTTTGTTTGCTGGGTGCGGCGTTTTCATCATGCCATGATAGTTTGTTTTTGTTTTTTTTCCTGACGTGTTATTTTCTTCCACTCCGGAATCAGTGGTAGGTAGCCTGGCTTGTCACTACGAGTTAGACGATGGCAATGAAGCCATGTGAGAAAAGCAATATCAACAACAGCAACAGCTACAGGTGCACCAGGTTTGCCATGTTCATCTCCATTCCCAATCTATCTCGCGGCGCTGCTGCTCGCGCTCAAACACCTAGTTGCTCTTCCAATCAGTTCAGATCCCTCACCCCTCGCCCTGACCCCCCCCCCCCCCCCCCCCCCCCCCCCCCCCTTTGTATAATATATATATATATATATGTATAGCGCCCGGTAACATTAGGAAGGTGGCCGCGCGGCAATATAAGACCCGTAGAGGTTGCCCGTTTTTTTGTTGAAAGGAATGCTGCGCGCGTGTCGAGTTGGGCTGCATTTGTACTTCGGGAACCACCATGCATCTTCCCTTATATAATCCGAAAGACCAGCCCGGTCTGCTTCAATGGGCCGATGGTAGATATGCCTCTCCGTCGTCTTATGATTTCGTCGCTTCATTTTTCTCTAAGGTCCCCAAGATATTGATGATAAGAGGTTGTATATTGCTTGACTTGGGGCAAGAAATTGCTGCTCGCGCGATGGTATATGATGCCTGGTGTGTTTCAGCGGGACCTGTCTCTTGTGTTGTCTGGGTGGGAGGGAAGCCTCGCACGATGGTGCCTGGGGTGTGTGTGTTAGCTGTCCCTGTTCTCCAGCGTTGTCTGGGTGGGAGGGAAGCCTCGCGATGGTGCCTGGGGTGTGTTAGCTGCACTTGTTCTTCTGTGTTGTCTGGGTGTGAGGGAAGGGGTATGGGGAGGTGTTGCGTTACCCAAGTTGGTATCGGCTTGAAGTGGAAAGCGTGTTCTCCCAAAATAGCCCGTTACCCCCGATGCCCCTGCTGGCGCGCCCTTCCTTTGGCCGCCACAACACAAGTGAAGACGTCGCACATGGGGAGGTGCACATGTTCCTACCCCACGCAAGATGCTACTTTTACCCACCTAACCTACGTTGTAGCCCGAGCATAGCACTTTTCAAGATACCTTCTCTGTCGAGGCTCGGTGAGGTGTGCGGAACTCCACCCCATACATACACCCTTAGCCGCCTTTTGTAGGCCGCGCTATCTATACGCTCATCAAGACCTCCCGAGGCTCGAGGGTGTGCGAGGAACGCACACCGCACTACTTAACCCCCTCCTCATGCAAGTATATTGAATTTCGACCGTGTCAACCATATGCAAGAAAGTCCGCCTCACGGGCGGTTCTTAGCAGAGGATGCAGCTTTGCCTTCGTGCGACTCGCCCAACACCCCGCGGCGCTTCACGCGTGGTGCAACAACAATCAATGCCTGCCAGGTCGGTGAAAACCCGACGTACTCCGTCCCGGCATTGTAGGGACGGAAGCGAGGGTCTATGGTCGTACGACTACGGCCACGCACGACATAAGTACGCCCCCCCTGCCCCCCTGCCCGCTCATGCCGCTCTCCTTCCCTCCTTGTTTGTTTTTCACCACCGAGCAGGTCGGCGGCGGCGGCGGCGGTGCTGGTCACGGTGCTGCGGACGTGCCCGACGGCGGCAACGGCAGGGGTATGGGCGGGGGGCTGGAGCTAGTTCGGTCGGCGGTAGACCTCGTCCTCGCCTGCGCTCCTGCAGAAGACCTGTCCAGCAGCTGGCTGCTCCGGCTGCTGGGGGTGAGCGAAACAGAACAAGAACGATTTTTTTGTTTTGTGTATGTGTGTGTGTTTTTTTTTTGTCATAACGCCATTAAAAAGTGCACTGAGTCTCTGCTTGGCTCGCTGGTTTTGGAGTTGCGGCGTAGATCACGCGCCGGCCAAGTATCTCTTGCCCGGGCGTTCGTTATTTGCGTTTTGCCGCGAGCTTTTGGTGTAGTTTTTTTTTTTTCTCTTTTCTTGGGGCGATGCTGCTGGTGCCGTATAGGCAGCGCTGGTGAGTGGCCCAGGCCGCCTTTTGCAGTTTTTGAAGGCTAGGCTTCGGCGCAGTTTGCTGCTCGCGCGCGTGGCTGTGAGGAACTTGTCGCCTCGTGGATCTATCTAGCCCTGCCGCCTATCGCGCCAATCATATGGAAAGGTTCAAATTGTATTCGCCAGGTACAAGATGCCAGGAAAAATCGAAGGACACATTTTTGTGACTACTCTGTACATGTCATATGTTATGGCTTCTTCTGGCCCGACCATGCGTTCTCCTGTCCCAACGTGATATATATTTTTAAGGACAACATTTTTGACGGAACCTGTAAGCTTATTGTATACAGAACGAGTACGAAGCTCGTTTTGTTTGTGCGTGTGATATTGTGGAGTAAAAGGCGTACACGTGCCCGATTTTCCGCTCTGACGTACTCGTTTTGTTCGCTTAATTGTTTGCTGTTTCTGTCGAGGCGTAAGGTCATCCAGCAGGCGGTAGCTGCAGGGGGGGGGGCGCGAGGGTATCGCGTGTCGAGCAACGAGGCGCTTGATGCGGCGACGGACGCGTGTCTCGCACAGCTGGCGCACGCCGTGTTCAAGGACAAGCTTGTGCTTGCAGGTGTCAAACTAAGGTGGGAACGTTTTTCGATTTTGATCTGCATGTGGCTGTTCATGTGCTGCTGCTGCGTGTTCTTCTGCGTGTGCTGTTCCTGGTTGTGCCTGGCTGGCTGTGCGCATGCATGTGCTGTCGCTGTTCCTGTGTTTTTTGGGTGATCGCGACTCCTTTGCGCGCGCGCCAACATGATTTGTGCCAAACGGCAAGTTCCAGACAGACAGACAAACAGACAGACAGACAGACAGACAGACAGACAGACAGACAGACAGACAGACAGACAGACAGACAGACAGACAGACAGACGGACGGACGGACGGACGGGCAAACAGAATGCGCACCAAGCGTCATAGATTAGTTGGCATGGCCTCCTGTACTGTACGAGCGCGGAGCAAGGGGTCCCTGCCATATCGCACGGCCAAGACATGCGTATAATATGCCACGTGATGTTACGTGCTCCCTTCGAAATCCACCAATTGCCACATATATCACCACCACGCCAGACACTACGAGCAAACAGTACGTCCCCTCCGCCACCTTCTTTCCGTCTTCATTCAACCTCTTCCTCCGTTTCTCTTCCGCCCACCCCCCCCCGCCCCCTCCCCTCCCCCGTATTACGGCATACAAAACCAGCCGGTTGGTCCGCGCGGCCCACCTCTCCGCAGCTCGAGCCATTTTCGACGCCTACCCGGACGCAAGCCTCCGCGACGACTTCGCCGCCTGCGTCTTCTCGGGAACGCGGGACGTCGACTCGGGGGTGCGGTCGGTAGCGGCGGACGCCACGCGCGTGCTTTTCCGCCGCTTCCTCCCAGAAAAGCACCAGGCCATCTTCGCGACGATCGTGGCCAAGCTTCCCCCCGTGGTGGTCGTCGACTTCGACGAGGCAGAGCATGGGGGGGAAGATGAGGACGATGGCGGCGAGGAGGCGGTGGTGGTGGCGTCTGAGCGGGCCTACGCTAAGCTGTCGAGCCGGAGGTCGGAAAACGAGCGCAGGTAGGGTTGTATTTGGGGTGCCGTGGGGTTGGTGACGGTGGGGGGGGGGGGTACTCGATATTCATGCATGGCCATAGTCGTTTGACCATATACAAACCCTCGCATCCCGAGGGGGGCACTCGCATCCCGAGGGGGGGGAGGGGACGGACTCATTTGTTCCTTAGTCATTTGACCATTGACCACGCATCCCTTTCGAGACGGAGGGGGAGGCGTACTCATTTGTTGCTTGCCTTTGTCATTTGACCATTGACCCCGCATCCCTTTTGAGACGGGGTTGAGGGGGAGGAGGGGGGGTTCTCATGTCATAAATGGCCGTAGTCTGGTGGGGTTGTGACGAAAAGGGGGTAGGGGCGGAGGGGGCCCCGAGGTGGGGTCGGAGTCGGGGGTGGGGCCTGTTGGTGTGGGGCTACTCCATGGTGTGTTGGGTGGTTTTGTTGTTTGGCGTTGTGGATTTGTTTGCGTGTTTTGTCGCGGCGGAGCTGCCGCTGGTTTCACTGTTTTCTGGTTTTTCTGGCGGGATTCCGAGATAGGCTCGACCACTAGGTTCTCTCTCTCATGCGAAAGAGGGGTGCTGAACAGCACGTGCTTGTCTCGCCGCCCTGCGGGAGGAAGTAGATAGTGCACCCGAAGCAGGGTACCCGTTGTTTTCTCGCGTTTTTTGTCATTAAGTTAGTTCCGTTGCCTCTCATTTGTCGCCTTTCGTCCCAACCTTGCGTCCCACCCTCTCCCCTTGCTTGGGGCGCGGAGATTTTGTTCACCGTCTACCGTAGCTACGAGTAGCTAGTCCCGAGGGAACGCTCGGCAGAATCACGTGAAGACCCCGTCAGACTCGACTACGTACGCAGCCGTCTCTAGCCCTCCTGGCGGGCCCGTCCGCACAGTGCGAAACTATTCACGGTGGAAGATAGTATTGAGAACCAAGTGTGGTGTCTAAACATAAGGGGGATATCTGTTTTTGGGTCCATCGTAGGTCCTGACTACTCTTACTACCCCACTAGCCCACCCGGAATAGTTCCGGCCCCGATCGCTACTGGCGACACCTTCCCGCTAGGAATGTTAGTGCTGCATACCTCTGACAGATCAGATAGATCATGATCTAGATCGCTAGACCATTTACGTATGGATCATGATCTAGATCATCTAGCTTCATCACCTACCGCTGTGAGAGTTTGTGCAGGATCTGCGTACGGCAGTACAGATCCATTCCACGAAACAGGTGCTTCAGCAGATAGACCATGCAGGCTATACGGCTCCTACCCGGCAACATGAGCTATAGATCATACAGATCATATAGATAATACAGATCATACAAATCAGGAATCGATGATCCGTCCGAGGTGCGAAATACTGCCTACGGGGGCGGGACGCTTTTAGTGTCGTGTGGATGCCAACTCTGTGTTTGTGTGCGTCAGCAGACGCGGGGCTTTCCCGGCCATATGCGTAGCAAGCGGGCGTCCCGAAGCTGGCAGCGGGCGCCGCCCAATGTCAAGTCGAAACACGAAATGCGTTCGGTCGCAAGTCGCGAGTGAGAGAGCTGGTCTCCTGCGATGTTATTTTCCCAGAGCATATTTTGTTTTGTTTTGTTTTGTTTTCCGCTTTGGTTTGCATCTACTATACAGTAGTGAGGCTGTTAAGAGCCATTAGCTACTTACAAGGGGGGCGTGAGGTGGACGCTCTACTAGTTTATTTGCTTGTCCATCTCTTTTTACTATTTGTATTATGTACAAGAGTTTAAACCTCACGCCCCCTTCTCGCCCTCCCGCTCCTCCCCCTCCCCCTAATTAAATCAACTCATTGAATCTGTCATTCACATGCAAGTCCGCTTGACAAGCGGTTCTTAGTAGGATGCAGCTCACCCTTCATGCGATTCGCCGGAACGCCTCACGGCCTCCACAAAGCTTGGTGCTGGCAATGTCTGCCTGGTTGGTGAAAACCCGACATGCTCCGTCCCGGCATCGTAGGGATGCGAGGGTCTAATGGTCAAACGACTACGGCCATGCGTGAATATGAAGTACACCCCCCCCCCTCCCCCCACCACAACCACCGTCGCCCCCCCCCCCCCCCCCCGCTCCCTCTTCCCCACCCTCCCCGTCCTCCGCCCTCTCACCCCTCACCCGACAAGGTACTTCGTGGTGGGTCGTCGGGAACTCGAGGCCACTTCCCTGGCCACCGTGGCGGACATGGCTGTTTCAAGCCCGAGAGTCACCCGTACGGCCCTCTACTACCTTTTGCGGCGCTCTGTTAGGCCGGAGCTCACCGCCGCCATCCGGCGACTGACCGAGCGGCTGGCGGTCAGACTGGGGTTCGCGTCAGGCCCCGCGCTTCTCAGGCAAGGAATAGGCCTCTCCCCTTTTCTTGCTCCTCGTTTTTTTTTGTTTCTTCCCGTTTTATTGTTTTTCCGTTTTATTTCTTTTTCGTTTTATTGTTTTTTCGTTTTATTGATTTTTCGTTTTATTGTTTTTTCGTTTTATTGATTTTTCGTTTTATTGATTTTTCGTTTTATTGTTTTGCCGTTTTATTGTTTTGTCCGTTTTATTGTTTTTTGAGATGGCCTTTGGGTAATTTTAGCTTTACACCCGAGTAGAGATATGGTAAGTGTTGTTTGGATGTATATATATATAGAGAGTCTCCCGGCACCACCATTGCGAAACCTTTTCCCTTTGCTTTGCGTTTGCACGGGAGGCGACTATTCTCTGAACGTAAGCGTAGTTTCGTGGCGAGAACGATGTCATGGGAGAAGGGCAACCCTGGGGGTTCAGGCATATAGCAGGTGTGAAGGTCGCGTGGCGGCGACGAAAATCGCATGGGAGTCATTTTGCTGCAGCTGTTGGAGGTTTAGGGGCTGGGTGGAGCAACATCAAGTTGAGAAGGGGGCTGCGATAGAGAGGTGTCGGAAGGCGTTTTTTTTTTCAAGGGTCGTTCGCGGTGGGGCGTATAATAGGCATGCTACGGCTGAGCAGCAGTCTTTTTATTCGCTGCCGATGGTGTTTCGTAGCTCCAACAAGAAGGGACTGTATAGAGGTTATAGATTATAGCCAACTCCGACAAAACGGTTGTAATAAGCTTGGCGGTAAACCCTCGTACTGACATTTCCCTGCGCCCTTAACCCCGGCCGCTTGGGAGAATTTTCTCGGAACGAAGACGGAATGAGGAGTCAGTGCGGACTTTCAACCATTGGAGCACTTGCTACTGCCCTAGAATGGTTGTTTTTTTTCTGGTGTGCGATCGTGGCACGTCTAAATCGGTCCTTGCATGACAAAAAAAAAAACGAGACTAACAGCAGTGTGTGTGTTGGGTGTTGTCTTCACATTAAACTCGTTCTTTCTACCCAACTACATCAGCACACCCAGTGTCTGTCCTGATTCCTAATCCTAGAGAGATACAAATCCTGTGGTCACAGACTGTGAAGACAGAGAAAACAAAACAAATCAAAATAAAACGAAAATTAATGGGTAACGAAAGTTAAATGTCAACGTACCGGGTACGAGAACACAACGACAGTATACAGGAGACATATTCCATGTATTAATAGTCTTCCTTGTGGATCACGAGGGGAGCCGCTGTAGACGAGGGGAGTAGTTGTCGCCCGCGGATCGAGCCGGATGGAAAAAAGGGGAAGCTGGCATGGCACACAAAATTGGCCGTTTACTGAGTTAAACAGGTGCGGCGATAATGGTTCTTCATGTGGACAAGGAACCGCTCACCACTATATATTCAATTTTTACGCACTTCGTGGCGCAGGGGTAGACAAGAGGTATATAATTTTGTAGTCCACCCCTGCACATGAAATACCCAGGGCTGTTCACGGAACGGGTCAAACCTCATGGGTCAAGTCGGGTCGGGTCGGGTCGGGTCGGGTAAGGATGACGACCTTACCCGACCCGATCCGACCCGGCCCGTCAGAATTCAATTACTTCCTGGCCTGTGAAGGTCCCTGGAAATATTGACCCCCTGTTGTACGGGATATACAGACTTTTTTTTCGGCTCGAAAAAAATAATTTGAGGCCATTTCTCGCTGTAGTCGTACCGACCGGACACCTTTGTCTTATTGGTCAATACAATATGCGTACAAGGGGACGCACTCGACCCTCCCCCCCCCTTCGCCCCCGCCGCCGCCGCACTGCGTGCCCCTCAAATAATGTTTGATCGAAAAGGCTGTTTTTCTGTCTGAAACGACAGCAGTAAGCACCTGCTTGCGATGAAACCACCACAATTTCACCAAACGTTGCACCAATATCTTACATATTTACGCGCATGCTGGTATTTTTGCCTTTCTACATCTCAGGGAACACCTGATGTTTTTCATGTCGAAGTGGCTAAACGGTCGGCCGTCTCTGGACGGGTTTCCATTCGAACTCCTGGGGCATGCCCAAGCGGATGGGGACAGGGGAGAGGCGCTTCGAGCGTGCGCGCACGTCGCGGTCCCGCTTGCGGTGGTTCAGGTTCGTGGTTGTTGTTGATTTTGTTGGCGCAGGTGTTTAGGTAGGTAGTTCCGCCGACTGCCTGCATCGGAGGGGATGGGGTGGAATTCGCCTGCGATGGCTTGGGATGCTCTCATATTTGGTTGCTTGTTTTGCTATTCTCGGCGGTATTTTTATACTGGTTGTAGAAGCAAAGGAAGGTGCTGTTCGTATACTGTTACAAGTAGAGCTATCAGCGTTTTAACTTGGGGTGAACATGAGCGTTTGTTGTGCTGAATTTTGTGGTTGAGTCTTTCGTTCGCTGGTGGCGGTGGTGGTAGTTATGGTGGTGGTGGACTGTGGCGTTATGTTCACGGGCTTTTTTTTCTTCTTCTTCTTCTTCTTGTGTGGGGAATTGTGCTTTCGTTTTTTTATTTATACAGACAGCAGCTCTGCTGTGCCATATTCACAGTGTGGCATGTGTACTATTCTGGAAGGAAATGTGAGAATCGTTTGGACATTAACCTGAAGACCAAGCGGTCTTTAGAGTTCGGTACAGAGTGGGACCCAACAAGGTTGAATTGCTGTGTTTGTTTTTATTCCCCGCTATGTTTCGGTTCACCAGGGAGACGAGACGTTACCTCTCTATTACCCAAATAGGACCGCATCGACCAATCGACTTCGCTGATCGGGCGCGGCATTGTTCGAAACAGCCCATCACCCGTGTGTCAAGCGCGATCGTTCGTTCGATTAACCAATGGGCGACGACGCGAGACGACGCGAGCCACCCGACCACGTGGCTTGCTTCCGTCAATATAAGTATATCCATTGGTCGGTTAGCCAGTTGAAACGACGCAATCAGTTTCAGTTGCCGCTCACCCACCAATCAACGTCCGCTGTCGGAAGCGTCCGCTGAAAAAGGTTATCTACACATCACACGTGGCTCATAATCACCAAACTCAGCCCACCACTCTGCCGTTTTGTATGTATGCCTATGCATGACGTAAAACTCTGGGTGCAGTTATCCCCGAAGGACCGGCTGAGAGAGGTGCAGACCATGGCGGGAGAGATGGGCTTGGGCGCCACGGACAACGGAGTCGCTCGCCTCGTCAGGCTGCACGTGGCCGACATTAAGGTGAGTCGGTCCCTCTCAAGACACGCAGAGAGACAGCCATGCAGACAGAGAGACAAACAGAGAGAGACCGAGAGACCGAGAGACAGAGAGACAGACATCCAGACAGACAACACATCCGGAGAAGACATCCAGACAAAATCCCAAGCAGACAGACGGACGGACAGACAGACAGACGGACAGACACCCGGACGAACAGACAAGATACACAGACAGGGACATACGGAGAGACAGCCTGGCAGACATTCAGACATCCGGAGAGACATACACCCGGAAACAAAACCAGCCATACAGACACGCTACTACAACGGGGGGGGGTGTCTCTTTTTCTGGGTGGCGAAAGCTGGCGGTTTTGGTTGCGAATGGCTCCTGATCAGGAAAGTAAGATCATCTTCGTTTTTCGGGAAATGCATTCCCAGCGCCGGGGAAAATGCTTGATGATGCACGGGCAGCTATAATGCCAGTACTTGCTATAATACCAGTACTTTCCTTCCGGGGGGGGTAAGACTGCAATTGCTACGCTTGGCATTTTTTTTTTTGTTATTTCCGCGTTTGCAAAATACGTACGGGTTCCCGCACCATTGTTTTGCGCGGCGCTATGTACTGCAGGCGGTGTACCTTCCACTGCTCTACACGGAGGATGGAGGTGGTGGTGATGGTGGTGCTACTGCTGCTGGGGAGACAGGCGGTGTGGACGAGGACAGACAAGTGGCGAACGAGGCCGACGGCTTCCTGCAGAGGTGACCTTTTCGAGTAATGTTGGTCGTTTGTGCTTTGTGTCTGCATTTGTTTTTTGTTTTCGCGTTTTTTTTTTGTTAGGTTTTTGTGGGCTTTTCCTCACGGTTGTCACGAGCGATACGTGCCGGTCAGATGTTTTGTCGGCTTTCATGTTTTACGGGTGGGGCTCTCGTGTTTTTTTTTTTGTTTCTGGGGTTTGTATATATGTGAACTTTGAACTGTCTTCTGCGCAAGAATGAGAGGATTCCGATGTCGTGGTTTTGTGCTTGCTTCGCTAGTCTTCACGTTCTGCGCTCTTGCCTGCTATGTTAGGCTTGTGTGTCCGTTTCGTTCTTGTTTTGTTTTCTTCGGGTCGTGTTCTGCTGTGGCGCACGCCGGCGCGAGCGTGTGTCTCCAGCATTCAGAAACAGCAGTGTCGCCACGCACGGGATGACCTACGCAGCAGACAGCTCGCGCATCAAACATCTCAACGATTTTGCATTGTTGACGGTTGCTGCGATGCCAAATAACGTTACAGGAGGGGTACATAATAAAATAAAATAAAGTAAAAGTGGTACATACACCAAGCCAATCTTCCCGCGCCGATGGCTGTCACACTTTGCCGCGTGTGCCACCGCGCAGGCGCATTTGCCTTTAAGGCATGCCTGAAATAATGCCCGAATGGCCTTTCCTGAAACCAGCGGTGTGTCTGAACGCCTTTTTCGTGCCTATCTTGCCTATCTTGCCTCAAGCACAGGCCAGTCATGTCAAAATGACAAAATCGGCACTCAAAAATAACGCCGTTAGGTGGGAACTCCCAAAACTAGGGGAAAGGGGCCTTTTTTATGCTTTTGTTTTTTGCGTTCACACAATGCACAGCGCAATGCCCACAGACCCGCAGCCAACACATCCCGCACGGCCACAGCCCTGCTGACAGCCAGGTGCGCCTGTCGATGGGAATACCAAGATACCACCGTCTGGGCGGCACCGTGCCCGGCGAGCAAGGAAGTACGCACACACCAGCATCCTGCGTTTCAACGCAAGATGCAAGCTGGTGGCTGGTGGCAGCGGGTCCTCCCAAGCAGGGGCACCTGCAGCACGTGCAGCACCAGCAACACCTGCTGGGCAGGCGGCTCCGCCTAGCGAAACTCCGGCCATGTCACCGAGATAGAGCACCTTAAAAAGACTGGACGGTCGCAAAGGGGCGGTACGAACGACCAAAACGCGTTTGTGCAGATGAACAGCTCCCAAAACCTAGCGGCCAGAAGATTTTTGACAGCTAGGTTTGGGGCTGTTCATCTGCACAAACGCGTTTTGGTCGTTCGTACCGCCCCTTTGCGACCGTCCAGTCTTTTTAAGGTGCTCTGTCTCGGTGACATGGCCGGGGTTTTCGCTCGGCGGGGCCGCTTTGGTTGTTGCTTTGCTTGTGTTTTTTGTTGTTGGGTCTAATGACTCGACCCATCATATCGTTGAAGGGTGATGGGGTGGGGCAGGACCAACGCTGGGGCTGGATAATTTTGCTCACCCGCGCATGTAGAAGTTGGATTACACAAAATGTTGGTTTATTTTTATTAACAGAGACAAATCATACGTAGCTCGTTTTGTTATTTAATGAGGCGCGCGAGCGCGAAGCGGGAGCCTTCTGTGGTTGATTTTCCGAAAAAAAAAGGCTGTTCATTAAGAATCGTACGAGGGTAGGGTGCCTTATTTTAGTTTCTCTATATGTGTGTGTATCAGGGTCTCTAGCGGGAGCAGGGCGCGGCGGAAACCTCGAACACGAAAACAATCATCAATCACGGGGAACATTCCTATAATTTCACAGTTCTACCAAATTGAGAACTCTACTGCCTTCTTCCAGCTTCAGCCCAACCAAAATACATTTCCGGGCTAAACAATTTGCCCCCCTCGCGCTTCTCCCTCTGCCTTGCTATATTTTCCCGTGTGCCGGCACCGAAGGGTCATCGACGGGGGCAAGGCGGGCAAGACGGCGGACAATCTGCAGACCCTCGTGCTCCGGCTGCTGGACATGGGCGCCATGGAGCCGTTCGGGGCGTTCGGCCGCGTCACGCTCAAGTCCATCGCGGAGACGCTCGAACAGGTTGGTTCGATCTGGTGGTCGGTCGGTATTTCTGCTGGTTTTGCTTGACCCGCTTGTGTTTGGTTTTTGGGTGGTCTTCCCGCCGACAGTGGTCGTTCCGTCGGTCGTTCCGTCGGTCGGTCCGTTGGTCGGTCCGTTGGTCTGTTGGTCGGTCCGTTGGTCCGTCCATTGATCGGTCCATTGGTCGGTCCATTGGTCGGTCCGTTGGTCGGTCCGTTGGTCTTCATCTGTCCATTACTTGGTCCAATCAGCGGCGGGGATGCTGCAACAATGCCGCCGAGGCCGGCGGCAACACTTGCTTTTTGCACCTGAAGGAGCAACACTTTATTTACCGCTACGTACACCCCGCATGCAAGCAATCACTATTGTACACACAGATACTCTGCCTACGTACAGCCTCGCAATCAATTTGATTTGGCGACACCCCGCTCTTCGGCCTGCAACCCCGCTCCGCCGCCTCCGCCCCCCCCCTCCCCCGCCCCATCGATGTGTGTCTTCTTGCTCTCGGCCTTGACCGTTTCCGCCTGTGGTTCCATCCTTATTGGTAGGTTGCCAGGCAGCTGGAAGGCGGCGGCGGTTCCGGTAGCCAGGGGAGGGCCACCGGGGTGGTTGGCGCGGGGGACCTGTTGAGAAGGGTGAACTTCGTGGAGGTGGGTGCCCACGTATACACCGTCGATATCCTATTTGGCCTGAGAAACCACCGCGGGTGATTCTTGTTTTGAGCTTTTCTTTTTTTATCCCAGGGGGATGGGTAGTTCCCTTCGGCGCCATGGTGTCTAATGAATGAATACCGATGATAACATGGAATAATGCTATATTTTGAGTTTTGCTGTATTTACCACCGGGGGTGGTATATTAGAGGAGGGTGGTATCTAAGACCAAGTACGGTATTTTTAAATAACGCCTTCCTGCTGTTTTTTAAAAGGGTGACGTTTCGGCCTCGCGATCTTATCGGTAAAGGGGGCTCTTGGAAGAGTGTATGCATGCATACCTACGTATATAGATATATCCACATAAAATCCTAGACAAAACCCTTCGAAAAAGCGGTCGACATCCTAGCTATATTATATTTTAAATTATACCAGGGTACCTCTATTCCATGTTCTTGTCCTGTAGAGCGTTTTTGTTGTCGGGGTTGCATGGCTCGCGGTTCTGGCGACTCCAGAGGGGGCGGAACAAACCGAAGCACAGCCTGGGCGCCTCTAGCGAGTGCGTAGCGGCATTTGACACAGCCAACACAGCCGTGGCATCGACCGGGCTGTATTTTTTCCTCCCACGACATGTCGCTCTTTTTTTTGTTTGCCATTTTGAGCTTTGTTTGTTTCGGGTGTTATCGGGGGCCCACTATCAGTGACGATGTGAGCTTTTGATGACGGGTTTTTACTTGCCCTTTCTTCGACTGGTTGTGGTGGCGTGATACCAGGGAAGGATGGACAGGGGGGGGGGGGGGGGGGGGGGGGGGGGGGGCTCGGGAGATGCCACTGTAGTCGAGGCAGAGGTGAACCCCGATAACACCAACATGCTTGTAACGATGCGAGCTGTCTTTACATGCAGGAGAGGCTTGGTGATCACAACACTAAAGCAGCAACCGAGTACCCCCCCCCGGTCCCCCGCACCTGCAAGTGGCCACACCGGAAATTAAAGTAACTCATTGAAGCTGTGATCCATATGCAAGTCCGCCTTTACAAGCGGTTCTTAGTAGGATGCAGCTCACCCTTCATGCGACTCGCCGAATACCTCACGGCACTTCGCGCTTGGGGCTAGCACTGTCTTCCTGGTCGGTGAAAACCCGACATGCTCCATCCCGGCATTGTAGGTATGCGAGGGTCTATGGTTATACGACTACGGCCATGCATGGAAATGAAAGTGAAGTACCCCCTCCCCCCCAGACATGCTCCATCTCGGCATTGTAGGGATGCGAGGGTCTATGGTCATACGACTACGACCATGCATGAATATCGAGTACCCCCCCCCCGCACCCCTGTGAAAACCCGACATGCTCCGTCCCGGAATTGTAGGTATGCGAGGGTCTATGGTGATATGACTACGGCCGTGCACGACATGAGTCCCCCCCCCCGCGCGCACCTCGCTGGTGCCCCCTATAGTGTTGTACTGTGTGTTATTGTGTGTCAATTATACTAAGCTGGAGACGTTTGCGATCACCCACGGTCGACAATGCAGGTGTTGCTACACCTTCGCGGGCATATCGCACGGGCGAGGGAACCGGAAGCGCAGCGGCGGGTGTTCGGAATGCTGGAGTTCGTAGTGACGAAGGCGTGCGTGGAGGGGGTGAGTGCTTCTTCCGCACTGCGTATGCACAACGAACACGACTTTGGGGGGGGAACTATATTAGAGCACGTTTTCGGAATGTGCTGCGGCCAAGCTATATAGGCTTGAATCCATTCTGCTCTTTTTTTCTTCTTTTTTTTTGTTTCCAATTTTTGTGTTTTGTTTTTCCTTTTACGCTTTCATGCTTTCTTGATTTTGACCCCGATATACCTGCTATGCTCTTGAAAAAATAGTCCAATTATGCTACTGGAATGCCAAAGAAGCTCAATTATTTGTGTTATTTATAGAAGGTCCAATTATGCCGAATGCTATGCCAGCTTAATGGGTATAAGCCTAGACGAAGCGAAGCGCTGTTGTCACGCGGCGTGTTTTTTCTCCCCTCTTCCCCCCCTCCCGCAGTCCCTTTCGTGTCGCGAGTGGTGAGGGGCGATGAACGTGCGCCGCGTCTGTCTGTGTGCAGATAGTGTACTCAGAGGGGGCTTTGGTGTTGGGATAGAAGCGAGAGTAACGGTTCAAAACAATGTGGGATGGGCATGATCGCCCATTAATATAATCAAAACGCGAAACGGTTGTTGTCCCCCCCCCCTCACAAGCGGTTCTTAGTAGGATGCAGCTCACCCTTCATGCGACTCGCCCAACACCTCACGGCGTTTCGTGCTTGGTGCTAGCAATGTCTGCCTGGTTGGTAAAACCCCGACATGCTCCGTCCCGGCATTGTAGAGGTGCGAGGGTCTATGGCCATACATACGACTACGGCCATGCATGAATATCGAGTACACCCCCCCCCAAACCGCGCCACCGACAACTGGATGGCCTTTTTTTTTTCTTGAAATGCCGCGGTGAAAGTTTCTTGTGGCGAATGACACCTCCGGGGGAACGATCGATCGAGCATATGCCAGTATATATTTTGCCGTTCTCGTTCGGCAGCAGTATCCGAAACGACGCAACGAAGCTCCGCGTCCTTTCTGCCCGCAGCCCCATCCACCCACCTACCCACCCACCGCGTGGACGTCCTCACCCTAGCTAGCTTCTCGTCTCTTATCAATACACCCCCGCCCGTGCAACTCCTGATGAGCAGGACGCTAGCTGCCTGTCGTCGACCGTCAGCGTCCTTTTCTGGCTTCTGGAGGTTCGAACGTCGGAGCTGACATCCGCCGCCGCTCACGGCGCCTCCGCCGCTGCCGCCGCTCCCTCGTCTGCGGGCGACACTAACGTGGGGAGTTCAGCAGTATCCGGCGGCGGCGGTGGTGGTGGTAGTGGTGGTGGTGGTGGTGATGGTGATCGCATGGACGGCGGTGCGGCGGCGGTAGTGGCGCTCATGGACGGCGTGTTCGTCAGGTGTATGTCAACGGGTAAAGGGCGGCAGCTGTTGGGCAAGCACTTTGGAGCTGTTGTGGAGCAATTGGTGAGGGGTCGGGTGGGTAGGTGGGTTGGGTGGGTGGGTGGGTGGGTGGGTGGGTTGCCGGGTTGCCGGGTTGGGCGTTTTGTCTTTATCCAATTGATAGCCAGCGTTGGTGGTCTTTCCGTCGACGGTGGGTATGCCCGCCCGGCTCATGAGTCAGCGAGCAAGCCGCCTCGCGTGTCCTAAGATGGGGAACCTCGCTTTAGGTATTTTTTCAGAGAATGGCAACAAACGCTCACGCTCGCTTTGTCGCCTTTCTTGGTGTCTCCTGGTTTGTGTGTTCCGGCCGCCGATTCGCTTGTTTTTGGTCGGGTCGACAATCACTGCGCCTGATTTGTGCCCTTTGTGCCCCATGTGGCACGTGGGTACAACAATAGAGACCTGCTTTGGCTGCCAACCCTTCCAAGTTTTTAGAGCGTCCGCTTGTTTGCGGCCGGTCGCTGCTCGGACACCATTCGTTTAATCGATTTGTTTGCTCGTTTTTTGCGTCGTACGAGGAAATTGTGGTGCGATTTTGGTGTTTTCGTCGTGTTGTGTTTTTTTTTGTTGTGGCACCGTGCGATAAGCCACCCGCTTGCTGGATGCCTCTGCGCGTTGTCTGTGTTTTCACTCCATGGTCTTCGCGGCTCGCACGCTTACCTTTGCGCGTCCAGGTGGGCGTACACTTGGACCTGCACACGGCCCAGACGTTGCTCGCTGGACGGCGCCCCTGCTCGCGCGGCCGCTTGGAGCAATCGTCGGCACGTGAGTTGGTGTCAGGAGGGGAGCCTAAGTTGTTCCCATGGATGGTTGCAGCGAGCGAACCGCGGTGTTGTTGGTTTGTGGAATGGACTAGGAGATCGCTCGCCACCGCAGTGCCTGGTTGAAGGAGTGGTCATTGTGTGTTTTCACCGACCCTGCCACAGACATCATTTTATTTTTGTTTTAATTTGTTTTTCAAACCTTTTTTTGGTCTTGAGAGGGGGTAAAAAAAGACGAAAATATGCGAAATTTACAGCAGGAAAAAAATGTGCTACTGTAATACAAACGACACCTACAACGTTGGCCGCCCAAAGCAACGCCCAAGCACCGCGAGCTGCTTCACCAGGCCAGATAGCTATTTCTCTGTTCGAGCCCAATGCCAAATGCAAGGAGTTGTGTGGCACGGCGCAGGCTGACATTTTACTCTATAGGATGGATAATTAAAACCGTGCTTCTCCTTTGTTTCATCACTATACCAGCCCCCCCAAAGGGCTGGCAAATATTTCGCTGCGTGCCTCTTTCATCGTCAAACCATGGAAAAGGACAGCAACGTCTGCAAAACCTTGATTGATTTGAGTGATGAAGTGTGATTTTTTTGTCGCGACTTTTGAAAGGTGTTTTGTGGTGCACGAAGTATACATATATACCCGTCGAAAGGTCGACTATACAACTTAACTATTTTCTTGCGTTGGCGGGATTTTGTTTTTACGCATAGAGGTGAGACAATGACATCCACTTATCCTTCACCCTTTCGCTCCTGCACCCTTTCGCTACTGCAAAAATCGTTACTGGCTTGCTGACACGAGCGCGTTCTCGGAATTGGCGCCAACAGTGTACTTGCCCCCCCCCTATAAATATATTATATCTTTATAGGTTGGGTTGGCGTCGGGTGGTAACGACGCTGTAAAACACGCCACTCGCTGCGTGAGCTAGATAACCAGGGTGCCTTTTTTTTTTTTTGGCGGTCACCGAAGCTGGCGGTCGAGTAGATCATTTGTGCGGGGTGGAGAACCTTTGCTCCGCACAAGGGGAATGGTCGTATCACGTAGTGTTAATATGGTAAGGCATCCGCGAGGCAGTTACATAGTAAAACCCATTGCTGTCTCCCGAAGTGGCCACACCAGAAATGATATTAACTCATTGAAGCTGTCGTCCATATGCAAGTCCGCCTCAGAGGTGGTTCTTAGCAGGATGCAGCTCACCCTCCATGCGACTCGCCCAATACCTCACGGCGCTTTGCGCTTGGTGCAAGCAATGTCTGATATGGCGATCGCGGGCTTCTAAATTTCTGCGCTTATATAATGTCGTCAGGCGAAGAAAGCCTCACCAGCGACTCCGACGATTTCGACATTGATCGCCCAAGCGCGGCGGCCGTTCGAAGAAAAGCTGCCGATCGACGATTGAGACGGTCGGGGTCATCCGATCGAGTGCCCCGGGACGCTCGAGAAGAAGGAGAGGAAGGCGACTGCGGGCGCGTGGCCAGGCTCGTGCTGAGTCTTCTCAAGGTGCGTAGGTTCTTGTTAGTGTCCTTCTGCGGGCGCGTAGCCAGGCTCGTGCTGGGCCTTCTCAAGGTGCGTCTGTTCTTCTTGTTCTTCTTCGCGCGCCCTGAAAGAGCGTTCCTTTCCCCCTTGCATCGCGGGTTGCGTGGCCCGGGCTTGTCCTGGGGTCTCGTCGAGGTTTAAGATTCTCTTCCCGCGCGCTTGTAGAACGCCCAAGTTCTTTGTGTCGTGGTCGTCGCAGCCAAGCGCATGCTTTTTTCCTTTCAAAGACCGGATACAAAAGCGCCCACGCGCTGCTTGTCACGGGGGAAGCTACACGTGGGACAAACACAGTTTTGTGAACGAGAGTAAGCGGCACAAGGATATTTTGCGCGGTCCAGTTGAAGATAGAGAGTCATCGGGGTTAAAGGTAGAGAGTCGTCGGGGTGAACTCTCCCCCGCTCCCCTCCCATATTATAGAACTACCTGGTAACTATCCAATCGTTTGGGCTGGTCGGTGTTTACTTGCCTGGTTACTTGCCCCCGTGGCTACTTTTTTTCCCTTTTAGTTTTCAAGAGTTTTATTTTTTAATGTTCTTCGTTCTTGCTCGGTGGCTACAGTACGTACATAAGAGTTAGCTGGTACGGGGAACAAACGCCTGCTGTGTTCTCCCTCTTCAGCTCGTGACAACCCCGGGATTTGAAGCCAACCACAACCAACCCCGAAGGGGAAACTTGTATATATAGTGGATTCATATCGTTCATGGAATCATGTAACCCGTGGTACGTGCGATCGCAGTATCACACGTAGCTTGCAAATGTGTATTTGGATGAAACCCTCGATCTCGCAGCTGATACTTTCAGTTTAAAAAAAAAACAAATACACAGGTTTGGTTGGCGTAGGTTGGCACCGACAGCGTAAAACACGCCTCTCACTGCGCGAGCTAGACAACCAGGGCACCGTTTTTGCTTTGGCGGTCACCATGGCTGGTGGTCGAGTTACATCATATTGTGCGGGGTAAATAACCTTAGCTTCGCATAGGGGGGGGGTATACTTCATATTCATGCATGGCCGTAGTCGTATAACCATAGACAAGGGGGGTTGGTGGGGGGTACTCATATCGTGCACGGCCGTAGTCATATGACCATCTACCCTCGGATCCCTATATACAATGCCGGGACGGAGCACGTTGGGTTTTCACCAACCAGGCAGACATTGCTTGCACCAAGCGCGAAGCGCCGTGAGGTATTGGGCGAGTCGTATGGAGGGTGAACTGCATCCTGCTAAGAACCGCCTTTGAGACGGACTTGCATATTGATGACAGCTTCAATGAGTTAATTTAATTTATGGTGTGGCCATTTCCTGAGACACCATAGACAAGGGGGATGGTCATATCACCCTTTGTATATGTGGTCAGGCACCCACGGGGCAGTTACAATGTATACCCATTGCTGTCTCTGGAAGTGGCTACACAGGGGAAAAAATCAAGCCATTTGATGCTGTCATGCATATGCAAAAGGTGCGCACAAGGTGCTGAAGTCCGCCCCACAAGCGGTTCTTAGGAAACAGTAGCTCACGCTTCATGAAACTCGCCGAACACCTCACGGCGCCTGGCGCTTAGTGCAAGCACTGTCCGCATGGTCCATAAAAACCCGACGTGCTCCGTCCCGGCATGTAGGGAGGTGAGGGTCTATGGTCATACGACTACGGCCATGCATGGCAGTGACTGCATCTCCTGCGTGTGCGACGCGTCGCGCCTTTTCATGCGAACTGCTGCACCCTTCTTCATGAAAAAACGCACAACGAGTGACGATTGTTTTTTCTTGCGCGCTTTCTTCCCCCCCCCCCATCCGTTTCGTGAAACGCTCACACTAACAAAACCAAAACCCCATTTTTTGTTTTTGTGTTCGTTCTCCGCCTGATTCCTACGTGAACTACGCCCTCCGTGATATACGCCCTCCATGAAAATACGCACGGGAGAAGACGCTTATCATGGACTCCCCCGGGCCCATGACTTTGTACATCTGTCGTCTTCACCCCTTCCCGGACGGAGTCGCGTCATCGACGGGGCTGCAAGTCATCTCGCGCGCGGTTGCGTCTAGGAAAAAAGAAGAGGCCGCCATCGACGCCGCGCTAGTTTCCGTCACCGCCCCCTCTGCCGCGGCTAGAGCGGCGACGGCGGAGGAGGCCGCGAGGGAGGCGGGCGAGGCAGCGGGCGCGGTGGAGGTCTGGCAAGCCGCCGAGCGGTTAGTGGAAGCAAGCGCGGGAGAGGGGGGGTCCTCTTCGCGGTCCTTAGGGTCTCTCCTTGCGAGCCTGTCGCGCCTGAGGGGCGCGCTACGTCGGTGCACCAGCGGCGGCAGCATCGGCATCGGTAGTGGCGGTGGCGGTAGCGGTGGCGGTAGCGGGGCCTGGGAGGCGTTATCGGCGGGGCCGAAGGGCGTTGCGTTGGCCCGAGCGGCGGTCGGGGCTGTGGTGCGCATTTGTCGGTCGGAGAGGCCGGCGGCGGTTCACCTGGAGGCTTCGCGGTTGGCAGGAGAGGTGAGGGGGCGGGAGGTGTACTCATGTTCATGCATGGCCGCGGGCGTATGACCATAGACCCTCGCATCCCTACAATGCCGGGACGGAGCACGTCGGGTTTTCACCGACGATGCAGACAATGCTTGTAATGCGGGGGAGGCGTTTGGATGTAAGGCATAGAGTGTTGCAAGTCGCAGTGGGTTAATGAGAGTGGCACTCTGCGCTCATGGGACTCGTCGCTAATACCACCGAGAGAGAGAGAGAGAGAGAGAGAGAGAGAGAGGCTGCCGGTCCGGGAGTGGATGAAACGTCCGCCTGCTCGTGCTCCCCCCAGTTCCGCGTAGAAGCAAGTGTTCGAGGACTTCGCAGGCCTGTCTTGGGGCCATGGTCGATGCACAAGCCCCTGTGTTTTCCCGCACCACTCCGATGTGTCTCAGTACGGGTTCTTCAGGCGCTCCCCAAAGGTCGTGTTTTACGCTTTTTCTCTCACCGCAATGAAGCAAATACACCCTCCTGTTGTACGCGACCTCCCCATCTTGAAGACTGACTGCACAGACGCGAGAGATCGACCGTGGTATATATCCGGACGTAGGCAATGGCAAGTACACCTGTATGTGGCCAGCCCGGCCGTTGTCTAGGAGAGAGTAGTGCGCGCGAGCACCAGGTCTTCTCTTTCCCCTCTTTCAGTTTTCTTTTACGCCCCCCCTCCGACGCCAACTGGATGCGTGGTGAATGGTCACACGACTAAGGCAAGCAACAAATGATTACGCCCCTCCCCCCGCCCCCCCCCCCCCCCCTCGCCACCATTATCGTCATTGTACCGTCACTCCCGCTCCCGTCTTGCGTGTCCCAACCCCAACGTCGTTTTCCTCGCTCGCCCCCGTTGTTTTCGTGCTTCGGACGCTGCCTGCGCATTACATTTTGTGTCGTGGTTCCGCGGTTTGCTAGATTGGCGCGGTGGACCCCTACGACGTGGAGCTTGCCGAGAGAGCCTCGGCCAGGGGTGGGGGTAGGTGAGAAAAGGCTGCGAGTAGATCGGGGTGTGGCTTGCAGGGGAACAGTAGTAGTCTTGGTGCTTTCGCTTGAGGAGGGTTGCCGAGAGAAATTTAGCGGGCATGGCTGAAGGGTGGTGTCCTTGCCACTCAGCTGTTAATACTACCTCACTGAATCGTTCCGCGTTAGTTTTAATTTGAGCCACCTCACGCTTCCTCTTTTTTTTTTTTACATGGCGCAGCTATGGTAGTGTTTGGAGTATGTTGTGGGAGGCGTGCGACCGCAACTTGTTCGTGTCCGTGCAACGTTTTCCCAACTGACAGGTGTTCGGCACTACAGCAGTATCGTTCGGTCGACATGCACCTCGGGATGTCTAGTGATTCGTTGGTTTGAATCTGCTTGTCGGAGGCCACACGGGCCATGGACCTTGTTATCAATGCGATCCTCCTTCACGCTCTGCCCGGCTATGTCTTTTAAGGTTTTCCTATCGAAAAAGTTGCGTCGCCATCTCGGCGACTAGGGCCGGAGGAACACGCGCGAATAGCCACCCCGTACCATTTAGGCATAACCTCTACCTCCCGTACTTCCGTGCACGTTTTGTTGTGTTTTTCGTTTTGTTTTTGTAAGCGTCGACTGCTTGACTGATCTGCTACTCCCAAAACGTATTCCCCGTGTCAAGCCTACCTTTCCCCCCCTCCCGGCCCCGCTCCTATATCATAATTTTCGGCGAAACCAACTCCGGGTAATTTATTCGCCGTACATTCTGACATCACCATGGACAACGACAACGATAACGACAACAGGTGGGCGGGTTTGGGCCCGGACTCATCCTCGAGCAAAAATGCCTCGAGCAGCCTTGAAGACCCGCTATCGGGGCCGAAGATGCAAGCCCTTCGCCTGGTGGCAAGCTACCTCACTGACCGCGATGAAGGCCTCTCGTCGTGGTGAGTTTCCTGCCGAAGGGGCGGCAAGCACAAAGCCTCCGTCCAATCACATGACAGCATGATACAGCAGGTCGTGCAGCATTATAGGGCTCACTCAGCAGTCGGGGACATGGAGTGGATCTACCAGCAAGTACGTAGGGGGTCTATGGCAAGTGTTGTTAAGCGATGCGCGTCAGCGAAGAAATCTTCGGTATTATTCGTCGTTAGGTGGTGCATCAGTTTGGATTGTTCATATATAGCACATTGGGTAGGTCGTACGGAAGAATAGGTGGTACAGCAGTAGCAGTAGGTGGTGCAGCAGTAGGCGGTGCAGCTTCAGCAGGTGCCGCAACAGTAGGCAGTGCAGCAGTAGGTGGTAGGGAGCAGCGTGCGTTCGAGCAGAATGATACACCGTACCCTGTACTTGATCGACCGCGGTTGGTTCGAGATTCGATCCGCGCTGACCACGTCTACACACAGTACGCCGCTCGAGAACAAACAGTGGTGTTACCTGTTTGGCAACTTTCGAGTATGCGCATCGACGATCACAAACCCACCGTATGCGTCGACGAGTACAGATGGCGCGGTCGGAGACTACCGATCACCGATGCCCCTCCCAACTCCACCCCGCCCCCCACCCCACCCCCACCCACGCCCCCCCCACCCCCCCCCCCCCCCCCCCACCCCCCCCCACCCCCCCCCACCCCACCCCACCCCACCCCACCCTACCCCCGCTTCCGCTTCCGCCCACCGCGTCCCTCGAACGCCTAGCGCGCTGTGCACTGCCAAGGCTCTGCTGTCTCGAGGGGGCAAGAACGGCCGCCTCCTCAAGGCGAGCTCTTCCGAAGTGCAGGACCTCCTCCACCCCTTCATGGGAAGGCTGGCCCAGATGAACACCGTCCGCACCGCCTCGCGCGTGTGGAACGGCCTGTTCGGGAGCGCTCGTGCTAGCGTAATGGGCGGCGGCGGCGAAAGTGCGGGAGTTGCAACAGAAGGAGGAGGAGGAGGGGGTGCCGTGGGGGAGGGGAGGGGAGGGGTGGAAACCGCGGGCTCGGCTCTGTCTTTCGAGGTCTGGACGACGTCAGGTGCGTGCATTTGTTATAAGGTTGATTGCGGCGGGTTGTCGGTTCGTGTCCATGGGCGTGTAACGCCGAGGTGTCGGGGGGGCGGGCTGCGGGGCTGTTCCGGGGGTATGAGCAACCAGTTTTTGTAGGCGTGTACTGAGAGTAGTCTTGGGGTGCGATGGTGCCGTACGAGCGGGGGTGGGAACTGCGGTCGGGTTGGGAGGAATCATTATTTTTGGAGGCGTTTTTCTGTTTTCATGACGAGTGTTGCCCCCCCCGCTCGCGTATAACTGCTGATATATCGTGTGACCGCTAGATACTCCTTTGCTGCTGCTGTAGTGGGCTGGAACGCTGTTGAAGTGCGTTCGCATGCCTACTCCCACGTCGTGGGCGACTTGTGGCCACGAAGACGGACGCCACGGTGGTTACCATCAGTTGTCAGCGCCAACACCCACCCCCCCACGCAGCGCCAACGTATCTCTTCCTTCCCCCCCCCCCCCCCCCCCCCATAGCAGGGCTGTTCACGAGTCAGGAGAGCTTAGTCAGGAGGTCTTCAAAATCGAGGGGTGGACACACATTGATAGTGAATATTTACGGAGGTTTTATGCTTGGCGCCTGAAGCCGACCCTCCGACCCGAACCCTAACCCGAACCCGAACCCTATGCCAGTGGTCAGTGCTGGGATGCTGTGCTTGATAAGACTCTAGGTTGACTCGGCCGGCTTGGATGCTGCGCTTGGAAAGACTCGAGGTTGACTCGGGATGCTGTGGCTGGAAAATACTCCAAGTTGATCGAGCCGCGTATAATATACCCTCAGCCGATCAGAGTGCCTGAATAGCTACCTTAGGAAGATTCACTATCAAGCTTCGTCCACTACTGTCAAAATCTCGCGAGTCGGGTCGGGTCGGGTCGGGTCGGATCGGGTCAGGAGTTTTTCAAACTCTCACGGGTCGAGTTGGGTTACCGTTACCCGACCCGACCCGATCGGACCCGACCCGATCGGACCCGATCCTGACCCGCAAGGTTTGACCCGACCCGGGAACAGCTCTCTAATGCTTCCAACTGACGGGGGTCCAATCTCTTTGTGATCCCATTTATATAGTGAAAAACCTATTTGTAATACGCTTCGTGGCTACATAGTGGAATTTTCATCAAGATGGTATAGCCCGTACGGTCCAAATCCGTTTTTTTGGGGTGCCGCTGTTCCGCCTCTCTCTCTCACTGGCCCAGCCTCTCTGCTATAGGTTATATATCTCTCTACTGACCTCACCGCCCGCCTCACAAGCGGTTCTTGGTAGGATGCAGGCCACCCTTCGCACGCGACTCGTCGAACACATCACGGCGCTTCGCGCTTGGCGCAAGCAATCAATGTCTGCGTGGCCGGTGAAAAAAAAACGACGTGCTCGTCCCGGAATTGTGTGCAGGGATGGGATGGGCTAAGGTCATAAGCCTACGGCCATGCATGACATAAGTACACCCCCTCCCCTCCGCCTGGTCGGTGAAAACCCGACATGCTCCGTCGCGGTATTGTAGGGATGCGAGGGTCTGTTGTCATACGACTACGGCCATGCATGAAAATGAAGTACACTCTCCTTCGGTATTGTAGGGATGCGAGGGTCTATGGTCATACTACTACGGCCATGCATGAAAATGAAGTACCCCCCCCCCCCCTTCTGCGATGAAAATGAAATGTCGGGCATTTCCCCCATGTAACCAGGAAAAACGTTCGCTCAATGGGTCTGCCGGCTCACTTCGGCCCTCCTGCTGGAATGCTATGCGGGGGTGGTGTTTGAGAGCTTCAAAAACGCCTCTTCCAAGGGGGGTGGCGAGGACCCAACTTTCCCCCCACGTCCGCCGGGGCGGTGGCAGGTCGGTACTCGTAGGCGTACCTTGTTGTTTTTTTCCTCAAGACGAGCGAAAATAGTATATCTGTATGTATCCCGTGCTTTATACCTGGCATGTGTGTTTGTATGTAGTACGCGCAGGCACGAACATTATGTTTAAAAAAAAAAAAAATGTTTTTCGTGTTTGCACACACATGCTACGGTAGAGGTGCACCATGTTTTTTTCCTCCGAAGGGTGGTCACTTGAGGAGCTCCATACCTCACCCGAAAAAAAATGTCTTTGGAGGAAGAGCAATAACGCTACCCGATGAAACCTCCCGTGACCGTAAGTACGAAACAAAAATTAGTGCAATACAAGAATGAAAGTCCGGCGGTTTTGGTTTTTAAGGAGCCCTGCCATTCAGAGAACATTTCGGCAAAAATGTGCTGCCTCTATCGTCGCACACGTCTGTAGATCACTGAAATATCGAAATGCTGTTGGGAGGTTCGAATGGCCGAATCACCTGTGATTTGGTACGTCGTAGGTATATACGATGACCCGCTCCCGCCCCTTCTTGAGGAAGCTCAAGACCACTCCAAGCTATCCGCTAGCACCGGTCCAGTTTTCCCATCGTATGCTTTTTTTTTTTTATCCGTCGGCGAGGTGACGATTACTCTTCATAACTTGTCCCGGCTTATGCATGTCGTGCGGCAGCAACATTGACATTGTCGCGCGGGTTGTGTGTGTGTGTGTGTGTTTTTTTTTCTTGTCTGGGCCTTTCTCTCATTATTCACCGATGCTGCTAAGCGGGCGCAGGGGTCCAAGCCGCCGCTTGAAGGGAAGGACGAGATGTTGGCGCTGTGCTATGCGCTCTGTCAGCGAAAGCCCGAGCTGGCTGCCTGTCTGTTTCCGGCGGTGCGTGAGGTGGTTGCTTTGTTGTCGTTGTCGTTGTCGTTGTCGTTGTCGGTGTTGGTGTTGGTGTTGGTGTTGGTGTTGTTGGTGTTGTTGTCATCCCTTGCGACCCATCCCTTGCCCTAGTTGTTGTGGTGTTTGATTGGTGAGGATCTGCTCGCCAGCTTGGCGTCTCTACTCCGCGTAAGGCTAAACCTGGTAAGGTATTACATAACCAATTGGATCGAAGCATTCACACACATTCTTGCACGCACGTCTTTATACACGCTTTTTGGGCCTGCTCTAACCCACCGATGGCCCTTTCTCCTTTTCTCTTGCAAATGTCTACTGTGAACGCGTGACAAATCGGTCTAGCAATCGGGCAACGCAATATTCGAGTGCCTCTTCCCCTTGCCGTTCCGTCTCGAAAGGGATGCATGGTCATTAGTCAAACGACAATGGCAAGAAACGAATGAGTACACCCTCCCCCCCCCCCCCCCCTCAACCCCCCACCCCCCCCCCAAAAAACCCCCCCCCCACCTCTCCTTTGTTTGCTCGCTAGATCATCTACGACTTGGTGAGATCCCATGATGACCTCGAGGACGCCAGCAGCAGCAACAGCAGCAGCAAAGGCGGTGCTAACCGTGCGACGTCAGAACTATCGGCGGCGTTCCGCGAGCACCTTTTTTGCGTGGACGGATTGCTGGGGGACGGGTCACGGGTGAACCCGCAGGCCGTCGCGCTCGGCATCGAAGCGCTCAACTTTTTGCGGGGGCGTCAGGTGACGGGAAGATTTGGAGACCGGGGGGAGAGAGAGGGGTCGTTAGGGATCGGTCGGGGGGCGGTAATCATGGGCACTCTTGCACGCTTCTTAGAGCTATCCCGGTCGATGGATGGATGGATGTTGCGTACGAAATGCATCAAGCAAGCTAGGGTGTTGTGTGAGATGTTTGTTTTTTTGTTCATGCAAAAACTGCGTTACGTGTTGGCACTTGCGAGTTCACCCGCGCCTTCCGTTTTGTTATCCAGTCCAGCGAACGGCTTTATCTTACCCTATTGTGTGGGCGTGGGGTGGGCAGTCACTCGTAGCAACGTTTTGCACCAGCTTAGGCGCTACCTGCACCGAGTGGCCGGTGGACAGGGCGGGAGTCTGCGGTATACCTGTGGCAGCAGCAGCAGCAGCAGCTGCTGCTGCCTAACACCGCAACGCGCCTAATGTATGTTTCTCCCCCTTCCTCAGTTTCGCTTGTGTCTACCGGTACCGGTACCGCCCGCCCCCCCCCCCCCCCCCCCCCCCCCCCCCCCTCCCCCCTACCGCCATCGCCTTCGGTCAGGTTTCCGCTTTTCTTCGGCACCACCAACCAGGAAAGCGAACCCGCGCGGGGGCGGGCGGCGGCGGCGCCGGCAGTGCCGACGGTGACGACGTCCCTCCCAGCTCCCGGTGGCTCGAGTGGGCCGGAAAAGGGCGCGAGAAAGACGGCGGGAGCGGCTTGCCGTTCGGTTACTACCTCGACCTGGACGCGCTGAGCGTCGCCCGCGCCGCGGCGCAGTGTGGCGCGCAGTGCTCCGCGCTTTTCTACGCCGAGGCCTGGATAGAGGGGAAATTCGGGGAGTCTGCCGGGATTACCGCCTCGAGGTGGAGAGACCAGGGCGAGGGAAGCGGTGGTGATGGGCTGGACGATTGGGGTTTGGGGCCCGAGGAGGATGCAGAGGGGTTGGTGAGCGACGGAGGCGGGGGGGAGGAGAAGCGGGAGGTAGAGCGGCTCTTGCTCGAGGTGTTCTCCAGCTTGCCCGAGCCCGACAGCATCTATGGCGTGCCGGCGCCGGCGGCGGACCTGTCGGCGCAAGCGACGGTGTACGCCCACGAGGGGGGCTGGCAGAACACTCTTCCGGCGTACGACACGCTCTTGCAGCAGCAGCAGCAGCCGTCGTCGCTTGGTGGGGTTGTCGCGGCGGCAGCAGCGGGGCCAACGGGTGGTGTTCTTGTCGGCCGCGTTGGGTCGTTACCAGGCAACGGTCTGCAGACCGGTGTCGCGGCGTCTCTTCAGGTATAGTTTTTTTTTTTCGTACCGGTATTTTATTTCATGCATACCTGTGCTTTATAAATGTGGGCAGTCGCGCCTGTGTACGTTGCCGACATTTAGTGTTTTTTCCGATGTCTGAGTGAAAGTGGGGAAAACACGTAATTGGTTGCAAGCGCATGGTAAGTCTTCCGTCACAGTTGAGGCGTACCACACGCGTTCGCGGGACACGTCTTGGCGCTGTAACCGCCTCGCGCTATCGCGCGTCGGTGATAGTCACCCCGTCCATTTGTCGCCGATAGTACTCAAGCACCTGGCAGTAGACCACACTCGGCGGCATGCGCGTCCTCGGTGAGCCGGCGACCCTCTTCGGTCTGATTCGACCCGAAAACCGCCCCGAAACCGGACGGAACCCGAACCCGAACCTGAACTCAATCCAAACGCGTACCCGAACTTGAACCCAACCTGAACGCGAACGCGAACCTGGACCTAATCCGAACGCGAACCCGAACCCGAAACGCCTGCTCCCTCTTTTCGAAGCGTATGGGCCTACGCCACGTGCTGGAGCACTACTTGCGGGGGCTGCGCGTGGGGCCGGCGTCGCTTGGTGGCCTGCCCGACCTGGACGGCAACCTTCGCGACATGCAGTTCGAGTCGGCCTGGAGGATGTGCGAGTGGGACCCAGGGCTTGCGGTGGGTCATGTAGGGGTCGCTTGGTTGGTGGGGGCGCGTGGTGCGGTGCTGGTGTTCGCGGTGGGGAAGTTCCTGCGGTCGTCAGTTGGTGCGACTGTTGAGTTGTTGGTCATGAAGTTCCTGCGGTCGTTTGGTTGGTGAGGCTGTTGATCTCGCGTGTCCGAAGGGCACCGGGACATACTAAGAGCATGTCGGAAATGCTAGGGTCGCCCACCTCGATCATCTCGGTACAATGCCCATGCTACGGACAGATGTATTCTACCGTAGGCCGTACTGCTCCCTGTAGTGTTCTCTACAACGTTATAGTAACGTTATAATTGCAACGTTCTCAGCATCGTTCCTGATAGAGATGCTCTGGACATAGAATAGAGCGTACTACGAGTAAGACAAACTCGTAATCTACCCGCATATTGTATTTACCCGAAAATCTAAACTAAGACACTCATATACTCGTGTCCGTTCGTATTGACTGTACATCACAATACAATCATATGGATCTCAACGTCCATATGCTAACAAGGGTCGGAAACGTTTGATTTTTTGTTGTCACGTTTTTTTTTGTGGCCACGGCTGGTGGCGTTCTCTTTGTTGTGTGACCCCACATTATCGATCAGAGCGTCTAGCCGTGAATCGATGGATGGGGGGGGGGCATTCCGCGTTGAGGGAGCGGGTCGGGTAAGTTCACCACAGGTAGTGTGCGTGTTCAACGTTTTTGATTTGTTTTTTCTTGTCACTCGTTTTGGCCGCTGTGCTAAGGCGGAATTCGCCCCGTTTCTGTCTGTTCTTTGTACGGAAGTTCCCGAATGGCCCAATCATATGACCAGGCAACAAATACCTACAGTAGCCGCTCGTCCGCCCCCTCTTACTCTCGCCCCCCCCCCCCCCCCCCTTTCTCCCCCCCCCCCCCCCCCCCCCCCCCAAAACAAAACATTTCCGGCGTGTCTCGGGGCGGCCCGGTACACCCTTTTCAGACGCTCACCGACCGCCAGAGTAGCCACGGCGCCGGCAGCGGCGGGAGGCCCTGGGCTTCCGCCCTTGGAGGAAGCTCCTTTTTCGACTGCGCTGGGGGCGCAGCGGGTGGCGGCGCCGCCGGCGAGGGTCCTGGGGGCGGCAGCGGACGTCCCGTCTTCCACGAGCACGTGTTCCAGGCTCTTGGGTCCCTGCGACAGCGAAACGCGCGGGTGTTTGAGTCGGCGGTGGCGAACGCGCGCGCTCTGGCTCTGGCGCGGCTGGGGTCCGGCGGGGGCGGCCAGGAAGGGGGGAAGGGGTTGTACCCCTGTTTGGTTCAGCTGCAGTGCGTGGTGGAGATGGAGGAGATGTTTTCGGTTTTGTCGGGAGCCGGGGTTGATGGAGGCGACGAGGGGGGGCACGCTACCGATGATGCGGTGAGTTCGGGGTGTCGTGCTCGCAGTGTCTGGTGTATGCTTGAGGAGGGCCAATCATGCAGCTCGAAAAAAGCGATGCTTGGGGTCGTCCGTGGCGTCTCTCGTCTGTTGAGTCCGTGTTTGTTGCGGTGAGGGCCTGCCAATCGCGAGAGTAAGCGGCAATTATCCTTCGTTTGCGCCGTTTCAAGCTCCGAGAAGCCGCTGCCGGCTCCTGCAGACGTTAAGAGGTTTCCCGGCTCCCTGTCCCCCGCCCCCGCCCCCACCTTCGCTCTCTCCCTTGTTTCGCACGTAAAAATCACCGGTGGGCTCGGCTACCGTAAGGCGGAGGCTTTGATGGAGAGATGGCGCGCGCGGTCTGCGCCCGTGCAAGAGCATTTCGAGTCGCTGGAGCCTGCGCTTGCTCTCAGGTTTGTTTTGTTTATGCGGCCGGCGTCGTGGGCCCTCTTGCCGATTTCCCGTGCGGCTTTCAAGCGCGGGGTTCTTCTGCTATGATGATTTTCGCAGCTATTTCTGGTTACCGTGTCAGGAAGTTGAGTTTACAGCGCCTCTTCCGGGGCTGGGGGCGGACGAAGCATGGCGGTCGGTAGCGTTGCGGTCGGTAGCAGCTGCAGTAGCAATACAACAACAATAATTACAGTGGCAATATCAACATCAGTGACAATATCAATAGCAGTGGCACTACCAATAGCAGTAGCAAAGGCAATAGCAGTAGCGATAGCGATATCGATAGCAGCAGCACGGGCGGTAGCACCCGCAGTACGTGTATAGTATGGAGAAGAAAACGCTGCTGAGGAGTGGGGATGGATGCTATTTTTTTCGGTGCCGACCCCAACGTGGTTTGTTTACTTCTTTTGCGGAATGAGCTCGCTCTGGCTGTCCGAGATCCCTTTCGGGTGGTTTGCGTTCCGGTACCCGCCTGTCTATGGACTTTTGTTTTCAGACTGTCGCGTCGCAATCGCAGGTAGCGTTGGTAATAATCCATCGTCATTGAAGGGTCTGCAAGCCAATTGTGTGAGAAGCCCTGGGGTGGGAAGGAGGGGGTTGTTTCTCCGTTTCAGCGTTTCTTCAACGCGTTTTACCAGTTGTTTGGTGTTTTGCTTGTTTTTTTGTTCTTTGCCGCTTGTGCCATGCTTGCCACGCTGCGTACCTCTCTGACAATCCAAGCGCAGAAGGAGGCTATCGTTGTTACCACAGCCACCCGCTCCTCGTGTGGCGAACCACAAACGGGACGAGAATAAAGGTAGCTTCCATCTCTCAGCAGAAACGTTTGGTACCGCGGGGGGAGGCCGAACTTTCGGATAATACATGAGCGGGAAACACATGTACGTATGATGACGAATAAGTAGTAGCGGGAACGATGCGTGTGAGGGGCGAGCACGATAGAGGTTGGTGCGAAGTTTTTGAGCGTCCACAGTTAGCGTGGGAGAAGGCTCAATCAAGGTTACCAGTTTTATTCCACAGCGGCTCCCATGAGCTGGGGTAACCGGCGGAGCGCAGCTTCGTAGATTTTTAGTAACGGGGCAAGAGTCCACTACTTCCGCCAAACCTTGAAGCCAACGCTCTCAGGGAGTTCATTTACCATCACCACCCGGAGATTTTGATTTTCTTGTCCCCGGGATTTGTTTCAGTACGTACGTACCCGGTAGGGTGTTACTAGTATGATGGCGACTAAGAAACGCCGGGTGTATCCCCGCCCCGCCCTCGTTTCGCCACGCACCGGTTGGTTAGGGAGGCGATGGTACGGGTGCTTCACCAAGAGCGTCCAGGGCGGAGGAGTCGCCGGCTAGTTTTACGGCATCTTCTGGACGTGTGCGAGTCCTCGAGAAGGGTCGGCCATCACTCCATCGCCCAGGTATATACAGTAAAACCCTCAACGATTTTTACACTGCAAGGATATTTGCGAACGAATCGAGTGTTGCGTTAACTGGGTTTTGTTTGTTTGTTTGTGAGGGGCCCCCTCGTGTCGTGTTTTGCCCTGGCTGAATTTGCTTCTCTGCGTGCGTGTGCGCGTGCGTGCGTGTGTGCATGCGTGCCTTCCTACTCTTCTGCCTTTTTTATTATGGGCCTGTTGGGAATGTTTTTCCTGTGCATTCTTTGTTTCTTGCTGCGCCCATATCGTTTTGTTTTTTGTGGCTGTTTTTGGATTCCGTTTTTTTTTTTTGTGTCTGTCGGTTCCATCGCGCGCACGACTGGCGCTCATCCCACAAACTGGTGTACTACTTTTGTGTGTTTTTATCTCTTCCGCGCGAAACCAGTTAAATATTGCTCCCGATACCGCACCTTGCGAACTGCTCCACCGCTATTCATAGACCGAGGCGCAACAAAAATTTACCGCTTCGTATGCATACACAAACTCATCCCCGGTCTTTGCCGCCGTACTCGGTACACCTGCTTATTGTGCCTCATTAGGCCGCCCTTCACCGCTTCCTGCAAGTCAGTCGCGCCGGGCCTCGGAAGGGCGTCGGCTTACCGCGACCCGACGAGCGCGCGGCGGAGGCCATGCGATGTCGGCTGGCGGAGGCGCGCGTGTCTTGGGGAAAAGAGGAGACCGACGGCGCCCTGCGAGCGGCACGGGCCGTGGCGACTCGACTGAGAGGTCGAGTCGAGGGGGGCGGTGGGAGTCGAGGTTTGGCGGCACCGCCAGCGGTGGTGGTGGCAGTGGATGGGCGGGAGCGGGAGGAACAGCGCATTCTGTCTGAGGTAAGTTTGGTGATTCGGGGACTGGGGCAATCGGGCGCGCTTGAACGGGGGGCGGGAAGGAGCGTACGCTCTGTTTTGAAACTGATGGGTGTATGTACTTCGTATCGCATTTTCGCTCCATTTGTTTTCCCCCCTTGTCCTTGTGCTACTTGGCCCCTTACTTCGCTTCTTGTCGTCGTCCTATCTTGGACGTTTACCAGGGGGGGGCAGCGGTAAGGTGGACCTTGTTGGGATATCGGGCAGGGCCTGACGCGTGACGAGGATGACCTAGTGGTGATGCTGACCGCGGGGGATAATATCGTTTGGAATTTGAGAGTGGCCAGGAATAGCTTTCGGATTGCCGGAACGGTGGTTGGGCTGCGGCGTGTGAGCAAGCATGTGAAGTGTTGTCGGAGAGGACCGAGGCGGGATTGAAGGTAGTGGGATTCGAAGAGTGGGATAAAGGTGATATTGATTGATGGTGTCAAGGTTTGGCCTACCGCGCTGCAGGTCCGACGACGCCCGGGCTATATATCGTGTATCCAAATCATGGTATTTTACGTGCATGCTTGGTTTTGGTTCCTCGGTTGCATTTCAGTCGTCGCTCTTCCCTTGTCGACGATTGAATTGATGCATCATGCATCGAGCACATAGTACTATCCATCACTCCACAACTGACCATACCTCACTTTGCCGTGCGCAAACCAAGCCTCCAGAGGTACGACGCCTGGTCCTTTTTTCATGGCGCCACCAGCATGCCCATCATGACCAACCCCCCCCCCCCCCCCCCCCCCCCCCCCCCCCCCCCCCCCCCCCCCCCCCCCCTCCCCTCTTCCTTCCCCCCCCCCCCCTACCTTCCACTGTCCTTGCCATGCGTGCTTTCGTCGATTTTCAACGCAAAACGCGGAAACGATTATCATACCTCCAGGCGCTGCGCCTCACCGGCGCTTGGGTGTCGAAAACGAGGAGCGAGAGCAGTCGAGAGATTCTCGAGTCCTACCTCAACCCTGCCGTGGAAGCCGCGCTAGCGGGCGGCGGGGCGGCCTTAGCCGCCCTATCGGGCGGCGGCGGGAAGGACGACGACATCGACGCCGATGGTGACGGCGGCTGCGGGGAAGGGTGGGGAGGCGAGGGCGCCCGACAACTTCTCTGTGCCGCGCACTTCACCCTCGCCGAGTATCTCGCGGGCCTGTACGCGTCTGTGAGGGGGCGCGTGGAGAGCCCGGAGTGGATGGCGGCGGGGCGGGTCGCTGACAGCCGGGCGAGGGACCTGGCGTCCTGTCTCAAGGGGGTAAGGTCATTTACTTTCGAGCAAAAAAAGTGTTGTTTTTTACCCGTTTAGAAATGCACGTACAGTACATTTTACGTTTGTTTTTTAAGACAAACTACTTGGAATTGGTGTGGGGTCTTTTTTGCGGTATCACAGGAAATGGGTCATATCTAGGGAGTGCTATCAGGCTTATAACATATTTTGCGACATCTCGATCGAGTGCTACACGCGTGGAGAGTGGAATCGTTGTTTTTTAGTGCCGCGTGGTGCTCCTGGGGAGGGGGGGGTCCGGTCCTTCAAAGCGCGCCTGCTTTTCCTCTTTTTGAACCGTCAACCCATTATATATCTGCTTGCTGTCTTTGCTTGTCGCGGTCTCCCCTGCTGTGCGCCAACGTGTCCACAGGGAGGCTGACCTGCTTTGAGTCAGTATCGACGCCTTGATTGACAAGCTACTCGAGCAGCCCCGAATCACCCGCTGACTCACGACTGCTGCCGCCACTGCGCCACCCTTTTGTTTACCCCTCTCTCTCTCGTTCCTCGACCCCCGGCCCGCATTACCGTCCTTTTTTCGTTTCGCCTGGGGCGTTGGTCAATACCGGTCTGGAATGTTTCTAGCTGAGTGATATGAGGAGAGAGGGACGGGGTGGCGGTAACTTTCGCGGGGACGAAGAGTACGTGAACATGTATCGCTACGCCGCTACCCTCAAGAAGGAGAGCAAGCTCGACCGCGATGAGCGAGCGGGCGTGGAGCTCTCTGTGGTGAGTGTAAAAGCAGGGACCCCTCTCGAAAGGGCCGAAGCAGATAATATTTGTTGATGGCAGTAAAGGGTCCCCCCAGTAAGTCGGTGTGGTACGCCAGAGACAGCAATATGACCGCCTTGTTGAGGGAAGCCGCCTTATCCATTCCAGGTTATGAGTGCGTTTCCCTAGTCGCGCCAAGCGATTTTGACCGCCTTATATCGGGATACCGCCTGTACTCAGACCGCCTTAATGGGGGACCCCGACTGTATATATGAAAGTATTGTATTACAAATACGTCAGCTGTGAGTTCGACCAAATCAGTGGTTGATACTCAACTTTCCTTGCTCTACATTTAGTTTTTATCGTGTGAATATGGTGTTTGTGAGCTCGACTCAATGATGCACCAGTAGCTGATTCTCAGTTTGACAAGCCGTGTTTGTTTCGTAGTGTATAGGCCATTGGAGGGGATTTGTTTCGCTCTTTCAGTTGATTTTCAAGGGCTTTTCGACTTGTTTTTTTTTTACCTTGAAGGGAAGAAGCCAATTGGAAGAAACCATCGCCAACGCACACAAGTTGCCGACAGTCACAAATACCCTGCTGCACAAGTTCCTACCGTATTGTTTTAGCGACAGCTTATACCTGGTAATAACTGCTTTGTATCGGAGGCGTAGTATATGTACACTAATTTTAAGCACATCAAACATGGAGGGGATGTAGCTCAAATGGTAGAGCGGTCGCTTAGCATGCGACAGGTAGTGGGATCGATGCCCATCATCTCCACTTTTTTTTTTTTTTTTTTTTTCTGACAAATGGAAAGTGCGTATTATTTTTTCAGCAGAATATGTACGCATCGTACTGCGCTGTGCACGCATATATAATATATATTCAATAGGTAAACAAAACTGGTACGTACGTACGTATATATTGTAAGCAGTGGGGACTTCGGTTTAAGAGAGCTTAATGCAAGAGAAAACACGGGGCCCAAAATCCCTGGTGCACACATGAATGAAGTGCACCCATTCGTTTTGGGGACAAGCTGCAGTACTTTCGCGCGCGTGACCCTTGCTGCATCGTGCGCTCAGCGTCCAAAACACTCGTCGGATGGAATGGGGAGGAAGTTCAACCATGGTATCATAGCGCTGGACTAACCTATACATGTATATATGTATATAAGACGCTCGTTATGTTCTTGTTTGCGGCACAGCTCGCACGTTGCCTACGTAGCGCGCTACGTAGTGCGTTTCGTGTATTTCTGCCATCTGCCACGAGCCCTTACGTCAGGTATCCCGGCGTCACCACCCACCGCCCTAGCATGACCGCACAGCTTGGTACAGCAACCATCACGTTCCGCAGAACCCAGACGGGCCCCAGCTCGCCGTGGTGATGCGAGCGACGCCGAAGAACCTACCAAGAAGAGCACGGTTTCACGCCTGCTCCCTCTCCGGGCTTTGTACCGGCCTCGCCCATTCGTTTTCGACCCCCCCCTCCCTCCCCCCGCCTGGTCGGTGAAAACCCGACATGCTCCGTCCCGACATTGTAGGGGTGCGAGGGTCTATGGCCACACGACTGCGGCCATGCATGAAAATGAAGTACCCCCCCCCCCCGTGCATGAATATCGAGTACACCCGCCCCCCCCGCCAACACCTCACGGCGCTTCGCGCTTGGTGCTAGCACTGTCTGCCTGGGCGGTAAAAACCCGACATGCTCCGTCCCGGCATTGTACGTAGGGATACGAGGGTCTCTGATCATACGACTGCGGCCATGCATGAAAATGAAGTACCCCCCTCCCCACGTTTACATCCAAACCCCGATGACTGCACCGCTCCTCGTCCTACCCGGCGCCGTCCGTCTCCCTCGTGTGTACCGACACCTCATCCTCCCCGCCTTCGCGAACCGGTGCGCTGCCTCAGGGAACGTTCCTTGCGGATGCTTTGCGGAACTACGGTAAGGCGTTGGCCGCAAGCAGGGAGCCTGATCTACGCGCGGTTTTCGCGGTGGTTTCTCTGTGGTTCAACAACCAGGCGGACCGTGCGGTGGAGAAGGAGATGCAGGAGATCACTACCACGGTGAGCAGGAGGATTGTTTTTTCCAGGTTTGATATGTTGGTTACTGCGTTAGCACGTTGGTTACCGCATTGCCATTATTGGTTGCTGCGGTCGCTTTTTTCGAATCGCTGGTTTTATATACGACGTAGGTGCGCCAACTGCTGTGATGCTGGCAAAACACAGCACGGCGTCGGTTCGGCAACTTCGCAGCATTCATGTGTTGTGTACGAAATACCGGTATATAGGCTCAAGCTTTTGTCGTTCGAAACTTTACTGCCGTTCTCGTTCGATTTTTTTCTCCTTCTCGCCTTTCTTGGTTCTTAAAAAAAAATCGACGCATGCTACGATAGAGGTGCACCAACCATTATTTTTTCTGAGGATCCTGACTAAACAGTAAGTAATCTATACTAATAGGAAGTAAACATATGATTTTGGAGGAAAATAACAGTGCTATGTACCCGATGAGCAAGCCCAAGGCCTAAATACACAATAAAAAATGATACAAGCACAAATAATGAAATTCTGACGATTTTGGGTTAAGAAGCCTTTAAGAGGTCGTTCAGAAAACGTTTCAGCCAAATTAAGGTATACCTCTATCGTAGCACGCGTCAATCAGCAGCGTTTTTTTTTTTTGTCGGGTCTACCCTCGCGTGGTTCTACGTACAGAAGATATGGACACCTGTGGGCGGTTTTATCGACTGCCCGCTCTCACACGGCAGAGACAGCCACGTTCGTTGTACCCGCCAGAAAGGCTCGACAGCCCTAACGCAAGTGCGGCCACTCTCTTCGCCTCTTTTTCCGACCGCAACCGACGCATAATCGTAGGGGAGGTCGGCCGAGAACCCCCACAGCCGAGGCGGGCGAAGCAGGGCAGGCTTGCCGCGTACCGTTCGGTCGGCGGCCTGTCGTTCGTAAATGTTGTTTTTACGGATTACGATACGATCAGCGCCACTGGCCGTTTACACCGTAAGCGACATGAGC
>MEHQ01001586.1:9682-132049 GCA_008828725.1 Saccharina japonica
CCCCCCCCTACATCCCTCTCTTGCATCGCAAAACCAGCGCACCTGAGGTCCGAAGTTGACAACATCGAGCCCCCCGTCCTTCTCGTCGATGTCGAGCGCCATGGCCTGAATCACCAGCCCTAAGGGAAGCTTGCTCTGCGCTCACGACCACAAAAGAGAGAAAGCAAAACACACAAAACACGCACAAAAGGGGTGTCACAAAAAAAAAAAAAAAACGTTACAGTAGTTTTGCCTCAAAACATACACAGCTCATATAAATACTACGTACACATTTGAGCTTTCTAGACTAAGCGCGCTGCAGTAAAACTCCTCGACACTTTACTATTCTGGACGCGAAAAATGCAAGGAACCTTTGGTATCTATTCATATTAACAGTTATGAACCAATGATTCTTCTATTTCGGTCCTCAAGTCTCAAAAAAGGGTTTAAGATCAAGAAAACGAAACCCGCAAAAGCAGTATTTTACTCGAAAAAAAAAGGCACCTTTACTCCCAATTCTAGTGACTTCTTTTTTTCCATGTTTTATGCCCCAAAAGGTGGATGGGCACGGTTACTATTGGGAAAAAACGGGGTATTGAAGGAGTTCACCTTTTTTACTGCTATGATATCATACGTACATACTGCGAAAATTATCTGGGTCCGATTTCCAGGCAGTTTTGCCCCCGAGGCCACAACGAAGACCACCACCGCCACCACTACAACCATCACTATATCAACACCACCCCCCCCGCAACACTGCTACAACACTACCACTACCACCACCACCACCCCCACGGCCACTACTACTACCACCACCACCACCACCACGGCCACTACTACTACCACCACCACCACCACCACCACCACGGCCACTACTACTACCACCACCACCACCACCACCATTCCTTGAAACCCCTTGTGCCCACTGCAAGAACATCATCCCCACTCCACATTCTCACCAATTTATCCCCAAAAACACAGCAGGCGCAGCGTATTCAAGGGGTGCAAACTTCGAAAAAAAAAACACCCCCCCACACCCCCACACCCCCCCACACACAATTTAAACGCCGCCTCTCACGCATTAAGCCCACACCCGGACTCCCCCCCCCCCCCCCTACACCCCACCTGAGCGTGCGCAGAGGAAGATTTAGGAATCGCCCCGACCGTCATCTGCATCACCCGAGGGTCCGCCTGGACACTCAGGTCGGTCTCGTGGATGCTCGGCAGCAGCGGCTGGTTCCCCGGCGCCACGCCCCCCCTAGCCGCTCCCCCCGGCGCCGCCCCCATCCCCGGCCCCGGCGGCGCCTGCACCGGCGGGTTTCCCCCGTACCCCCCGGGCCCACCCACTCCGCCTTGAGGCGGAGCTTCGCGTGTATGTCAATGCACACATGCATGCATGCATGCGCACAAGCGGTGTCGGCACGGTGCCGGGAAAATGAAACGGTACGATTATAGGAGGGGCCGGAGGGCGGGGGAAGGAGGGAGCGGGGAGAGGGACGCGCGTTCGTGGTCAGGTCTGAATATGGTGTAAACCGGTAAACCACACGTTTATTGGCCCGGTGTATACTACATGCCTGGTCGTACACACGGAGAGGGACGGCGGGGGAGGGGGGGGAAGAGAGGTGAGGGGGGAAGGGGGAGAGAGACGGCGTCCGCTCTTTATGCCTTCAGCTTGGAGAGAATTGTCTCGTGAATCCCTACCGTAGACACGATTTTAACAAAACAAAAAAAATCAGATTGCATTCCCTACCCGTACGGGGAAGAACAACACCAAGAAAAAAAAGAGACAATCAGAAGACACAAACGCGGGAAACACTCAACATTCGCATATCACTAAAAGCAAAAGGCGCCAGAGGGGCAACTAATAAAAAAAGTGCGTCGCGTCCCACGCTTTGCTGCCACCAAGAAACACCCACACAACAGCTCTCTCCGCTCGCTCTCTGTTTCTCTCCGCCTGCTGCAGCAGTATCGCGCGCGCCAACCAACACGCAAGCGTTGCGTTTACGAGTCGCCAGCCCAAAGCTGAACAGCCGCCCAGAGGATGCCGGCGTCACTGTCGCCTCAGCACCACCACCACCACCACCACTACCACCACTCCAACCCCTACCCCCCCCACACCACCACCAAACACACACAACACCCCCACCCCCCCCCCCCCCCCAAAAGTACCCCAANGGAGGAGGGTAAAGCCCCCCCCCCGCGCCTGCGCCACCTCCATACCCACCAGGCGGTTGCATGCCGGGGGGTCCAGCTGGCGGCGCCCCCCCGTAGCCGCCGGGTACACCCCCGCCCGGAAACGCGCCACCACCGCCACCACCACCACCACCACCACCCATCCCCGGGGGGGGCATGCCTCCAGGCGGTGGCCCCAACGACATGTGTCCCATCTGGCTGGTCAAGCTCTGACTCGTCGGGGGCGGTGGCATCCCCCCGCCAAGCGCCGAGCCAATGGAGCCCGGAGGGCCCGTAGGGGGTCCTCCCTGCGTGTGTTCGATAGCCGCGGGGAGGGCGAGGGCGGGGGGGGGGTGAGGGGTGAGGCGGAGGGATGTTTGGGGTAGGGGAGGANAGGATTAGGGGTAGGGTTGGAAGGCGCAGGGGGGGGTGAGGGAGGCGGAGGGCGGGGGGACGTCTCAACGGTTTCATTTAATTCCATATGTATATAAAATATTTTTGACAAACACACTTTTGTGCCTCTCCTTTTCTCATCTGCCTCTTCTCTCTCTCAATCATATCTCTTATCTAAGCCTGTGCCGCTTCCAATCTTGCATCTCGTAGCGTGCATGCATCTTCTTGCACCCATTTCCTGCATCGACAACCTGCCTCTACCGGACCGCACCGCACCACACTGCACCACACCTGCATCGGCGTCGGCGTAGGGGCGGCGCCCCCCCCCCTGTCAACCGAATAAAACTGAGCTCCGCGCCCGGTAGAAGACGGCGCGGGCGGTCCTCCCATCCGACCCCCACCGCTAGCAGAAGGAGGCTGCTGCAACTGCTGCTGCTTAAGCCCGCCCCCGCCCCCCCCCATCGAGGGCGGGGGGGACGCCATGGGCGGGGGCGGCACGCCCCCCATTCTCACGCCATTCGAAGGCGGCCCCCCTGGTCCCACCCCACCACCGCCTCCGCCAGCGAAGGACGACGGACCGCCCCCGAACCCCGCTGGCGGCGACACTCGTCGTTGCGGTTGCGGCGGCTGCTGCTGCTGCTGCTGCTGAGGCGGTTGTTGGGGCGGGGGTGGCCGGGACGGGGAAGGAGCGGCCATGCCGCCGCCTCCATACCCACCGTACTGCTGCTGCTGCTGTTGAGCGGGGGGCGGAGGGGGCGCTGCTGGTGCTCCTCCTAGTCCGGCTTGGCCGGAGGAGGGGGGGGCATAGCCGCCGCCGCCGTACTGCTGCTGTTGCTGCGGGGGCGGGGGTTGCTGCGGAGGGGGGGGCTGGAAGACGTGGGCGGAAGACGGAGATCGAGGAGAATAGTAGGGAGTTGAAGGGAATTGTAAGGACGGAGTTGTAGGGAGGGAGGGAGGGAGGGGGGTTCAGGGGGAGGGGGGGGGGGGGCGGTCGTGTTTCGTTCGTCGCGGCGTAAGTTACGAATAGAGCTAAAGCAGCAATACCTCGTGTGTACATATATATATATATAGATTGCAACGTTTACCATCACAGCAGGCGCCGCAAAAGAAGAAAGGACGAGAAAATACTCCGCGTGCCTCCCGTGGGTGTGGTGTCTTTTGTCTGCACTCGACTGCTGCGGTATTCCTTTCGGTTCTACAGTCAGTATATATAGGCCAACGAATAACAAAAAAACAAAACACTACTCGTACTCGTAATGAGAACGCAGTAAGACTCGCTTTTTTAGCAACGCTGACGAAATTGGAATATATATTTTTTTCAGCGGCGACCGCTGCACTCAATCAATCCTATACAATAGTATTTGCTCAAGGTTAAATAAATATGGTGTCACATTAAGATTCCAAAGCTTAGCTTGCTCAGATAACGACGTGTTTCTTGTTGGCGGGCGCATTACATACTACAATTACGGGGGACCATGGTAAATAGGACCTATGGTTCACACAAAAACCTGCATACTTCCTATTTTTACTAACAATATGTGGTCCTATTTACTATGGTCCTCCGTAACAGTAGTGTACTCGTATATTGATATCGCATTTACCATAAAACCACAGATACTTCTGATGCTGTGCCGATACCAGGTAATACTCTGTATGTTATATTATAATATATAAATCTCGGTTAAACCCGCAAACACTGCTGGTGCCAGCTGGTATAGAATATGTACCATGCAATTCTATGATAGGATACCTCGTATGTAGTATGTAATTTATTTTTGCAAATAAACTCAAAAGTCCGACCCACGTGAGATTCGAACTCCAGACATCAACGTTCAGAAGCGTTCGAGGTTACCTCTAGACCATCGGGGCGACCGACTGTCGATGCAATACATAAAAGCAGCTGCAAGAGGGGGACTTCTTCATTTCGATTCAGCAGCAGTATACACGATACACGATACGAGTGCGAGTGTATGGTTGCAGTCCGCACAGCAGTGCACGAAACGCTTGCGCACAAAGGACCAAAGAGGTCAGAAGACAGCACTTTCACCCCTTGGCAGGCAACGTCAAGGCAAATGCCTAGACATATATACTGCCTAGACAACATAAACCGGGGATACGACCGAAACATCCCCGGTTTATGGGAAACGCCTGACTATGTTGTTGAAAAATGCTTTTATTTTTATAGTTTGCGCCATTTGTTTAATTTTTGTACTCTCCTACGTAACAAAAATCGCGTTCACATCTGCAGCAATAAATGTCTCAAGCCCGCCACGTAATGCTGCCGAATCTTGAAAAAAACGAGGGGTTTCCACACATACAATCAGGCGTTTGTATACCAGGGGACTAGGGGACATATTAATATGTCTACTGTAGACAGATGGATACGCCTAAATATACAAGACACACATCTTGACATAATATGAGGCATATCTCCTGACATCTTTGCGAAATCCTAAACCTAAGGATTTTGAAGCATCGGGGGGAGAACACCATAAAACACACGTTCCTCGTACTATACGTACAGCAGGATATTTAAATATATACAAATACGCAGCACTCCTTCTATGATATATGCAAAGCACGGCACGGCACGGCACGGGACAACGTAGATTACCGCGGTAACGATTTACCAGCGGTAAGTCTGTACCATTCGGTCAACCACGAGAAGGATAAACGGTAACCATGTCACCATGAAAACCCATATTATATATACGCAGTATATATTACATGTTAGACATTTAGCCGCTGGGGTTTCCATAGAGGCCCAGATACGTCACGGGAAGGGGCGGAGTTCTCGGTTCTTCTTTGAGCTATGTCGGTCGCTTCGTACGCGTGTACCAGTATCTACAGCAGTTAGTATCCACGAGATTTGTGCGATGTTATTTCGACAAATGTCAGCCTTGACTCGTTACGACGGAGTTTGGAGTTTGGACGCCAGGAGCCTTGCGATCTGCGCCAGAACATGTTATTGGCCCCTCGTCATACCTCCCTTGCTTGTTGCACGGCATAAGGTAACATCAGCAGCTGCGATAGCAGACCGTACATACATACCCGTACACAAGCTGGGATGGCAGTGTTATCATTGCTGAGGAGGTACACCTCATTCTGTCCCACAGCAGTCTGTGCCCACATGATTGGTATCTATTAATATTACTATTAATAAATAGGATAAGGAATCAGGACGGACACTGGATGTACTGATGATGTACTTGGGTACTGGTATACCTGGTATACCAGTATACCAGGTATAGAAAGCCAACACACACGTGACACGTGCCGGTATTCGTACAAGCAGTTATAGCGGAGGAATCGTTTCGGAGGCGAAGAATCCACCTGGCCACATGTATTCAATTGCATGTATTAAACGTCGTATACGTACTTTGTGTCAAGTTCTTTCGAATGTTAAACTCCCCCCTTTCACCTTTGAAAGAAACGGGTGGTGGGTGGGTGAAAACTACGGGATAGGCGCTTGCCGGTGTTCTGGCTGTGTATCAATCTAGCGCCACTCATTTCTACGGTGATGTTGATACTCTTGCCCCACCAAGCTGCCCTCTCTGTATCGTTCTGTGTCGCTCCTTGACTCTGGAAGCACTGCTTGCCGAGCATCCTCGATTGGTACTTAACCAGAAGACTGGAACCACAACTCTCTTCTCAACAGTTCTTCCGCCCTTCCACAAACCTTAGATTAAGCTATTTTCACTTTTGTCTTTTAGCTCAATCTCCAACTTTGTGTCAAGTTCTTTCGAATGTTGGTTGTTGTTTTCTCTTTTCTGATTATTCCTCTAGACTTTATGGGAGGGAGATCCCGATGACTCTACGCCCTGTTGACGGTCTCGCCCTGCAATCTGTGACGAGACTACGTCAACCCCTCCGTCTCTCCCTCCTACGGCCGTTGTTATCTAGGGTATACTATCCGCAGTCTCGAAGACCGAGTTCCCCTAATGGTCCCAGACCATTCAAACTCCTCCACCTATGAGGTCAAATCGATTCTGCTTATAGTCTGCTCTAGATCACACTCCGGCCTGGCCGTCTACCTCTCTTTCCTACCGCTTGAGCTAATTTACTCGAAACCTTCTCGGAATCTTCTGTGTTGTTCCGAGTGTATACCTTGTACGCGTCCGACTTCCAGCGACCTTCTCTCTGGATCACTCTCTCTGAAACTGACCCCCCTGCTGCTAGCGCGGTCGCTCCCCCGATCCGCATCGAGTGCAGCGCGTACTCCTCCGGGTTTCCGCCCGTCTCTGAGACTAACTCTCTCAAAGCCCTCATGGCTTGTCCGTAACCCCATGTCCTAACTCCTCCCGAACCGCGATAGGAGGAAAGTGGGGCGTTGTCTGGCAATGATGGATGGCATGACATCAGTTCTACCATCAGGGCCACGGCGCCAGCACCTCCTCTCAAGCCAGGGTACGCCCCACTTACCGCCTCTCGTGTCCGTACTATAACGCTCCCTTCTCCTAGTTGATCTCCTTTGTGACCCCGAAAACGAACCTCGACCTTGTTGGCTCGGCGCCAACGCCGGAAGTCCACTTGATGTTCGTGTTCGAAAAAGGTGACGTCCCCCCGTCTGACGCAATGGGTGGGATGTACGACCCCGGAGTCTGAGGCGAAGACCTCGTCTGAGCGAAGCAAGAAAAAAATAACTGAACCCTAGACATAACCACATAACGTGACCCCCCGTTCCCCACTTCGGCACCACTTTCTCGCCTTGCAGGATCCTTCTCGAATAGGGCGGTCTTTCGAGATAGGGCGGTCAAAAACCTCGGTACACTATACCGCCTTATATAGGCCCCCCCACTGTACCGTAAAAAATGTGGCCCCACCAATCACAGGCCTTCAAAGAGGTCCACACAAATAATTGTCAGGCGTTTCCGTAAGAATACATTTCACCCCCTCGTTTTGTTTCTGAACGAACCGCTTCCAGGTGGTTCAAGACGTGTTTGTACAATTTCCACGCAAATATTCGAAGATTTGACCGCGTACGATCAATATTAAGTAATATTCAACGCCCAAAATCGATTACATACTGAAACTAAGTCAGGTGGTAATGACGAGGCCACGCCTGTTTATTGCACGTTTACCGCACCAAAGTATAAGTGTCCACGCCGTGTTTTGGGGATATACCCTGCAATTTAGCACACGTGTTTTATGAGACCTACCGGAGTCTTTGAGGGGCCCCTTCGGTCATGATGAAACACGAGTCTTCAATCGTTGAAAAATATATTTGTTTCGTTTTTTTACAGCAGCAATACTATTCTTCGTATAATAACACTATATCAGTACTCCTTACGGAAAACGGCACAGCTCCAGTTCTAATGCTCAGTATTTCGCCCATTGAGTAGTTGCAAAGAGCCTAGACCATGGTCAACATTTGTGCCTCGGGAGTAGAGGTGGGCACCTTTAAGAAAAAAACCGGTTTAAACCGGTTTGTGGAAACCCAGCAGGCGTGTCCGAGTAGACGGTTTTTGGAAACGAAAACCGCGGTTTTTTTCGCCGGTTTAAACCGGTTAACCGATAACCGGTTTAAACAGGAAAAAAACTGCGGTACCGGTTAACCGGTTTAAACCGGCAGAATCGAACCGACTCTTGACTGATTAAACTGCTACGTACAGCAGTAGACATATAGTGCGGGTTGAAAATGACTTGGTTCTAGTGTCTGAATGACTTGGTAACTGCGTATTGGCCGAGAACGATTCTTTTTTGTGCGGGGGATATTAATTGACTTGATTTCAGTAGAGGTATCCGATTTGACTTGGGTTTTGTGTGCGGGTCGAAAAAAACTTCGTTTTAGTATGGGTGGTTGAAAATAACTAGGTTTTGTGTGGGGGCATCGACATTGTCTTAGTAATAGTTTTAGAATAGAGATCAAAATTGGCTTGTTTTTAGTGTTTGGGCTAAAATTTTAACTTGTTTTTTGTGTGGGGGTTGAAATAAAATTGATTTTGTGCGGGGATAGTAAGTAGCTCGGGTTTTGTGCGGGGGGTCGAAATTGATTTAGTTTTTAGTGTCAGGGCCGAAAATGACTTGGTTTTAGTGTAGTGATGGAAATTGACCTGTTTTTTGGGTCAGGGCCGAAAAATACTTGGTTTTAGTGCCGGGGCATCGATTTTGTGTCAGGGCCGGGAAATACATGGTTTTAGTCTCGGGGCATCAATTTTTGCCTGTGATTTTAAATTGGGATCGACCTTGAATTGGTTTTAGTGTTAGGGTCAAAACTAACTTGATTTTGTGTCGGGAATCAAAATTGACTTGGCTTTTGTTCGGGAGGTCCAACTTGTGACTTGGTTTTTGTGTGCGGGCCGAAAATTCAATGTTTTCAGTGGGGAGATCGCAGCTCACTTGCTCTTTGTGTTTGGGCCAAAATCAATTGGGTTTTGGTGTGCGGTATGTATACGCAGCGCCTTACCCTGACGATCGTAGATCTGCGGCGCTCTCGACTGCCCACGATAATTGCACAGCAGCAGCAGCAATCAGTGCTGTTGTACCTGTGGCAGCAATGTCGTATATATAATTTTGACTTGAAACTGGAATTCACGTCACCCCGTCGAATATGCTGTGCTGTTGTTGTACCATACCACCTCGTGTTCCATTAGTACGCTAACAGTAGTTCCGAATCCACATACACAGCATGTATGTACTGGACGCATACATACCGTTATGATCAATGGTTTGGAGGCGTTTCATGTTGCATCGGGTTTAAACCGATTTTCGGTTAACCGGTTCAAACCGGCTGAAAAAACCGGTTTAAACCGGTTTTTGGTTTTGAGAATATCGCCTCCCTGGCCGATTATTGTTTTTGTTTTTTTTTCCCTCTAGGTGCCCACCTCTACTCGGGAGGCATATATATCGATCAGACGCCTTGGTCGTCACGAAAAGTGCCTCTAAAGATGCACTTTTCGTTTAGAGGTACTTTTCGTGACGACCAAGGCGTCTGATCGATATGCCTCCCGACACACACATGTTGACCATGGTCTAGGCTCTTTGCAACTACTCTATGAGCGAAATACTAAGCATTAGAACTGGGGCTATGCCGTTTTCCGTAAGGAGTACTGATATGGTGTTATTATACCAGAAATAGTATTGCTGTTGCTGATGTAAAAAAAACGAAAAAGACATATTTTTCAACGATGGAAGATTCGTGTTTCATCATGACCGAAGGGGTTGGAAGGGGCTCCTTAACGGATGATTTTTATTTGGGCAGCGGCCAAAAACAGGTACACCTGGTCCGTTCGGGGCCAAAAACAGGTACATACTAAAATCAAGTTTAAAACGCACCCCACGAACCTGCCGTTCCTTGCAACGCAAAGTAGAGTTTTTTCATGTTCTTCGTGCTCACCGGGTGGCTACGTATACGAGTAGCTACTATTAATATGAATAGTACGAGGAACGAACGCCTGCTGCTGTATTCTCCCTTCTCAGCTTGCGACACCCCTGGTATTCCAAGTCAACCACAATCCCGAAGGGGAGCCGTCTATCTCGTATTATTTGGGCGGAGGTGTGCAGGCAGATATGTGTGTCGCTCGAGTGACATGTGGTGCGAGGTGCGGAGGGAGAAGGCGGTCTCCGCGTACGTCGGCATTGTTATAGGGGGCATAGGGTTGAATTATGAAGGGCCTCCGATTGGCTTAAACACGACAAAAAAAAAAGTGAAAGTCAAGCAGAGTAGGCAAAATCAGGTATAACTGAGTTTTGTCGTCCATGTCGCCATTCACCATCTTGACCAGCCTTGCCTTGTTTTGGGGAACGCGAATGGCCAGGAAGTTCTCCCTCGCGTGTTCCCGTAGGGTCCCTGCGCCCTCTTCCAGCCCCCGCTTGAGGGTATCAAGGCGGTCGCGACACGCATCGCCACTAACACCTTTACCCAAGACTGTAGTGATCGCGTCGACCATAATATCCATCTGGTCCGAAAGCGCAAGATCTGCGGCCTTTATCCCGGCTCCCGCCGGCAAATAGTCTTCGACTCTAAACCCCGCGAGACTTGTTAGTTGGGATGTCACCGCCTGGGTCACCTGCGTCTTCCGCGCAAGCACAGCCTGCAGTTCCGCCTGCTTGCACCCCATCATGACCGTTTTCCCTCCGATGAGCATCCAGCCTTTGCGGGCCATAGTGTTCTTCCATACGGCCACCCGGTCTTTGTAAGCGGCCTTTGCCTCTTTGGATTCACCCTGGTGTCCGACCGCTGCCACCTCACCGTCCTCCCCGGGCTGCGCCTCCCCGCGCTCCAGTAACTCCTGCAGGCTCTGCTGCATGTCAGCAACCATGTTGAACATGTCATGCGTTTCGTCGGCTAACGCGTTAAACTCTTCCCGCGTCACCCTCTTCTTTCCGCGTTGCTGGCCTTCTGCCCCGCTCGGGGAGTCCGAGTCCGACATCGAACTACCGTTCCGGTTGCGTTCTCTGTTCGCCTTCCGATTTATGCACAGCACAATTAAAAGGAGAAAACCGTTCTGAATAAGGTCCCTGATCGAGTGTTGTTGTCCACGCAGATAAGTTTAAGCGTGTGCACTTTCACCGTTTGGTGTGATCGACCCGTCTACACTGCATGATAGAGTCACGTCCCAGTGTATTTCGCAACATCACCGAGCGTTGCCGCCCTGCACCAATCCGGTAATGTCGTTTGGCGACATACGAATCGGGTAACTCCACGTTACTTCTTAGCGAATCCTCTGTCCGACTAATCATTCCACGCGACTTCCGGGTGAAATGGTCAACGGACCGCTTATTATTCCTTCGTTCCGTTGTGATGCTTAGACCGCCGGAATTGTTCTTAGGCCTAGCGTTCACATCTGGATGCACGGGGCGAGCGACGCCTCGACTACTGGCCCTATCAACCGATACACATTGCGTATGATGTGTACGGAGGGACCTTCGCTTATTATTACTTTGTTCCGTGATTTGTCCTCGCGAATACGTTGAACGCATCCTTATATTGTGACAACCATCTCGGGACGCGAGGCGAGCGCAGCCTCGGTTACGTCCCCTTTCCCCCCGATTCACATTATGTATGATGAGGAGGGTTCGCTTACTGTTCCTTCGTTCCGGAATTTGTCCTCTAGGTACGTTGAACGCATCTTTGATTCATGACAATCATCCCGGAACACGGGGCGAGCGCCGCCTCGGTTACCCTCATTTCCCACCGATCCACATTGTGTATGATGTTTACGGAGGGAATCGCTTATTATGACTTTGTTCCGTGATTTGTCCTCGCGCATACCTTGATTGCATCCTTGATTATGACAACCAACCCGGAACACGGGGCGAGCGCCGCCTCGCGTACTTTCCCGTTCACACCGATTCACATTGTGTATGATGTGTACGGAGGGAGTTCACTTGTTGTAACTTTGTTCCGCAATTTGTTTGATATCGCGTCAAACAAAGTGAACCCAGTCTCTTTACGTGTTGAGGTATTTATCGTAAACGGACCGCTTATCGTTAGCTCGCTGCAGTATCTCAGACCTGTATCCTTCGGTCTAGATTTCACGACTGGCTGCACGGGGCGGCGTCTCGGATCCCACCTTTCCCGACCGATTCACAATGTCTCTGATGTGCTCGTCGTGGCCTTCGCTTACTGTTACTTTGTTTCGATATTCGCCTAAAGAAACAAAGCTAGCTCAGCTTCCTGACTTATTATATTAATCGTTTTTAATTCGCTCCGCCTGAGTTGAATACGCCGCTCATAATATTTTGTTTTTGTTTTTCTTTGTTGTTACTTACTTTGCTTACACATTTTCATCTACTCCTTTACGTATTATATCCAAGGAGCACCAAATGCGTGTATTCCGTAAGCGTAGTTAGTAAACAACCTCAACAAAAATATACCAAATATATCGGCTTCTTGGGAGTTTAAATCTCATTTTTCTTTATGAATGTGATTTCGAATATGTCATGATTGTTGATATTACATATCAATATCAAACCGAACTCGTCCATGTAGCTCTCTCGATATATCGCATATGCTGGGGAGCCCTGTGGATATCGTCGAATCTCTCATGATTATTTATGTCAAATATCAATATTAAACCGATGTCCACTCTCTCCAGCCGTTATTAATATATACCTGGTGAACATTAATAACTGTATGCATTCATGTACAGATTAGCATCGCTCATGGTTGAAAACCGAACGAACATGCTCGAATCTTTCAATATGTTGCCATTTTAACATGAAATTCAGCGATGCAATATCGCTCATGGTTGAAAGCAGATCAAGTCTTCTCAAATCTCTCCATCATATATTACAGTTGGATTTAACTTGAATACACCGACTCAGAACTCGCTCGAACTTATTAGTATTAATAGTAGCAGTTCAGGGTCGACCATGGTTGAAAACCAAGCGGACCTTCTCGCATCTCTCGTTTACATTGGAATCTAACGATATAAGTTGAAACCTAACGAGTATTAACGAATCTCTATTGACCTCTTGGTTATTGCCTCTTGGGTAATGACTCTTAGCATTGAAACCTAACGAGTATTAACGAATGTCATTTGACCCCTCGGTCTTTGCCTTTGCATAATGAATCTTTGCATTGTGGCATTTACTCGTTAATCTTCAATACAGAGGGGCTCAGAACAGAATCCAACCCTCTCAGTATTATGTCGTAAACAGTAGTGTGAGTAGTGACCTAGGACTCGTCCGAAGCCGTAACCTAAGACTTGTCAGAAACCCCACACAAACAAAGAGTAATAGCTGGTGCACATTCATATTGCACCATAGTATAGCAGATCGTAACCTCGCTCCCCGACTCTACACGAGCCTGTCTTGGCCGGGCTGCTCTCATTACTGCTCATAAGCGTCGTGATTCTAGCAGAGCTGGCCCCGACGCCATTGCCGATCGTCTACTCTCCACCTACCGTTCGATGCGAGGTCGTTCGGGTTCCTTTCCTCCTCAAGCTCGAGTTCACGTTTCAGCTTGTCGATCGCTGTTGTTGCCGTCTGTTCTGCTTCCCCCGCCACACTTGTCTCCACGAGTTTCGGTGATCACCAAAAGGAGCCAGGAGAAAAACTACGGGATAAGCGCTTGCCAGTGTTCTGGCTGTGTATCAATCTATGGCCACTTATTTATATGGTGATGTTGATACTCTTGCTTCGTCAAGCTGCTTCTGTGTCGCTCCTTGACTCTGGAAGCACTGCTTGCCGAGCATCCTCGATTGGTACTTAACCAGAAGACTGGAACCACAACTCTCTTCTCAACAGTTCTTCCGCCCTTCCACAAACCTTAGATTAAGCTATTTTCACTTTTGTCTTTTAGCTCAATCTCCAACTTTATGGCTGTACGTATGTATATACGTACGGTACAGCAGTAGTACGTACCGTACTATCTTGGCCGCCAACATATATAAGTACGGACGCGCGGTCAACATCAAACCTGCATCGCAAGGCATGGCGAAAGCTACGTATATACCAGGTACCAGGTAGCAGGAGGTACATGATGTGTTGCAACAGCAGTATCACAGCTCACCTGGCCACCGAGAGAGCCAGATCCTCGGCCGGCTGCAGGCGGCCCTCCAGGCGGCGGCGGCGGTTGCCCGTAGCCGGCGGCACCGCTGCTGGGTGGTCCCCTGCGCGACCAGTCTGGAGGAGAAGCGTTGTAGGACATCTGAACAGAACGCAAAAGGGCAGGGATGAGATCAGCGGCACAACTCGCTTGCATGGTTGTGGCACCTCGGGCGCAGAGGCTGTTCGCTGGTGTTCCGCAAGTGTTTGTTCGTTGGGTCCTCGTGCATCATCTATCATCTCGTGTTTGGGAATTCGGATGATACTCTGCTGTGCCAGGTGGATGATCGATACTTCTCGTAGAACAAAAAGTCTCTCTCCGCCCGTCTCCTACCAAGTGCAGTAATACAGCAAGCGAGTACATTTTTTTTTGTGCGTACGGTATATAATTTGTACCAAAAAGAGCTCGTGCTTCCGCTCCGTTGCCCTTCTGTCCCGCTATCAGCATCTGATTTCGGTTTGTCTCGCAGGGGCAAGCCCTCGCGAGCACTTTTGTCCGACGTGGTTTTAGCAGGAAACAATGGCCGTGGGCAGATCTCGAGCTTGCGACACGGGTAACGCAGAAGGGTGTTTCGAGGCGCCAGCTCTTCTATTTTATAAAGTAGAAATGCACGGACCGTCGCCGGCAACAGGGGCCGCGCGTTTTGAGACAAACAATTGGTCGAAACACGAAGGTTACGCATGGCTCACCGGGTCCAGTGAATATGCGCACTCCCCAGTGTCGCAGAAGTGCCACTTGCCGAAGGTATGGGTGCACGAGCCGCGTCCCTCTCGGTGTGCACGCGTGAGCAGCACTTTGCTCTTTTTTGCGGGCTTTGTGGCTTTCAGAATAAACCCCGTGCCCCGTATGAATAAAGCACTAAATATTGTGTGTAAACCCTTATTTTTGACGGTTTCATGTTTTCGTTGAGATGCGGAGAAACTCGTACTGGTTCGTGTTCGTGTTCGTCGTCTTTCGGGTTTTTCGGGCGTACGGCGTGTTCATCATCATGTGTCTCGTGCCTGTACATGCTCGGATGCAAGAACGACACGCTGCGCTCCGTTGTTCGGCGATTCCCGGCTGATCAATTGTCCGGCCATGTGAAGCGTCTCATGTATGAGTAGAGGATACGTTGGCGTGCACCCAGCTGCATCGCGTGAAAAGTCAAAAGTGGACTGCGAACAGCGACAGCAACCAGGAAAGGACCATCCACAACTAACTCGAGTTCTCCCAACGGTAGGTAGGTAGATCATGGACGGACCAACTCTCATAACGCAGCCGCCCGGGTATCCGGAGGAGCGCCCGGAGACGGACGATATGGATGGCATGCTCGAGCACCTTGCGGACGAGCTAGAAGGAAAGCAGCTGCTAGAGAAGCCGCGAGTATCGAAGAAGGTGATGCACGTACACGTTGTCGTTCATACACGCGGTCATACGTGGTACATTTACATGCAACCACACGCACATGTGTTGTTGTTGTTGTTGTTGTTGTTGTACTTCATGTATGCCTATTACTTGCGCCACAGAGAAAGGAAGTTCGGTATTTTCGAAAAAAAACATGCTGATTTACTTTGAGGACGTACATACGACGTAGCAGACGCAGCGACCAAGCTACGGAACGTAGATATATACCAGATGACGGTACCCCGTCGGTGAGATCGTCGTTCCTCCTAGTATACAAGTATCCACCGACCGACCTTTATTTGTCCATTTACTTGGCGATTTCTTCGGACGGTTTTGGGTGACTCGATGTGACGCCACCAGGTCATGGTTTTTGCGCTAAAGGAGCAGAACCGCATAATCGCACAACTTCGTCGAGAAGCCAACGCAAACTTCACACTACTCGACGACCGGAGCCGACATACGCAGGGTCTGGTGCAAAAACTCGTGGGCAAGGTATGCTCGTTCAAGTATTTTGGGGGTCCGTACTGTTTCACTTTACGAGTACACGCTATATGGCATATAATGTACGGTATGCTTGCCATAGGCAAACATATCACGCCGCGTGGCTCGAGGTTCATAAGTACGGAATGCGTGATTTTTCAACATCGCCGTGCCCACCTGCGAGAGAAGAAGCTTCGAATGCATACTCGACGGTTGCGGTACTGCAGTATTGCTTCCGTCCTACGTACGTAGTGATTTCGTCGTTAATGGTCGCTGCTGCTGGCGTGGGTTGGTCATCGACGAGACCGTTCTCTGACTATATACGATATAGTATAGTATGGTCTATAGAGCGGGAAAAAGACTATGTACGTTAGTGGGACTGCTGTTGAATTTTACCAGGTTATGTATTCGTAGTCCAGTACCTGTAATTACCATGTTGCTGACTATGAACTGGCCTTTGCTCTACCGAACCTTCCAGTCGTTTTTATTTTACGTATATGGAGGTGATTTCCACGAGCCTAACGGCAAATTCTGCTCACTTACTTGCAGTTGAGCGCGGCCCTCTGCTCGTTAACTGTGCTTCGCGCCCGCCTACGTCTGCACGCCTCTCGCTGAGTATCAAACGCCCACCTGCTAAGATGCCCAATCCAAATACACCCGGTGGTGCTGATTTATGCGACGCCGAGGCCGCCGTTTGTATACGTACATACTCAAGGAACTAACTACTGTAGTAACGGTGAAAACCATGATGCGCATCTCCCAGCTTAATGATCAGGAGACACAAATAAAGAGGGCGGAAGGGACCATCACCACGATGCAGGGGGAAATGGAACACATGCGGGGAAAAATCGAGGAGGCTTTGAAGCTCATCGACATTGCAAAGAAGCTGGAAGAGAAGATAGTTTCCGTGCAGCACAGGTGAGAACGAACGAACGAATGAACGAACGAACGAGATAACTCAGGCAATGTTGGCCGATAATTGGTTTTGTTTTTCTGCTTGCTGTCGCCGTGTTTCGTACATCGTCAGGTGTTCAAAGGAATGTATTGTAAGCTTCGAAAGCCTTCCCGTGCGCCTATTGCACTGGGCCGGTTCAGCGCACCGGCCTGACCGTCGTTATGGAAACCCCTGTGCCGCGTGGTACCGAAGAGTGTAAGATCGTGGCCGTAAATCTGCCATTGCTTTACGCGGCACCCTTCTACGTCTGTGCGCTCTCTTGCAGGGTGGAGACCCACACTGCCACGCTAAAGATGCACGAGACACGGTTCGAAGAAATCGGTCGCCTAGCCGGGAGAATTTCGATCGTCGAAGAAACCCTCACGAAAATATCCGGTAAGTGGAACCTTATTATATGATGCACCATTAAACAAAACGAGTCGAAAGGCATGTATCGGAGGGGAGGGGGGGGGGGGGGGGCAACATCTGTGACCGCGGCTTATGCAGGAGGCAGTTTGAGAGTACTGTTTCCTACAAGTCGAGCTGGAAAGAAAACGCGACGATCAGAACTAAAACAAAATGGGACACCCACGGCTTCGATGATCGATCCAACTCTCGATCGAGCTCACGACCAATCTGCAGTACCTACGAGATCGCAACACGGCTTCGATGATCGATCCAACTCTCGATCGAACTCACGACCAATCTGCAGTACCTACGAGATCGCACCACGGCTTCGACGATCGATCCAACTCGATCGAACCCACGACCAACCTACAGTACCTACGTACGAGATCGCACTTCAGTGTAAGTATTGAAATGAGTTCAGAAATGAAAGCTCTCCCCCAAGGCTGATACAAAGGGGATACCAAGAGGTCTTATTTCTCTCTCTTCAGGTCAACATGAGTTTTCTCACCCTTTTAGGCCATATACTATACACGGATTCGTATATCGTGTGCCTCGTTGGTGAAAACTAATTTAATTATTACGGGGGGCCATAGTAAATAGAACCTACGGTACAGACAAAAACCTATATACTTCGCTATTTTTACTAACAATATTTGGTCCTATTTACTATGGACCTCCGTAATAGTATGAATTATGGAATTTTTGTTTGGCGTTGTGTCGTAGCCTCGTGCCTGTGTATGTGTCAAACGGGGCCAGGGGTTTTATTTTTAACACTGCCTGTTTTTTTGCTCTTCTTCTGTTGAAAACTGCAGGAGACAACGTGTTCGTGACCACCGATCACATGGGAGAGCCGATGCCGCTGAACATGGTGGTGCAGAATCTGCAGGTCACACTCACGGAATACAACGTCAAGATGTCCGAGCAGTCGAAGGTGCAGCGCGTTGCACCCACCGCGTGGTTTTATTCAGCCCCCGTTTTTACCATGGCAAAAATGAATCCATACTACAGTAGTTCCAACTGGTTTGTCCCGCAAAAACTTGTACGAGGGGTGAAGTAGTGTGTTGAGTATTAAAAAAAAATGTCGGAGCTGATTGGTGTGTCACCCATCTAGCGGGCAGAGCGGGATAGACCATACTTCGCAAGAGCCGCACATTTTTAACGCACTATTCCCGTGGTGGCTATCGACGCAGTGTACCTCGGCCGTATGTGCAATAGCCTGAGATGTGATATAAAAGGATGGGTGATTGATTCACACACCAGAGTCTGCGCTCACCATCCAGCCGCTGGTGTAGACCCTGTGTTATAGACGCCCTCTCTCCACGTACGGGTGGGCAATATTGACCGCAGGGGTGTGTACTGAATATCTACTCCCGTATTTCCCCGCGCCTGGCACCCGCAAACAAACGAAATATTTATATGTTTAACCTACTCCACAGCAGTAGGTACGCATAAGTAGTTCATTTATCTGTTCGTATATGCATGCGTACCTTTTCCTTTTACTGCGTAACGATCTCTGTTCTCGTCTTTTTTCTTGCCCGCTGGGCGCCCATGCCTTCTGTATGACGGACGTGGACACGGTACAATAGTCACTCAGGCAGCAGAGCGAGGCCATCGCGAAGGCCGAAGGTCAGCTGGCAGAGGGGGTCCGTATCAACAGGGAGAACATCGAGGAGATGCAGGCGAGCCACACAACGACCCAACCCAACACAACTCCAACGCAACACAATACAATACAGGCCCAACGAAATCACTTGGGTTTTCCGCGCCCACCCGCCCACCCACCCACCCACCCAACCATCATCGGACCTACGCTTGTGTACCGCACGCCTGCTCAGCATTCAACCCGACCCACCAACACAACCAAACACACAACCAACACAACACTCATTAATACAACAAAACTCAACACCCATACCCAATCCAAACCCAACCCAACCCAACCCAAAACCCAACCCAACCCAACATCCCAAACCAAACAATCACAACACAACACAACACAACACAACACAACACAACACAACACAACGCAACACAACACAACACAACACAGCACAACACATCACAACACAGCACAACACAGCACAGCACAACACAGCACAACACAGCACAACACAGCACAACGTGCATAACCACAAGCACATTGAAAAAAAAAGTTCTTCGAAAACAAGAAGGTTAAGGGGGAGAACAGACAGTTGTTGTCTCCTCTTCGATCGCGATTCACTCCCCCCCCCACATTACTTGGATCCATATGTATATACGGTAGGTAGCCCCCTTTCTTTTTTAAGGGACCTCGAGATAAGGAAAAACGGGATACAAGGGACCTCAAATAAGTTATGCGCACCGTGTTTTTGCCCACCATTCGTTGGCTACGAAGAGGCGGTACCTAACTCTATCAAAGGACGTTGGTATCTAAAAGACCTCCAGTCCCATCCCGAACGCTACTAGGGTCCCCTGAAAGGGGCTTCCCTACTACCGTACCAGGTACGTATTTACAGCTTGATTCGGCGAAAATAGTCGGTTTGTCGCGACTTCGGTCGTACGGTACGTACTGCCTTCCAGTCTGGAATTATTTGTTGTTGCGTTTTTTTATCCGACAATGCGCATGCAGCATGCATGCAAGCACGAGCTTCAACTCGTGATCACTCATAAAACATTCACCGAAAAGAAAAAGAAAAAAACAAGAAAACCAAGGGAAAACCAAAGTCGAAAAGGAAGTATTTGACAGCATGAGCTTCAACGTTGACCACTCATAAACATCCCTCGAAAAGAACAAGAAACCCCAACTTAAGGGGAAACCGAAACCAAAAGGAAAGGAAACCTTGAAAAGTGTGCCGCCGGTGGGGCCGCTCCTTTTTCGCCCCCTCCCCCCCCCCGCCCCCGCCGTTCAGGAGAAGTTGTCCAAGAATGACGACATCGATCTGGCGGAGATTCGGAGGGGTCAGACGACAATCGCCGAGCAGCTCGACGTCATCCAGCAAGAGCTCCTGGCCAAGATAGACAAATGTCAGTAACGTATTTTGTTGTTGTTGTTGTTGTTGTTGTTGTTGTTGTTGTCTTCACATTAAAAACCGTGCCGGTCTCTCTATCCAGTACCTCCATCTGTCCGCACTAATCCAACACTTGACACGGGGTCGATTCCCGTGGTCACAGGCTAACTTACCCCAAAAAAGGTATACTGAAATAAAAGTGGATGCTCGAAGTATATACGTAAGCGCAAGGGCAGTCGTTTTTTTTTTTGTATTTTTTCGAAAAGGGACACTTAATTATGATGAGGAACCTGAAACGTAAGTATCGTTTTTATTTTTAACTATTCCAAGCAGCTAACAACATACTATACCCGGGTACAGTAGGGGTGGGTGAAATTGGCGAATTAACTACGTGTGATATCTGTACATACAGCAGCAGTCGTGTGTAATTATGTTTTTGTTTGTTTTTAGGAGACGGTGTCTTAAGAGGTGCCAACGACACAGGAAATAGCGGTTTCCTTTTCCTTTTTCTTTCTGGCAATGTGAAGGTGTCCCACGTCGGACAGGTAGATCCGATAGAACATCTTTAGATCAGATAGATCAGGTAGATCAGATATATGAAGATATATCAAGATAGATCAGATAGATCAGATAGATCAGGTAGACCAGATATATCATCTACAGATAAGATAAATCAGATAGATCATCTATAGATCAGATAAATCAGATAGATCGGATAGATCAGATAAATCAGATATATCAGATAAATCAGATAGACCAGATAGATGAAATATATAGATGAGATAGATGAGATAATTCAGATGGATCAGATAGATCAGATAGATCAGATAGATCAGATATATCACTATCTAGATCATCTACAGTAGATCCTAACCTTCCGTTCTGAGGGGCTGTGCAGGGTCTGTACAGTCACAGATCCAACCCGGGAAATGTGTCCTAGATCATGCGGCTTACTATGGCTCCCGCCCGGCAACTGAGCTAGACCATACAGATAATACAGATCATACAGAGCATACAGTTCATCTGCCCTGAAATATCTAGATAATCAAGTGGGAATCGATGATCTATCTGATCTGTGCGAGGTGTGGGGATGTTTAAGAGCGGTCGACGTTGAAACTCACCCTACACGCTGTCGGACTCCAAACATAATTGTAACCAAGGGACACGATGTATCCAACGCGGGGAGGCTACGTACGAGTATGATGGATAAGGGGTAGGGGTAGATTAAATCACTTGGTTAATGACTTGAACCAGTGCGGATTCATTAGTTCTTGACACAAGAGGGAAGCGATGCGTATAGAAGAGATGGCGATGATCAGCAAAAAAGTAAAAACAGAAAAAAAAACACACGATTTGCAACGCTCGAGGCCATCGTCGTCTCGTCGGTCGTCGTAAAAATTACACCCCTACTATGGTCATACGACTACGGCCGTGCACGACATGAGTACCCCCCCCCCCCCCCCCCCCCCCCCCCCCCCCCCCCGCCCCCCCCCAACCCCCCCCCCCCCCCCCCCCCCCCCTCCTTATACTCGTAAATACGAGTCATTTTAGTTTCTGAAAATCAAACACGACGTACGTACGTACGTACGTACGTACGAGTACTCGCACACCCTTCTTATTTTTGGAGGTTGTTGAGGCGCTGAGCTCGTATATACGTAAAAACTGCGACGACGACGACGACGACGACGACGACGACGACGACGACGACGATGACGACGACGACAAACAACAAGGCCGCCCCACTCGGTAGACTAACTATTACGGGAGCGGCCATAGTAAGCACTAGTAAATAGGACCAAAAATTGTCAGTAAAAAGAGGGAAACATATAGGCTTTAGTGTGCACCGTAGGTCCCCTATTTACTATTAATAGTGTTTACTTACTATGGCCCCCTGTATATACGTAATAAGAATCGTTTTGTGAAAAAAGAGAGTTTTTTGGGACGCGAAGGAGGGCGCAATCGTCGTGGCCAAGCTTCCCATTTTCGTTCCCCGTGATGTCGCATGCCTCGTGGTATCATGTCATAAACACCCCCCTCGCGGACGCGCGTGTGTCACGATAGAGGCAGCAAGGTATACCTTTTTTTGGCGAAAACGTTTTTCTGAAATGATGGGGGGCCATTTCTTAAGGGGGTTAACCCATTCAGAACTGAAAAAAACTTATCCCACACTGATTCCAAGTAATTTTCCCCCAGATACGTGGGACCAGTTCTTAAGGGGTTAATAAGGGGTTAACCCTTTTTGAACTGCAGTCCCGTTTTGGGGACAAATTACTTAGAATTAGAGTGGTTTGTCCCCAAAACGGGACTGCAGTTCAGAACTGAAAACAACTATTTCACACTACATTAATTCCAAGTAGTTTGTCCACCAAATACGTGGGGACCAGCTCTTATAACCCTTTGAGTACTCCAGTGCACATAACCATATTATTTTTACCTCTTTCGCTAAATTAATTAATTATACCCCCCACATACCACGTTATGCTCCGTCTCGAAAGGGATGCGTGGTCAATGGTCAAATGACTAAGGCAAGCAACAAATGAGTACGCCCCCCCCCCCCCCCCCCCATACCACGAACAACCTACCTTACAACTATAACCGTGATCGCTTGTTAAAACAGCACACCTAATGGGAATGGAATCCCTGTATACTTGGCTCTAATTCCAAGTCATTTGTCCCCATAACGGGACTGCAGTCCTAAAAGGGTTGAGGGGTTAACCAAACATCATCGTTGTATAGATATGTAGGCCATGGGGTTGTTCATCGGCTGGCACTTTCCCCCCCCCCCCCCCCCCCCCCCCCCCCCCCCCCCCCCCCCCCCCCCCCCTACGATTAGCTCCCCTCCAACCTCCAAAATCTGTTTTGTACTTACGATTAGTATAGGACGCATGCCACGATAGAGGTGCACCATGTTTTTTCCTGAGCTCCTCACTTAAGGAGCGTCATACATACCTCACCGAAAAAATGATTTTTATGGGAAATAAAAGTGCTGCCGGATGCGAAATCTCATGACCGAAGTATAGTCTGAAACATTATTCGTCACAAAAATGATAAAAAAAGTCCGACGAATTTGGGTTAAGGAGCCCGATCGTTCAGAAAACGATGCAGCCAAAAAGTGCTACCTCTACCGTAGCACGCGTCATAGACCTCCTCAAGAAGTGAAGATCCTCAAAACAAAACCCCCTCTCCAAAATCTGTTTTTGACGTACTACTACAGTATTAGCATAGACCTCCTCAAGAAGTGAAGAGCCTCAAAACAACCCCCCTCCCTCTCCAACATCTGTTTTTGACTTGCTACTATTAGTATAGGCCTCCTCAAGAGGTGAAGAGCCTCAAAACAACCCCCCCCCCTCTCCAACATCTGTTTTTGGCTTACTACTATTAGTATAGACCCCCTCAAGAAGTGAAGAGCCTAAAAAAAAAACACATTGGTGCGTTTCTACCTTAAGGTACCTTAAGGCAGCATGCGTCCACGTGTTTTTGTTGGCTCAAGCTTGTGGTGGTGGTCAAGCTTTTTCCATTTGGTCGTCCCCGTCCGTGTGGCGTGCTTGGTATACCAGTATCATGTTCATACGTGAGTATCCTCGGGTGTGTGTATGTATGTGTGTGTTTTGTTTTTATTATTTGTGTGTTTTTTTCGCAGCGTACGTGGACGAGCACGTGGAGGCGCGTTACGAGGAGATCATCAATCACTTGCACAAGGCCCTGTCCTCCACGGAAGAAGACGAACAGGACTTTAAGGTGATGTCGAAGGCACTGACTGACTGATTCACTGACTGACTTGATTGACTGACTGACTGATTGACTGACTGACTGACTGACTGACTGGCTGATTGAGTGACTGAGTGACTGACTGACTGACTGACTGACTGGCTGACTGGCTGCTGGCGCTGTTTTCTTCCCCTTTGACGATTTTATTTCATTTCTGGCAGAAGAGGTGTATGTACGTCTTTATATACGCAAACACGACCGAAAAAACGATCCGCCCCCCAGGCAAAAGACAAGACAAAAAGCTCTTACTCGTACGTATGATATAGAGAATAATCGAAGTGTATATTTGTTTGCAGGCGAGGCGTACGCACGCAAAAACAACGACCGAAAAAAAACGGCCCTCCAGGCAAAAACCAACCACAAAAACAACAACAAACAAAAACGCGTGGAATTATTTTGCAGTGGATTACTGTTTGCAGCTGGGGAAAAAAGCATGAGGATTTTTCTACTATTGGCGAATAGATGTGCGCGGGGGGGGGCAGAATGCGCAACGATGCATAAGAGACAAGACATTCTTCTGCGAGTAGGATGGGACGTCATGTTTTTATTTTTTTCATTTTTTTGTGTTCCGTTCCTTAACCCTTTTTACTACTGCAAAAAAAACAACCCTATACCAATTCCTAGTAGTTTGCCTCCCGAAAGAGGGGTTCCAGTACTGAAGCTCCAGCCCCCCCGCCCCCCGTGCCCTCACCCACAAACCGAAAATCGTTGGAGATTTTCCAAGATTTTACACCACAAACCGAAAATCGTTGGAGATTTTCCAAGATTTTCCAACCTTGAGTTGGTCGTGCCCTCAACACCCACCAACAACTTCGCTTTTGCCAAAGCATCGGTGTCAATATTTGGAAAGCACAGAGGAGGAAACGCTAGGAACACAAACTCTACCGTTTCACGTGACGCGTGCTACGGTAGAGGTATACTTATACCGTACAGCACTTTTTGGCTGAAATATTTTCTGGATGAGACGGGACTCATAAACCCAACGCCGTCGTTATTTCATCATCCTTGCGCTGTGCGATACTAAGTCATTATTATTATTATTATCTTTGCCATCCGACAATGTGCAGCATGAGCTTCAACATTGGTCGCTCATGACATTCCCGAAAGCAGAAAACCACGGAGACCAAGGAAACCTATGCGCAAAGCCTAGCATCCTTCTATGCCTACTTCCCGCCCAGAGTTATTGTATACTTAGTTAGGGCCTTGGGATTGCTTGTCGGGTACGTACGTACGTACTGGTAGCACGTTTATTTTCCTCCAAAACAATCTGTCTTTGGGTGAAGTATACAAAAGCTCCTCAGGTGACCAACCCCCCTCAGAAGGAAAAAAAAAAAAATGGCGCCCCTTTTACCGTTGCATGCGTTACCTACCGGTCTCCGTTTCTCGTCTCTCATACTATTGTTCCGCTCGCCACCTCAAAAAAAAATCTACGGCGCTTATTCCAATCCTACCCGAAACAACTCTGTAGTATCCGAATGACTTAAAACATGGAAGATTTCTATCAATCATGCTGTACCTGAATACTGATCGGTCTTGGACCAACGTCGCGCTGTTAGGAACTTGGGGGGTGTTCGTGGGGGGGGGGGGGGGGGGGGGGGTTTGTGCACACACCCTCCATTTGCCCCGATGTGTTGTTTTTTTTGTGGTGGGGTAAGGTTTTCGTTTTTGTTTTCGTTGCAACTGACCAACCACCCAACCAACCAAGGGTGCTCTCGATCGATCCTCCGTTTTTACGCACGTCTGGTATCCGAAACGAAATAAATCACGGGGTTGGTGTCACCCGCCACTCTACTCTGCATACCCCCCCCCCCCCCCCTCCCCTTCCCGCGGCAGAGGAGAGCCAACAGCCTGCAGGAGATAATCGAGCAGCTGAGCGCGAACAAGGCGGACAGGAGGGAGCTCCTGGAGCTGAAGCAGTTCATGGTGTCCTTGAACGTGAGCCCTTTTCTCTCGGGCATCCTCGTACTATAATATATATATATTATATATGTATAGCAACGATGATGGTCATCGTGTTCTTGAACGTGAGTCCTCCTCTCTCGGGGCATTCGTTGTCCATAGCCACGACGATGACGACGACGACTGTCAAGAGCTATTTATCGACAAATTTGCTGTTCCTTTTTGGTACCCCCACGGCAATGATAGGTGGCCTGGCTGTAAGTGGGTACGGATGGGTGCGGACATGCTTGTGCAGATTTGGCGATGTTTTAATGCTTGAATATTATACCAAACGAGTTACAGTCAGTGTTAGTACGAGAGAAGCCTTTGGTTAGGAAGCGGGAAGCTTTTGAAGTGTCGGACCCGCTTGCCGGATGCGCGGGTCCGACCCGCGGGTCGCCAGAAAACAACACTTGGGGCATGCTGGCCCGACCAGCGAGTGATCCATTCATCGTGGATCATGATCTGGCTCGACCCGTTTTGCGTTTCATGAAGTCTTGACCCGACCTAACCCGACCCGTAAGATCTGAATTTTTTTGACCCGACTCGATTCGACCCGACCCGACCCGTGAGATTCGAAAAATTCTTGACCCGACCGGAACCGATCCGCGCGATTAAAAAATCTCTTGACCTAACCTGACCCGTCCCATGAGATTTTTAGCGCTTCCTGACCCGATCCGCGGGTCGGGCCGTGACCCGTGAACATCCCTGATTATTTGCATCGCCTCCTTTTTTTGTTACTTTCTGGCTCGCAAAGGGCCAGGAGCGACGGGTCAGCGTGGACAGACGCCCTTCCAACGGGAGCATCGAGGCCGACGGGGGCGCCTTGACCGGCCCGATCACCCGAGACGAGGTGTTCAGCCTGCTGGAGGAGAAGGCGGACAGAAAGGACCTCGAGAAGAGGATGACTGCAATCGTCACAAGGTGACTGGACTACTGCTGTATATACCTACAGCAGTACCTACAGCAGTACCTACAGTACCTACAGCTGATTCGTGTCGTCAAGGGATGCCTCTAGAGTATAGAGCCAAGGCGTTTTCATTTACAAAAACACGAGCGGCCCATGTATTTATATTTATACGTATCGCGCAGAGCTTTGCAGAGCTGAGAATCAACCACTCCATCGGTCGGTCTTGCCAGTTAACGTATGCATAATACATTTACGGATGATTCTTAATGCCCTTCGTAGGACCCCTTTTAAGGCATAAAGGGACCTTTAAAGTAATATAAGGGATGTAAGGGATATCAGGGATATCAGGGATGTATGGGATATAAGGGATATGAAGGATATAACGGATATAACGGATATAAGGGACCCTTTATAAGGGATATAACGGATATAAGGGATATAACGAATATAACGGATATGAGGGATATAAGGGATATAAGGGATATGAGGGATATAAGGGATATAAGGGATGTAAAGAATTTAAGGGATATAAGGGATATAAGGGATATACGGGATATAAGGGAGATACGGGATATAAGGGATATAAGGGATATAAGGGATATAAGGGATATAAGGGATGTAAAGAATTTAAGGGATATAAGGGATATAAGGGATATATGGGATATAAGGGATATACGGGATATAAGGGATATAAGGGATATAAGGGATATATGAGATAGCGACCCAAAACGACGATAACGTTGGTGTTATCCACCGCCCACGAGCAGAGCGAGCACCCACAAAGAGGGGTAGGGTCATGTCGCGCCCGTGTCGCACGCCTCCTTCTTACGTAGTGTAACTCGGACACCAATGTGGTACTATCCCCCAAATCACGCCGACAGTGGCCATTATTGCTGTAATCGTCACTGTTCATCGTCAATTTTCACCCTCTGAAGTCTGAAGAGATTAAAAGGTAAAACAAAAATACGTTAACGTTACATAGGCTCAAACGTACTATTTTATGAACTGCATTACGTAAGATAAAGTGAGTATCAGAATACACGCACAGCACAGAGACGCAGGAGGCAACCTAACCCTGCACTGTTAAAAACCTAACCTTGATGTTGATGCCCAAACTGGAACGTACCAGGTAGAGGTAAACCGCAAGCGTGCATAGTATACCTCTGGAACGATCTGCAACGCTTTCGCATAGCTGAGCTACATTTGAAAGATCAAACCTGCTTGAATGCTGCACTCGTCGGGCACATCACGATCTAGACCCTCTAGATCCCACCTCTAGCTGTTATGAGTTATGGCATGTTGCGCAGGATCTGCATAGTACACATCCAGCCCAGGAATCATGTCCTATATATACCTAGATAATGCAGGTTCCACTGCTGTTCCCACCAGAAAACATGGGCTAAACTCGTAGATCTCATACAAGATCAGCATAATTTATGTTCCTCAAAATATGTAGATCAGAAAGCGGGAATCGATGCATCTATCCAATGTGCGCTCGTAACATACTACTACTGTACTGGCTATTTAGGGTCCCAGTGTCCCAAATAAATGTACTATTCTATGATCCCCGATTCCCGATGCTGACATGCCAAATTATCTTAGGTACAATAAACCAGGGTTTGTTCTTTGACACTCCGGTAGCGGAGGCTGATACTGCGTGTACGAACAAACCTATCCTCTCTCCAATGTGTTAACTGCTCCAAGCACCTCGTATTGACTGATTAGATATTAACAGAACGACAACGACTGGCTGTAAGTACGTACCTCTTTCCCTTTGTAGCCCCTCCAGAACTGTGGGGAAAAAAAAGAAGAATCCCACACTTCGTACGTACTCCAAAGCATTACGTGCCACCAAAAAACATGCATGCAGTTTTTAAAAGGGGCAATTAGTAGTATGTAGCTGTTTACACGCTGCAAACTGCTTCCTTGCGTCAAAATCCCCGTCTTTTTGCCCATACCTCATGTATATACACCACACCTTGCCTCACCCTGGTTTGCCGCGTCACCTTAATCTGCCCCCACTTTACTCCTGTCTGTCCGTGTGACTTTGTTTATGGAATCAAGACTAAACGACGCAGTGATTCGACGGGGGAGCGTTGGGTCGGCGACGGCTGCACCCGGAGCGTCCCCGGGGGGGGCGGCGGGACCAAACGGTTACGGCGGCACGCCCGCGAGGAGAAAGTCGGGAAGCGGGGTCCTCACCTCGATCCCGAGCAACAACGACATCGACGGTGCGTACGTCAGTGAACGTTGCACACCTCGGATAGATCAGCGATTTTCCCACTTCAGGATCTAGACGTTTCGGGGAAGATAGGTTCCTGATCTGTATGATCTGTATGATCTGTATGATCCAGCTCATGTTGACCGGTGGGAGCCGTTATGACATACATGCTCAACTACTGTGGGACATGTGTCCTGTTGTGTTGGATCTTGTACTCTACAGATGCTGCACAGCATATCTTAACGGCAGAATAGGATCTGTACATGATGCCTCTGTAGATGATCTACCTGTAGATGATTTATCTGTAAATGATATGTCCGACGCACGAAAGGTTTGTCTAGTGCATGCTGTGTTTTAATTTCTCGCAAATTTGTCGACGATTGGCAGGTAAGCAGAGTCGGGCGACTCTTTTTCTCGATTCAGTAGGTATCTTGAGTGCCTGCGATTTGCGGCATCCTTTGGGACCAATGTTTGAAAACACCGGGAGCCAGCGCCAGCGCGAGGGATGACAAAAATCGAGATGTTTCCCCTTTTCACTGTACCTACTATACACATACTACACACCTACTGCTTCAACTGCACCTACTACCCACCTACTGCACCTACTGCACCTACTGCACACCTACTGTTTCAACTGCACCTACTACCCACCTACTGCACCTACTGCTTCTACTGCGGCTACGGTAACTATTTTTCGCACTCTCGACAAAAACGTTCGAGTGCGGCGATTGGTGCTGTAAATTCCCTTGGCCAGTACGACCGCTGGCTGATATTCGCCATACGCCGGCCCAAGGACCAATCATACTCGTCGGTGGAGTACGTACGTACAGACGCGGCAGTTTTCTGAATTAAGATGCATACTAACACAACGAATCTGATTTGGGCGTTTGCCCCGGATCATTTTTGAGAACACAAGGCCAACTCAAAAGCATGCCCCATATGCACATGGAAGTCGGAGGCGCGCCCTCGACCCAGGCGTATAATACGCGTGTTACTACACGTTGTTGTACTGTATACCGATTGTGTACATGAGTTAACCTGTTTACAACTAAACCCAGTTTTTGGGGCAAGAATTACTTGTATTTAGTGTGGGAAGCTCCGAAGTACCCAGGGGTCATGACCCCAACCCGCGGGTCCGGTCAGGAAGGTTTCGAAACCTCACTGGTCGGGTTGGGTCCGGTCGAGTCGGGTCAGGAGTTAAAAAAATTGTCACAGGTTTGGTCCGGTCACCGTTACCCGACCCGACCCGATCCGACCCGACCCGGCCCGGCCCGGCGCGACCCGACCCGACCCGACCCGACCCGACCCGACCCGACCCGACCCGACCCGACCCGACCCGACCCGACCCGACCCGACCCGACCCGACCCGACCCGACCCGACCCGACCCGACCCGACCCGACCCGACCCGACCCGACCGACCCGACCCGACCCGACCCGACCCGACCCGATCCGACCCGACCTGATCCGCGAGGTTTCACCCGAGCCGGGAACAACTCTTTTTTTAAACAGTCTCCTCTTTCCCTGTCTCGCAACACTCCTGCTTACTATATACGACCGTTGTCAGAATGGGAAGCGTGGGATCCCGACCCGGAGGGGGCTCTGGCGATGAGCAAGCAGCTGACGGACGGCTTCGGGAGAGCGGTCAAGCCCGACGGGATGGCCGTAGGAACCTGCCTGTCTTGCAAGGTGCGCAGCTTGACGCGGCGGGGTGCCATAGCATACCACGCCATGAGCGAGAGTCGTGGCCAAGGTAGAGGGGGGTGTGATGCCATATTTTTTCGTCAGGTTTGCTCTTATACAAGATTAGGAGCTTTATACCTCACCCGAAACCCCGCTTTTGAGATTTTGAGTGTTTTCAGTGCCTTTCTTCGCAAAGGTGTGACGGGAGTTGACGCGGTAGATAATAATAGCGTTTGCGACCACGGGATAGGTTTCAGGGGAGTGGGCGAATATGAGAGAATGGTCGCCGTCATGGTCATGATGATGATGGTGATCATGGTGATCATCGTCATCATCATCACCATCGTCATCTTCATCAGCACCGTCAGAATCGTCGTTATCTTCATGATCATTCTCATGATCATTACCATTCCGAGGTTGAAGTGAACACTGCTGTCGGATGACAACCGGAAAAACAATGCAAAACAATGTTCATGTACCGGGTGAGCGATAGAGATACAAAAGGGTGATAAATAGCTTCATTTTGTTGTCGTCATGATCATCCTTGCCATCCGACAATGTGCAGCACCTAGCGTCAACGCTGATCACTCAGAAAACATTCTTTCCCTGAAAGAAGTATAAAACCAAGGGGAAAATAAAGAAAAAAACATTGAGAGGGGGTACGTACTGGTATATTATTATTAAGCTACATTATGTGATTTTTATCCTAGACAATGTGCAGCATAAGCTTCAACGTTGATATCTCATGAAATATTCTCAGGAATAACAAGAACACCAAGGAAAACAAAAAATTACTTAGCAAACCATCGTTTTTTCCCGGTGGCACCGTTCCATCGTCCCTCTACCCGCCCTCTGCCTGCCTCCGTCACGACACCCGCGCAGGCACCAATAGTTCACCCCGACAAAGTAGATTTGTTCCCCGGGATTTCTAGAGGGGGAGGCTTTCAGCTGTGGGCGTCGGGAGGAAAGGGGCCGCCGCTCCGTGCCCCCCCCGGGGACACCCTGCCCGAGCTGGACACAACCGAGGGACGACATATCATCGGCAAGGTATGCCCAGTGTAGCCGCAGGCCATTGATGACAAATATGTGCTCGCGAGTTCTGGCCTTAGTTTCACAGCTCAGCCCTTCGCTCTTTTGGCCGTTTACAGCGGGGGTGATAGCCGAAGACCCTTGTCGACAGATATGTGTTCGTTAGTTATGCGCTTGATCTACTCAGCTCGGCCCCTTCGCTATGTTAGTCGTGTACAGGGAGGGGGCTCAATCGCCGATGCTCGCGTGGTTTCGGGTAAAACATGGGTTTACCGCGGTTGGTGCTGTAACATCGCGTGGAAAACAGTTTCCTTCGATGGTGCACTACTTACGTACGTAGTGTACCTCCGTTTCTCGATTTTGCCAAAACTACATGAAAAACCCATTAAATTCGCAGGCCTTTTCGAATGTCTTTGCTTTCTGCTGAGCGAGACCACACCACAGCGATGACGCGGCTGCAGTGCTCAATGGCCGGATCTGATCGATTTCCGTTAGATGATGCCTGTCATGTTGATCCAATGAACACATTTTTCGATGCTCTCATGATGTGATTACTATGTATGATTATTGCGTTTTTCATCCGACAATGTGCAGCGTATGGGCTTCAACCGTGATCACTGATAACCCCCCCCCAAAAAAAAGAAACGTACTGTCTATTTACCATTTACCATCGTTTGCCTTTTCTCACGCGGGACAGGACGGAAACCTGTACTTGGCGCAAACGCAAGGGCAAACGGCGGGAGAATTGAGGTGTGTGTGTGGCTAAACAGAAACACTAATCGGTTCGAGCTTACCGTGAGCAACTAGACTCGGCAGGCACACTATAAGAGGTAGAGCATTTGTTCGTCGTCGTCGTCGTATACATGGTTGATATTTTTAGGCGTACCATCCGACAATGTGCACCATGATAAACTTCGATATCGATCACTTTAATAAACATTCCCAGAAAGAAAAAGAAAACCGAAGAGGGAAAAACAAACATTTGCACGTTGCCTTGAGTAGGGGGTGCCCACTCGAATAGGTGTTTTCCGCCCGCATGTAAAGACAACGTATTGTTACGAGTATGTATACTTCATACGCTATAGCCTACCCGCATAGACAGTACCTGATATTGTTTGGCGACTTGGCTCAGCTTCGTCAAACATGGTTGTGAATAGCATAATAGCTCCATTCCGATATCTTCCCCAAGATGGTTGTAGTATAGGGTTAGGGTTTAGGTGTCGAGTATTTTGTAACTATTTGTCGAAGCTTGGCCGAGTCGAAAACATGGATCCACACAGATAGGCTACAACTTCAAAATGCCCCACCCCCTCGTCATATAAATATATGATATATTTATAGGTTGGGTTGGCGTCGGTTGGCAACGACGCTGTAAAACACGCCACTCGCTGCGTGAGCTAGACAACCAGGGTGCCGTTTTTTTTTGTTATTTTTTTTTGGCGGTCACCAAAGCTGGCGGTCGAGTAGATCATTTGTGCGGGGTGGAGAACCTTTGTTCCGCACCAGGGGAATGGTCGTATCACGTAGTGTTAATATGGTAAGGCGTCCGTGAGGCAGTTACATAGTAAAACCCATTGCTGTCTCCGGAAGTGGCCACACCAGAAATTAAATTAACTCATTGAAGCTGTCGTCCATATGCAAGTCCGCCTCAGAGGCGGTTCTTAGCAGGATGCAGCTCACCCTCCATGCGACTCGCCCAATACCTCATGGCGTTTCGCGCTTGGTGCAAGCAATGTCTGCCTGGTTGGTGAAAACCCAACGCGCTCCGTCCCGGCATTGTAGGGATGCGAGGGTCTATGGTCATATGACTACGGCCGTGCACAACATGAGTACACCCCCCCCCCCGGCCCCGCCCCCCCCCGCCTCCCTCTACCCTCCCCCCTGCTCCCTGTCCGCTCTTTCTCCTCGTTGTGACCCATTTTTCGGATCACCCCCTCACCGCATCTTGTGCTAAATTCGAACCAGACCGGGTGGACCCGGCCCACGGCCACAGACGGCAGACTGCTGAGAGTCTCCGGCGACAGCTAGGCGCTTGCGGAGGACGCCTCAGTAGTAGAGTGTGCCACCCCCACTACCGCCGCCGCGCCTTTGTTGCAAAAATTAGTCACTGTGTGTTGAGAAGTTGACTCGTAGCACTGTAATAGGTGTGCTTGTTATACCACGCGTGGGTGCGCGCGTACGTGCGGCGGGGGTGGGGGGTGGGGGGTGGGGGGTGATCCCGGGACCTGTGTGCGTGTGTATGTGGTGCTCTCTTGCTGCGTGTGAGGTACGCGGGACCGCGACATTTTGCCGAAGAGTGCGGGGGTGGTGTGCGTTTTTGTCTGAACGCGTCACGCCGTGCTCGTGCTATTAGTAATACTCGTTTTTTTGTTCTGCCAGGTGGGTCCGTCCGGGGTGCACCTCGCTCGAAATATCAAAACAGCAACCAATAACGAACGGCTGTCGCAAAACATGTCAGATGCTTCCGGCTTTTGCGCTCTTGTGTCGCAATCGTTGTGACTTATATCGCGGTTGTTGTGATTATACTTGTAGCTAAAACATGGGAAAAGGGGGTGGTATTCCAGTATACGCGCGGCATCTAAACCACAGGCGCGGCGCTTGGGAAGTTTGAAGGACGGACAGACGGTCGGTGTTGTTCATAGCTGGTGCTCCTACAATAGTAGACGTCTGGTCCGTACGTTCAGCATTTGTTTTGCAGTAAACGACGTACCTTGAGGGAGCGCACCGCCTAGATCGACGACACGCCGCGTTGATTGATCAATTCATGCATGGTCGAATGGTCTGCTGTCCCCGCCCCGGTTGTTGCACTACGGTATGGACAGTGCGGTCAAGACGAAATGGTAGTGCACGCCAAGTGGCGTGCCATATTCGGGGATAATTGGAGCGTGTGCGCCAACGTTTTCAACGAACACGCGGTGTCCAGCGCTTGATGCACGTAAAATACCTGTCCTCACGTCTTCGTCATTTCCGAGAGAAGATGTCGCGGATGAACCATCGCCGGGCGCCGGGGGGGGCGGGGGTGCCTGTGATAAATATGTTGTATCTGTGCACCATACAAGAACGTAGTACTGACTGTAGTATGCACATGAATCACGGCGGCACTGCCGATTGTATGCGCACACGCTCTGGCAGTTTTTGTTCTTACCGTTTCTGTCGTTTCTGTCGTTTCTGTCTGCTCGCGTACCCCCACCCTCACACGCCCCCCCGCACCCAATGATTCTAGAATAGGATTGAGAAATGCTCGTCGCGCTTCGCGCTCTTCGTATTTCTGCTCCTCATTACAACTAGTGGATACGACCATATATATATAGTCTACGGAGACACCTTGCGTGAAGCGGAACGTGACAACGCCACATTGAGGTCCGTCCGTCCAAGGTCCGAAGCGTGAGCGACTCGCGCTGCTCTACTGTGTGCGTACGACGGGTGGTTGGGATTTCTTCCAACCCAAAGACACAGCGCGCGTCTAATTGTATGGAGAGTTTGGACAGTACTCGTACGAGTACGATCATCGTATAGATGCCTCGCGTAAAGCACTATCGTATTGTATGTGTGTTCGCGTGCGCACACGGGCACCGCGCGAGCGCGTGAGAATGAAGAACAACGATCCAAATTAAAACCACCAACGGACTTTTTTCTTTTTTTTTTAGGACAGTTTATCCCCTGTCCCCTGTCTCCAAAATCGACGGCATTTTAACGTGAACTCCTTCATGCGGTGGAACCTGTTCCCTGCTCGTATATCCTACTTTTCGCAAGCCAGGAAGTACTGCTCTGGTTGCCCCCAGGCGCGCACATCCCCACACCGCCAACACCACTATTGACCTTGAGCCCGTCAACACATCGAAAGCGCTGCCAGGAGTTCGTAACGCCCAAATATCGGCCAGATTCTCGACCGCGTCAGCGACTATTCTTTATGTCGTTCTCCGCCTTGCTGGGCGTCGTCAGCAGAGCCTCCGGCTTGTCGACGACCTTCTGGCCTGCCGCCGTCCACGCAGGAAGCCCCAGTTGCGTCGCTGCGAGCGTAACGCCACGTGCCTTGGCAACCGCAACCTGGACCAGCCGCTTGAAAGGGTCTTCATGTCGACAACACAACGGCAAGCCGTCACAGCAGCAGCAGCAGCAGCAGCAGCAGCAGCAGCAGTTAATGTGGTGCAGTAATGTGGCTATTGCAGGTACTCGTAGCTATGACCAGGGGCGGGTCGTACCTTCTGCTGCGAGCTGCTGCGGTGTAGCTCGAAGATCCTTGTCGGCGATCTCGGCGTCGGGAGGTGCTGCGGGCGAGGGGGTGAGCTTCGTGGAGACGGAGGCTGCTCAGAGACGCAATGGCGATCCAGGGTGCGTGGCGTTCGTGACAGGGGCGAACAGAGGGATCGGCCTGGAGGTGACTCGCCAGCTACTGTCGAAGACGAAGGGTGAGCTGCTTGCACGTTGACTTTGGACACGAGCGAAGGAGGTTTTGTACTGGTGCATAAAAAATATATGCTCAGCGGTATGATTTCTATGAGCTCACCAACAGCGATGCTTCCATGTACGTACTCGCACATAAGGCGGCCGACAGCCACAGCATGCGGCACTGCTGTATCAAAGCACCAAGCGAAATATATACGCAGGACACACTACTGTACATACGTACGTACTTGATTTGACTTTTTCGTGGCACGTGTCGCGACACGCCACGGACGCTGCCGCGACACCCCACGACGAGTGTCGCGGCAAGTGTCGCTAACCCTAACCTCAACCCTACGTGTCGCGGCTTGTCGCGACATGCCGCGGCATGTCGCGAAATGCCGCGGCAGCGTCCGTGGCGTGTCGCGGCATGTCGCGACACGTGCCACGAAAAAGTAAAATAATGTAGATCCGAGGTAGATCCGTGGAGGAGAGGGCGTGTATGTTCGGCAAGCTCTCGACCAGATATCTCAAAGAACACCACCCTGTTCGGCAGACTCGCACTCAATGCAGTACGGGTAGTGTATACGTACCAGATATGGGCGACGGATTTCGTGACAGATGTCTGTCTGATTATACGAGGCTGGCCGTTCGGCCGCCCGGGTTTTGTTGGGAGAACGCCACCAAAACCCGCTGCTGAGCCGCGCGACTGCCCTTGCCGACCTCGAGCCCCGCAAAGGGTTGGGGCTGGGGTTCGGGTTAGGGCTGGGGTCGGGTTGGTCTGTGCCGACCTGCAAGATCGAAATGGACCACAGACATTCGTCACGAAGGTCGTTGCCGATGTATACCCGTCCTGCATTTAGGGCGAGCCTGCTCGGCACTGACAACCTTCCCGCTGTGGAAGAATCGAGCTCTGAAAAACGGTCTCACCCCTGTGCGAAACCAACGTGCTTCACGGTACGTATTGTACTGCTGCTGTTTGTGCAGTGAAATATATTGACGATCGTAATACCATACCCTTGCGGTAACTGACTTGGAGTGGTTGAAGCATGCCAGCGGTCGGCCAGGACCATCGTTTAGCGCTGTGCAACAATACAGAAGCCTACACAACAGCAGTCTACTACACCAGCGCTCTCTCGCTCCACCATTATTCCTTTTTTGGTCTGTGTCATGCATGCGCAGGGAAGGTCGTTGCTGCCTGCCGCGACCCTTCCTCCGCCGTAGATCTGCACACACTCGCAGGGATGGCCGGAAACGAGAACCGGCTGGACGTGGTGAGGATGGACATCGAAGACCAGGCTTCGCTGGAGAGTGCCGCTGAACACGTCAAAAACGAACACGGGGTGAGACTTTATTTACAGGAGTAGTATTATTATCATGTCGTATACGATATATGTACCCGTCAGAAAGTTCCTGTTGTACCTACAATATCTACTTGGCACACCTTTGTGAAAAGCCTTGGTCGGTCATACGTTGTGACTCATGCAAGCATCGTTCTGGACCAGCCTACATTAACACCTATCAGCGCCAACTCTACTCGATCGATATCCATCCACCGGTCATATCGTATGCATAGGGAGTCTTCCCCTTCCAAGCACATAGTTGTATTTGCGCCCACCACTTTTTAGCTTCATTGTAGCTGTAGACTCGTATGATCTCAGCACCAAACAACACACACGTGCTCAAACCCGATCCCGATCCCGATCCCCTTCCCCCTCTTTTCCGACAGCGGGTAGACCTCCTGTTCAACGTCGCCGGGGTTTTAGGGGACGGCAAGAAGACCCCGGGGCCGGAGCGGTCCCTGCGCGCGATGGACCGCGACTGGCTGAGGCACACCCTGGAGGTCAACACCGTCGGCCCCATGATGCTGGTCGCGGCACTAACGCCTTTGTTGGAAAGCCCCGCCAAGAAAGGGGACGCCGGGGCAAAACCGCCGTCCGTCGTCGTTAATTTCAGCGCGCGCGTGGGGTCGATCGGGGACAACGGCATGGGTGGCTGGCACTCCTACAGGATGTCGAAGGTGTGGGGTTTGGGGTAGGGTAGGGGCGTGTTTTGTTTTGTTCATCACCGGGGTGCCGGGGCATTGCGCGGTGCTCTTTTTTTTTTGCCGGGTGCGTGCGTGAACTGTTTCGTCGGCTACTTGTTTGCAATATTTGTTTTTCTGTATCGCCGGTTGTGACCAATGAGCTGGTATCAAGGCGAAGAATCAGCACGGACACTGGGTATGCTGGATCTCGATGGGGTAGGAAACAATGGTGTGATGCGAAGGATATGCAACACAGCTCGTTCGGCGCCATGCAGCAAGGCCACGAGGGAGATGGATTGTTGTTTTTTGCTGTCGTCGTCGGGGTAGTTAGTACCTTCCACCTTCCACCCCTGCTTGTGTGCGTGTGCCCGATTGGTGACGCTAGACCTTGCGGCTGAAAGAAGAGTCCCTTCGTGGAGGCGGACGTACCGCTAGCACGCCGGGTACATTGACGGATGAAAACCAACGGTTCCGTTTACGTCCCGATATTTATCAAACCCATTTATTTAACACACAATCTGTGTCCAAATAAATGGAACCAAACTGCTTGAATTGAGTTGGATGACTATTTTGCTGCAATGAAAAGGGTTGAGCGTTCCCACCCCGCGCTACCCACCCACCCACCCACCCATCCTGACGAGCCCCCTCACATCGTCAACCCTGTCTTTGTGTTGCCCACCCCGGTTCCCCCCCGCCATCGTACCTCTGTACCTCCCTCCGGATCCCCCACTACTGCCGCTAAACAACATGTATAGTCGGCGTTGAACATGGCAACCAAGGGCATCTCTCTGGAGCTGAAGCGCCGACGAGTATGGGCCTTCTCGTACCACCCGGGCACGACCGACACGGGACTGTCCGAGCCGTTTCAAGCCAACGTCAAGCCCGAAAAGCTCTTCACGCCCTCCTACACGGTGTCTCAGATGCTTGCCATCGTGGACTCCATGACGGAAGATTTGTCCGGGGGTTTCTACGCGTTTGATGGCAGCAGGATCGCGTGGTAGCCTAGCGGGAATCTCCTCAAGAGCCGCGCGCTGCTTGGTGGGGGAGTCCAACAGACGTTGGCACTGGTCCAGTCTCGTTTGAGTTCTTGGAGCTTTTCCTCTGGTGCGGGCTCACGAGCGCATCGTTAATACTGATGCAAAGGAAACAGAACTACTACAGCAGTGAGAGGGTCTGAAGGGAAATCCTTGGGATTTTACTTTTTTTTGGTTGGGGTGTTGTCACGTCTGAAAACGACGATCACGACTTCATGTACGTCGAGTTGCTAATCGTGTTGGGGTGTATTTATGTGCCTCTGCCTGCTGCAGCGAGGATGTGGAACTGACATTCAAGACGATTGACGATTCACAGATCCCTTTGCGAGATTGAACCAAGGTGGGGTTTCCTTTTCTGAAAGAGGCGGGGCTAAAAAAGCTGTGTCGTAACGAAAATATTAATTTCAAGAGATATCCTGGGAACATCTTCCCCCTCTCCGAGGCAAAATTCCGAAAAAACCCTGCTTCGTACTACCTGGTTGCAGGTTGTAGCGAGGGTCTCAAATTTCAGCAAAAGTGTACCTCTGCTCCTCCATCGTTTCAATAACGCAGCAGCCCAAGAGGTAAAAAAGGCGAAGGCGTACATGACAAAAAAAAAACACGAAACAGTTTTTATGTTGTCTACGAAAAAAAACTCGCAAGAGAACGCGGTGTGTGCCCAGCATTACACCGCTCTCCAGAGGCAAACAAAAAACTGACCGCCCTCTGCCCAGCGCTTGATATATACTGTAATGCAGTGCCAATTCACGATATGGGCGTGCTGTTCGAACATCAACAACACCCGCTGTGCAGCGCTTGACGTATATATGGAGATCACGGCGTTTCGCACGTGGCGACAGCAGACCGGTTCACCCTAAAGCTCAATCGCTACAGACGCACTCAACTCAAAAGGCTGCATTCGTTGTGATTTATCACTCAAAAGACCGATTGTCCTTTTTTTTACATGTTTTTAATGCCTCCAAGCGTCCACCCCCCCCCCTCCATCATCAGCAGTGCACAACGAATACAGCAGCCAAAACAGCCGTACGTCCTCAAAATAGGGGTGTGGATACGTATATTATAGCATTTTTTTGGTGCTGTTGTTCCTGTGACTGCAAAAAAGATAAGAATCCACTCTGCCTGCCGAAAACGCGCTACATTCGTCCATCACTACTCCTGCCTACCCCCCCCCCCCCCCCACCCCAAAAACGCCTGCAGCTGTCAACCATTGCTGGGGCCTAGTTGTAGGTCTTCTTGGCGTCCGTCTGCGTTCACCCGATAGAGAGTACAAGGGGAAAACAAAAAAAACGAGCGAGAGAGAGAGAGAGAGAGATGGAAGGGCCGGTGTTACGGAGGCAAGACGAATTTGAAAAGTGCGGTGTTAGAGGATGGGCGATTTTATGTTGGACTGGAGCTCGTGTATATGTACACGTACGATACATTGTCGGAGGGGAAACTAAATACTAACCACTCACAGGGCGTTAATATAAAGACCGTTTAGACATTGGTATCAAGACTACAGTGGTCCTTAATGGTTACGCCCAGCGTGATACCACGTAAAAAGTAAAAACAACGGCGACGAAAGAAAACTAACTAAAACCAAAGAGTTTTTGGGCCTTATGACCCCGATCCGGGCAGACAGCGAAATGGAGCAAAAAGAAAGAAAAATCAACAACAACAACAACGGCGATGGAGGTTTTGTTGCGGGCGATCAGGCGAAGAAAGACAGTCACCTAACCCCATCCTCCCTTCAACCCTTGCGAACCTACGACCGCACCGCCATCAGAGACCGCCTTGCCCGGTTCGTGCACCGAAAGTAGGGAAATGCGGACAACTGAACTCTCCGAACGACACAACGCCAACCTCCAACAGCTGCAACGTCTCTGTGATTCTGGTTCGTGCGGCCGAACCAGAGACACCGAGACTTCGCCAGTTGTTGGAGCATGGCGCGGTGCTGTTCGAAGAGTTCAGTTGTCCAAAATTTCCAACTTCCGGTGCACGACCGGGGCAAGGCGGGTCTTTGATGGCGGCTGTAGGTTCTCGCCAAGATTGAAGCGAGGGGGGGGGGTTGGTGCTGCCTTCCTTCGCCTCCTCGACTCCGGAAGAGCTTGGGTTCTTCTCCGCTGCAGTAGTGTCGAGGTGCTCGGTTGATTGCTTCATCTGTTGCTGTTGGTTGGACATCACATTAAGTCACCTCCATACTACGTATATATCGTCACAGGATAGGGTCCAATGACTCTGGAGTGGAATAATTCCACAGGAAAATATATATATACAAGGGGACATCGCCGTCGGCCCAGGCCGCCGGCGAAGCCCCCCAGCGGCGAAGCCAACGAAGGAGGAATGAGGCGCATAATGCAACAGGCAGTTTACGATGCCAAGGGACCGAGAGGATATATATGCATACATACATGCACACCATATAAACGATAAACTTATAATACGTACATGAATTCCCACACACATGACGGCGGGGCGTATACGGCATACGGAAAGGAAGCACGAGACACGAAACTTTTCATCCTCACACAAACTCCATCATAAGTGGATAAACATTAAAAGAACTTGGATAGAAATTTTCGAAAATTCATCACGGAGGGCAGCGGCGGGGGGAAAAAAATCTAAATTCATCACGCGGCGGGGGGTAAGAGTACGGAGCGCGAGGCACGAGCGTCGAGAACTCAGGTTTTCCTGAGGTATGAAAATGGCCCGAGCGTCGAGAACTGACGTTTTGCTGAGCTCAGACAATTATAAGAATATGGTATATGACCGTATACGTAGTCTACTAGGTATGTACCGTGGAGTGCGACGTAGGGGGGGCGTACTCATTTATTGCTTGCCCTAGTCATTTGACCAGTGACCACGCATCCCTTTCGAGACGACGGAGCACCGTTCCTACATCTAATAAGAGACACCTCCAACATTTTGGCGCTCATTACGTTGTTTCCATATATTACAAAGTTTTTTTTTGCTAATCCTATCCCTTTCCTGTTTCGCCGCCCGTGGCCACCATCTATCTAGTGTACCAAACTTCTCCGTGTCACGTTCGTCAATTTTCCTCATTTCCTCTTCTAACACACCGGGGGGGGGGACAAACCTGGCACGCCTGCAATGCGTCGAACACGAACTGGCAAGATGTCACGTCGTTGTTGTTGTTCTGCAGGCACGACCCGAAGTTCTGCTTGTCCATGTCGCAGGGGTCAACTTCAGGCTGCTGGTACGACTGCGTCGCCTGGCACACGCACACACACACAAGGGACGATGAAAGGACGCACATGTTACTTAATTGTTTTCTTCTTCTCCTTGCGGCCGAAAAGCGCATGGCAGATATCTGTCCCCACCCTTATAGGCAAGTACTTCATTGTTGTTTTCATAAACGGCACCGTGGAAGCGAAAATATCATAAAAAAAAAGCTGCTGGCAGAGGAAGCGTCGGCCACAATACGGTGTGAAATACCCGCGAAAAACGACGCTACGGCCCACGAGATACGGCGAGGAGGGTTGGGTTCGGCTGCCGACGCACGCATGCCACGGTAAAGGAAGCACCATGGAATTTTCTGGGAATGTTCACTATAGGAGCGCGCTCTACCTCACCCAAAAACTGATTTGGGAGGGAAATAGAAGTGCTACGATGTACCCGGTGAGCAATCCCATGGCCCATAAATAAAATGAAAAAAATTGCAACACAAAAACGATTTTCCGACGATTTTTGGTTAACCCCTTAAGAACTGGTCCCACGAATTTGGGGACAAAACTACTTGGAACTAGTGGGATAATTTTTTCGCCATTCAGAAAATTCTCCAGCCGAAAAGTGCTACCGTACCTCTATATCGTAGCACGCGTCTGTTGACTACCGATCCCATCCAAGCCTAGTATCTACACCGCTTGGGTTTATAGAGAGATGGATGCGCAGTGCTTGGCTGGGAAATTGTGCGCTGGGTACACATGTACGAGCGCCAAAACGCGGAACGGCCAGCGGGTCAAAAGACAAGGGGGGGAAACATTGGCAGCACAACTGCGCCAGAGCCATGAAGCTTTTACCGAACCAGCAGTAGCGCCAACAAACTGCTGTGCGTCAAATCTCAAAAGAAACGGCGACAACATGCTACACCACAACAATCAAAACGCCGAATCGCCTACTGTAACATAACGAACAAGTGGCCGAGCAAGACCTCGGGCGCCAAATCGCAAGCAAGACAAAACCATGCATGCAGGGTATAAAACTAAAGAGGTGCCTGCATATTTTCTTGCAAGAGCAGTTCTTGCGGAAGCAGTCAAGCAAAAAAAGCGAGGACGGAGCTACTCCAGCTGCTTTAGGATGAAGCGCATGGCACACGCTCACACACAGGTTAACTCGTTTAGGATTGCACTTCCGGTTTTGTGGCAAAACACTTGGAAATAGACTCAGATTCAGGTTTCTGCGTTGTGCAGTACTATTAATAAAAGGGCTATCAGCTGATATCAGGTTAAAACATATCAGTGTGTCGATACTCGAGCACATTTACGTAGTCCATTTTACTTTGTAAGCAGCTCTTAAAAGCCTGCTCGCCAAGATGAAGACAACAAGAACAAACAAAAAACAAAGGCGTGTTTCGCTCTCTCCGCAGGTAAAAATCGGGGGGGGGGGGAGACATTTGGTTTGGGTATTTAGTATTAGGACAAATCGACACATTTACACGGCCGCATCTTACTGAGGAAGTTTGATGAGCTCAAAAGCTTCGTTCTTACGCAACAATCCACCGGGAGGACTAAAACACAAGAACACACTAAACACACGAACACGACCAAAACCAAAAACCCCAACATACCCACCCACACCCATACCCACAAAACACACGAGGAAACAACGAAGAGCCCAAGCCTCTCACCGCTGGCTGCTCAGCCTGCTCCGCGGGGGCCGACGAACCACCTCCTCCCATCACCGCGCCGACAGCCCTGCTCCACACGCGCGCGCGCAAAGCCACAAGCGGCACAATTTCAGCAGTTTAGTAACAAAACAAACGAAACAAAAACACAAAAGAGCAGGCACGTCGAACGGAATCGAAATATAGTATTCGAAGCTGTAGATGGGAAATCGTGCAAACAGGATGTTTATAAAACTGTCAACTCGTGGGCATTGGTTAATCCCCGTCGGTCTGTCTGCCGGTCGGTCGGTTGCTTGAGCCGTCGCGAAAGGGGTTTCTACTTTTTGGCGCCGTGTAAAATTAGACACTCGCTTTCGCTCGTAGAGTAAATACGAAGTAGAAGACTATCCCTAAACGCGCGAGGAAAGGGCCAGGAACATGCTAACATGATATGCTATCACGGTACTATTAATAACCTGGCCGAATACGGTGGGGGTCTGGGTACAAATAAAAACCGAAATGACCAGAGGAACGAACGCGCAAAACAAAACGTTTGCGTCCCCACTCATTCCACCAAAAAAGAGCAACAAGGCGCTAAAAGAGAAAGCTCAGCTCCAGGAGCATCCGACCAGAGAAAATCCGCCATCAGTGAAACACCTCTTCCATCACCTGCTCTACTAGGTGATAGGACGCCTACGAAGGGGAGGCAGAGTAAATCAGAACCCACAATGGACTCCAACACTGTACGAGTATATCTCGCTATGCATACTATTAAATAGCCATATTTGGTTCTGTATTGCTGTTGTATGTTCCCTCGAATACTCGTACTAAGAAAAGTTCTTGATAGTACTGGTGTCACGTTGTATCATATCATGCCAGGTACCAAGAAAGGCACGACATTTACAGGAAACACAACGGTATTACTCGTGCATATATACAGTAAGAGAGGCAGGCTGATGTGTACAGCAAAACATAGGAGATCCCGAGCCATTATACGCAGGTTATTGAAAAACGCACCCCTGTCGAAAAACGCACCCTTCTCGTCAACTCCCCTGGTACCACTCTGGCCGGTAATATAATCCCCATTTGGACTATGATATCAACACTAACCGTGCTTATATTCCCGGCCAAATTTTCGCAAAAATATATATAGATTGGGGCAGAATTCCTGCTTCTTTTATTTGTATGCCACTTTGGCCCGGGATATAGCCCCCGTTCAATATTCAAATTATATTCCAAACGGTCCTTACATTTCCGTCCAAAGTGGTGTCAGTAGTAGGCAACACAAAACAAAAAAACGCCGGTTCATATCGATTTTTCTACGTGAATCGAACAAAACGTAACGTTAACGCACCTGTGGGCGACGGCCGAACCCGTGCCGAAAGCGAATCCTTGCGCCATGGTCGAGGCCATGCCGGCGAGCATTCCTCCTCCCCCGCTCTTTTGCGGGGCCGCCGGTGGCTGAGCGGGCGCGCGAGTCGCAGGCGGCGCACTTTTTTAACACGAGCACAGAGAGCGAAGAGGCACACGTAAATAGCGTAACAGGCGGAAACGATGGCGGACAATGAAATTAGCGGTCAGGGGTCAAAATTACAATTTGTCAGGGACCACTGGACCTATTAACGATCAAAATGGCAAACTAGCTATAGTCTCCGTAGGGGGCGGTTCTTTTTGTTGTTGGAATCTGTTTCTTACAATAAAGTGAGGGTTATGGAAACGATCACTGTCCAAAGCATGGAACTCGGGGGAGAGAGAGAGCCTCTGGAGGGTCTTCCTCTGGTTCTGGTTTTGCTGCCGCTGGCGGGGCGGCGGGAGTTACCCCCTCCCCCCCCCTCCCGCCTCCCCCGACGCAACAAGGTGGTTGAACCCCGCAGAGAAGACACTCAGTGGCGTTGCGGTACAGCACTAGGCCCACACAACGTCGCCAAATGCGGAACTGGTCGCAGCAGAACCAGCACATGTTTTCAGAGAAGCGGATTCTCAATCCAGTCCAAGAGCGCTTTCTTGCTTTGAACCTCCGGCGCGAGGTACTGGCAGTCGGTGCGGCCGTCGCGGAAGTGCACACGCAATGACCGCGCCGACTACCCGGCGTGCCCAAGGTTCAAGCCACGAGAGTAGAGTGCGCGTGGACCAGACTGAAAATCCGCTTCGTTGGCAAGATGTGCTGGTTCTGCTGCGACCAGTTCCGAGGAGGTGACGCCGTGAGGTCCTACAGCAGTAGTTGTACCGCATCCCCAAGGAGGCTGAAAAGCGTTGAGGCTGTTTGCTTCTCTCCATGAGAACACACATGAGCTGCTATTATTGCTGTTTTTAGGCTGCTGCAGCATCGACGTGTTCATGTTGCAATTGCCAAAACGAACAATTGGTTGGTTTCGCTGTGGGAAAATTCATTTCGCGGGTCAGTTTGACGAATGCAAGAGAGGACCTGGGGCATGATGCATGCACACACATTTTTTTCACAAGCATTTCTCCCCTACGTACAAACTCTAAAAATCAGCAGAGCTCATTTCCCGAACACGAACTTCCCACCGCCGTCACTCATCCGCCCCATGCCTCCAACCTGCAACTGTACCACCCTGTCTCAAAAGTTGCAGCAAGCGGAGCAGCTCAGGCCGCCGCAACTGCATCGTCGACCTCTGGAGGGTCGGTCTCCCTTGGGTTCTGGTTCTGGTTCTGGTTCTGCTACGCGTACCGCTAGTGGGGCGACGCGACGTTGCCGCAGAATCGCCGTGCCCACCCCTCTATAGAGCACGGTCGAACCCTGACGGAACAGGAAACCCAGCTGGAAAATGCTTTAGAGGCCCAAGACGTCGCCGATACGGAACTGGTTGCAGTAGAACCAACCGACTTTTATCAGGGAAGCAAGTGGTCAATCCAATCCAAATGCACTTTCCTGAATTGAAACTCCCCCGCACGTGGGCGAGGTAGTCGGCGCGGTCGTGGTGCGCTTTCTTTAATGATAATAGTATTAATAGTGGGGGCTCCGCAATCCGCAATAAGGGAGTCCCAATGTGAACGATACTCTCAGAAGAACACGCCCAACGATCGCGCCGACCCCCCCCCGCCAATCCCCCCGCGCCCCGAGTCGAGTGCCGGAGGTTCGAGACAAGAAAACGGTAAGGTCCGTTTGTTCTACACTGCAACAACTTCCGCATCGGCGATGTCGTGTGCTCCTATATACTGCTGCTCTGTATGTACTGCTGTACGTACCAGACCTCCACACACCCTGCGGAGTGTGCAAGGGCAGCGTCGGACTTGTGTCGTCCAACCAAAAAACCCAAGCCCAACCTCTCACACCCCTCCTCTACCAACTCCTCCTCGCATTTGTTTACTACTCCTATCATACCACCGCCAGATTGGCAGTTTGTTGGCGCTTTTCACTCCGATGCAAGCCCAAACCTCAACGTCAACGTTGCCTCGTATGTATAGACCGCATATGCATATATACGAACGAACTGCTAACTGCTGTTGCGTCATCACCACCAGGATGTTCAAGTCACACACAACTCGAAGCGGAAAGGTCTTAAGAGCAGGCCGCGGCATACATATTTCTCAGCAACAACGTTCACCATTACAGAGTTACCAATTACCAAAGTACCAGCTTCAGAGTGGAGTGCGTAGCCCAGGCCCTAGCCTCAGCCCAAGCCATCAATAGCGATTGAGCGGAAACCAAGGCCTCCTGGGCGTGACCTCTCCCCTCTGCTCCGCTTCTCGTTGCAGGCTCGGTCGGAGGTCAGGAGGGTGTGACTACGGGTGAAGCAAACATCCGTGTCCATGAGTGTACCTGGTAGTATACCAGGTAGAGTACCAGTATACACAAACGTAGATATATTTTGAGGCTCTAGAAACGGCGAGAACTCGGCCATATTTTCCATTTTCCTGATGTAAGACTCTACTTGAAGCAGACTTGAAGGGCGAGGCAGACGATATAACGTCACGCTACGGCCATCGTGACATCCCCATACAAATCATCACAGGCACCCACCCCCGTCGGAGTCCGCTTGCGCTGCTTTCAAGGCTTGACTTCTAGAAATGGTGGTCCAACAAATACCACTCTCTACCACGTGTAGGTACCCTCTCAAAACAGCAGCAGCACGCAGTGAACATTCCGGGCATACCATTTACGCGGCGTGCACCGTGGCCTTACCTTCGGGGCGCAGGCCTGCGGGCGGGAGCGGAACGTCGAGAGCGGCCCATGTTCTTGTGTTTTCCTTTGCTTTTCTCTGTCGCTGGTGTTTTGCTTGTTGCGTGAGGTGTCACTTACGGTAAAATTTTGTGCTGCGGCGTTGCGGCGCGCTGGCGGGAAGTTGTTTCTCAGCAGGCGTTACCAATTAGGGGGTTGGGGTTATTGGAGTTTTGGTGTTGTTTTTGGTAGCATGCAGCATACGGGGTGTGGGTGATCGGGGATTTTGGACGTTGGCGGCATGCGGAGCGCATCACATCACTGCATGGACTACAATCGTAGGATCTCGTCGTACATAGGGCTGTCTTCTTAGCTTGAGGAGTGTGGATGTTAGGTGCCTCTTGCTCATCACATGTATTGGTTGTGCTGTACCGGGATGCCTTCACCACCAGCACTTCACCCAGCAAAATAAACTTGTTCAATTCTCTCCATTTTTGTCCGGAAATGTAAGGATCTTTTGGTTCTCATATTAATACCAAAACGTTCCGTATGTTTACGGACAGAGTACTATTGTTTCCGACCTAGAAATGCTCAAGAGAGAAGATTTCGGCACTTTTTGTCTGCTGTAGTAGCAGTAGAAGCTGTACGCACGTATACATACCACCAGTAGTATGATTTTTACCCGATAAATATACTGGTACGTCGGTATGGGTGTCATTGGCAATGGGATGTCATTCCCATGGATCGATGGAGTTGGGTCATTTGTCATTTGAGGAAAATAATACGATTCATCATGCCCGTGGACAAAAACTACTTGTACGAGTAAATATACGAGGAACGGGATAATAATAATTTTGCATTAAACCTCCACCCATACTTACACGTAAACTGCGAGCACGCGGCAGTAGTACGAGTAGGATCATTCATGCTGTGGGGCCGTGTGGTACGACTCCCTAGCATCGTAATTTCGACACCAAGAAAATACATCTTAAACCCCCCCCCCAACCAAAAGCAGGGGCCGGTGCCGCCGTAATCGTCATTTTTGGTCGTCACTTTTTCCGTTTTCCCTCTCGAATCCCAAAATGCCCAGGGGTATGATAGGACGTACCTGGTACTGTACGTAGTACGCGTAATAAGCAACCATTGAATAAACAAACGTAAAAACGCCTCCAACAAATACATTATGGCCCCCGCGGTATGTATAGGCCACGTGGACTCTTTTCGTGCCCTCGGGTCCCTTACACAGCACAACGTCGCCCCCACAATATAAACGCCACAAAAAAAAAGTGCCACAATATTGTGAGAAGAACTGGAATGATATAATATGATAACAGGTACCTGGTTACTCGCAACCAGATTTTTTTTTCATGCCACGCGCAACATGCCGGAGAGAGAAGAGTCGGCGCAATGTAATTAGACAGCTTTATTGTCCACAAAAAAAACAAAAAAAAACATCCCCCACCCAGCAAGTCTTGTCCGAGCTTTTTGAGTTCGGCCCTCTTCTTCCATCCGTCTCGCTTCACCGCCGCATTTTTCGTACATTAGTCAGCACGGCACACCCTTCCTTCTAATTCGGTGCGCACTAACTATGAATATTGCAAAAAACGAAACCAGCACAAGACCACGAAAAAATAATAAAATAAAAATGACCAACACCATCAGGACCCCCCCCGCCCTTTCTTGCTTCTGGCACTGCTGCTAACCCTTCTCTCTTCCCGGGGCTTTTCCCGGGGCGATCTACTCCTTCTCCTTCGCTCGCCGCGAGAAGCGGATGCCGACCTGCTCTTGCTTCTGTGGTGCTTGGACCCACCCCGCTTCCTACTGCTTTCGCTTTCGCGACTTCGGCCGCCTGTAGCATCTTCGCTCTTTCCGCTAACCTCCCCTCCCCCTTTTTTCTTCTTATCCCGAGACGCAGTAGCAGAAGCAGCAGCAGTACTAGCACTTGCAGTAGTACTAGCAGTAGCACTAGCAGGTGCGGTTTTCGCTGGCTTGCGAGGCGTTTTCTTATTGGCGTCGCGCTTCTTATCTTCGGCGTTGCCGCTGTTACCCGGACTGCTGCTGCTGTCCTCCTTACCCTTCTTACTGCTGCTTGCACCATCCTTCGTGCTGCTATCCTTCTTGCCCCCATCTTTCCCCCCGTGACCGTTTGCCTCCTTCGAGCCATCGGGTGCATCTCGGGACTCCTTGCCCTTTTTCTTACTACTGCTGCTGCTGCTGCCACCACCGCCGCCGCTACCGCTAGCAATCGTCCGACTATGGCTTTCGTCGCGGCTCCGCTCACTTCTTTTCTCTTCTCCCTTTCCCTTAACATGGTCGGTTGCCTTTTTCCCGCTCCCGCTTCCACCTCGACCCCGGGTTACACTTCTGCTCTTGCTCGGGCTACGCTCTTTGCCCCGCCCCCCCTCTCCGTGGCTCCGCCGGCCCGACTTATCGCTCCGTGAAGACCGGTCTTTGCCGCCCCTGCTCTTGCTCCTGCTCTTGCTCCTGCTCTTGCTCCTGCTATCCGCACCCCTCCCCTTTCGTTTTCCCTGGTCGGACCTGTCCCTCCTACTGCCGGACCCTCTGCGACTGCGGCTGGGACTGCGAGAGGCACTTCGGTCTCTTTCTCTCTGTCTGTCCCCACCCCGACTCTTTCCGCCACCGCCGCCGCTGCCGCCGCCGCCGCCTCGATCCTTCGTTGTCCCCTTGTCCTTATGATTCCGTTCGCGGTTCCTACTCGCGCTGCGGCTTCTCCTCCTCCTGCCCCTCCTCTCTTTACTCTCTTGCCGCGCGTCTTTTTTCCCGCCGTGGGAACTTTTGCGGCTGCGGCTGGCGCCCCGGCTGCGGCTGCGGCTACGGCTGCGGCTTTTGCTCGAGAGATGCGCTTCGCTCCTGCTTCTCTTCCTCCCCGTGTGCTCCTTCCCTTCCTTCCCGCCGCCACCCTTCCCTTTCCCGTGGCTCCGCCGTTTCCGATCAAGCCCACGGCTGCGGCTGCGACTACGGCTGCGGCCGCGACTCCGGCTGCTGCTGCTGCTGCTGCTACTGCTGCTGCTACTGCTGCTGCTACTACTGCTGCTGCTGCTGCTGCTTCGCTTCTTGCTCCTAGATTCAGCCCTTTTGACACCATTCGCGCCTTTCTCCTTCCTGCTCCGGTCCGCCCCTTTCTCCCGCTTCTTCTCCGCCTCCGGGGCTGCCGACTTATTGTTGATTCTCGCGGCTATGGTAGCCGCCAAGGCCACAAGATCTTGCTTAAACTTGGGCGGGTTGCCCGACACGGGGAGCAAGTTGGCCATCCCGGCGGCGGCGGGGGGCACGGTGGCGGTGGGAATCGGGGTAGGGGTAGAGGTGGAAGCGGGAGCAGGGACGGCAGCGGCAGCGGGAACCGGCGCGAGAGATGGCGCATCCTGGCGGGCCGGGGCCGCCACCCGCACGATCACCCGAAAGGACTGGTTGCGCGTTCCTAGGGTCAGCACGCCGCCTGAGGATAGCGGCTGGAGAACGCCTGGTTGGAGCTTCTTGCCACTCACTGCTGTTCCGTTCGCGGAGAAAATGTCCACGATGTGCACGTTTTTGTTTGCGTCCACGCTGATATATAGGACAGCGACATACGGTCGGAAGGGGGTCGGGAGGGGGGGTGCGGGCGGGGAAAAATCAGAGTCTCAAGAGGAAAGGTAGAAATACTTGTTGAAGAGAAGGGCAAGTTGGCTCGGGGCAGCACTTCATTATGCTTTGTGCTGGGGCATGAGCGCAAGGAGTGCATGGTGCCAAGGAACGCCACATTTGTGGTTATAGCATTTTTTCCCCCGCATTGCACGTACCGGAAGGCTAAGAATTCTCCGAAGAGCCATAACTAAAGTACAAGCAACAATAAAAAATGAGTGGGGCCACCGCTCAAAAGGTGTGATACGGTCGACGTTGCGGCGCAGTGGGGTCAAGCTGTGGCAAATCGGTGGGGCTGCGTACGCACACGACAGGGAGATTAAAAAAAGGACTTACAGGATCGCCGCGTGGCACCGAGAGGCAGACGAATCTTCGACGACAAAGCCGCACTGCTCCTCGAACCTGCCCATCACCGTCGTGCTGAAAGACAGTTCCTGCGTCTTCACCCTCTCCAGATTGGGTCCTATCGTCTCCACGACGATAGACACGCCATCGGGGAGTGGGGCGTCATGGGGCGGGTCCGCCCACGGCGGTAGCGGCCACTTCCCACCCACCATCACGGCCGTCTTCCGAACAGGCGCCATAGATGATACCTTCTCTGCCGCCGGTGGCGGGTTTGAATTCCCGCTCCCCCCCTCGCCGAGAATAGTTGTATCTCTGGAGAGTGTTGCGGCAGCGGCGGGATTTACAGGCGGGGAGGCGTCGCCGTCGCTCTCCGAGGCCGACCCGGACCCGTAGCCACCGATGAGCGCCCCGATGGCTTTTTTCTGCTCGCGTTGTTCCTTGCGCTTCACCTTCGGCGGCCGCTCCTGCAGCAGGGCGGCGAGGCGGCGAGCGGCCTCGGCGGCGACGGAGTGACGGGCCTCCTCCGCCGCGGAAGACGCCACCTCGCGGCTGATGTTGGCGGTCCCCTCCTTCAGCAGCTGCGTCAGCAGCCGGCGAATCTCGCGGTCGAACGCCGCTTTGGTCTCGTCGTCCATCGCACCGGCCGCTGCCGCTGCCGCCGCCTCCGCCGAGGCTGCCGCCTCCTCCTCGTCCTCCCTGTCCAGCACCCGTGCCGCCCCACGCTTCTTCGTTCCGCCTTTCTTGAGAATGCCCGACGGTTTCGCGCCGTTTCGGGCGCCGGCGTCCATGTTCCCATTGGATGCCGCTCTCGCGCGATTAGCCCTTGTCGGCGACACCTCGTCCGCGGAGTCGTCGTCGCTGTCGTCTTGCCAGCTCGGCTTCGCGCGCCCCGCCTTGCCGCTCGCGCCACCGCCGCGGTCGGACGGCGATCCCGGAGGCGAGGGGGAGGGGGAGTGAACAAGGTTGTACCCGCTAATGTTGCCCGACAACCCCCCCGGTACAGACGACGCCGCCACGTCTGTCGACAGGGAGATCCCCTCTTTCTTTTTCTGCTTCTCCGCTTGTGCCTCCTTCTCCTTCAGGGTTTGCACCAGCCAGTCGGGCACCTTCTTCGCTGGCCGCTGCACGGGAGGCCCCGCCGAAAAACCGCCCATGCCCCCTCCCATGCCCCCCCCCATACCGCCCCCCATACCGCCCATCATCGGTCCGTTCATACCGCCCGGGCCGCCCATTGCACCCCCCCCTCTCCCCCCCCCTCCAATACCGTGCCCCCCTCCAGGTCCCAATCCAGGCAACACCTCTGCCGCCGCGGGATGGCCTGTGTTGCCAAGGGGTGGGTGGTAATTGCCCATTCCATGCTGCTGGTGTTGGTGCTGATGCGGATGCTGATGCTGCCCGCCCATCTGGCCCATCGGGGGCACGTTTGAGGGCATGCCTCCCATGTGCCCTCCCATTGGGACGTCCGGTTGGGTTTCCACGAAGTTTCCCATTTGGGCCCCCTCCATCTGCCCAGCCATGTGAGAGCCCATTTGTGCCCCCTCCATCTGCCCGGCCATGTGAGAGCCCATTTGTGCCCCCTCCATCTGCCCGCTCATCTGAGACCCCATTTGGCCCTCCATCTGCCCGCTCATCTGCGACCCCATTTGGCCGCCCATGTTTGCTGGAGTTGGAGTTGGAGCAGGCGGCTGGCTAGGCAGCCCCTGCCCAACCTTTCGATAGATTTGGCGAACGACGGGGGTACGTAACAGCGTAAACGAGATGGGTCGGATTCAGAGTCAAGGAATGGACGCAGGCAGAGTAAGCTGCGGGACCATGCTTGTGCCCGTGCCGCTTCGTTGTAAGAAGTGCTTCAGAATGAAAAAACGCTATGAATGATACTTACAAGTTCGATTTCGTTGATATATCATAGGAATAATTTGATTGTAAGAAAGGCATCACCACATCGCGACCTGTTACTTGTATAGTCTGTGCGGGTATAACCTATACTCCAAAAGGGGATCCAATTGGATGGCATATGGAACAATGGGGTATACATGAGAATATATCTGGTAAAGCATGATATTCATACATTTATAGATCCAGATCATAGGTGCTGGTCCAATTTTATGTGGAGTGAAAAACACAGCCTCTTTATACAAGCACGGAGTACAACATCGTTTGGAGAATAATTTTTGCCCGTGCCACATGACACATGATGCCGGTACAGCTTAGTACTCTCATGCTGGTACAGCAGTATCCTATTCGGCGGGCATGACTTACGATGCCTGAACGCCGACCATGCCTTACAGAAGCGAGAACGTGCATCATGCACGCCGCGCAATGTGGGGATCTCGTACACATACAGGCGCTGCCACGTCTCCTGCACACCGCTATCAGTAGTGACGGCGCAGTTAGGTGTGAGAGAAGCAGCAGCACCAAAACTCCTTGCCACCAACCGTACCCAACGACAAGCAGTCTCTCTCTCTCGGCACCAAAACACAAAAATCACAACATCGCAGGCAGCTTGACCCATTCAGAACTGAAAAAAGTCCCACACTAATTCCAAGTAGTTTATCCCCAAATTCGTGGGACCAGTTCTTAAGGGGTTAATACCCGCACGCCACGCCAAATCCGATGATGTTCTCTGTTAATAAAACGCATAAATATATTTACCTTGATCGCCAACGCCAAAAAACTGCCCCTGATGGCCCTGTTGATCAACGCCACCCGATGGGGGGGAGGACGGAAACGGCGGCTGCATCCGCGGCGGTGGCGGCGGCGGCAGCGTTGGACCTGTGGCACGGACGGTGGTATAGCGCGGATGATCGTATGATATGGCAGGGAGATGCGGGGCAAAGGAGCACAGCTAAAGGAAAGCGTTCCGCGTACACAACCCCGGCCCTATGAACTACGTACTGCTTGCTGTGTAGCTACAGAGTAAGTAGCCCTGAACCCCAACCTCGGGGTACCTATTCATACCCACAGGCACAATGGAATTCTGGCACAGCAGTGTGTCGTACCGGTACTCGTGTAGCATTCTTGTATAATATGATACGACGAACTCATACTGCCGCGGGGTAAATATATACACCTTGGTATCTGGTACCAGGTACGCGATTGAGAAGCCTTGCCACATGTGGTTGCATCGCGATTTCTGAGTTCATGCGATATCATAAGTTCTCGCTTGGTGGGTACTCCTGTCGTCGTGAGCCAACATGAGAGTAAATCCGGGGCAACGAGCTCTCCTGTATGTACCCTGTGTATTCGTTCGACGAAGCAGGAAGCATAGTCCCCAGGGACACGAGGCACAAGGTGTACAAACTCGCAACTGGAAATCCCAAAAGCAAATCTAACGAGAAGCAGCAGCAAACAGCCAATTGAGGGGGTGCCACGCACTGGTCACGCATTCCTTTGCTCACCCCCGTGCCCGAATTGCGCCCCGCCGGGAGGTCCCTGGAAGCCCACTGCTGCTGTTGGATCCGACACCCCTGCATGCCCAAAGCCGTGTTGAGGCTGATGAGGGGAGGGCTCCATCGGGTGCGGCATCCACGCCTGCTGCTGAGAAGGATGGGCGTCGCCGCCAGCCCACATCCCATGCTGCTGGTTGCCTTGAGGCGGGGGCGGCGGTGGTATGAAGACGTTTTTCTCTCCCTCCCCAGATTGAGCCCAGGCCGCGGCTGCTGCCGCCCAATCGGCCATTGTCGCTCGACCTGCTGTTGTTGAGGGTTGGCAGTAGATAGACGGAGGGGGGCTCAGGTAAGCACTTGTCCTTGAAATAGGTGGGTGCCCAGGTTCAGGCACCGATTGAAGCGAGCAAGTTCAAGCCAGCGACAAGTTTGATTTTGCGCTACCCTAGGTGCGTCTCACCTGTGCCAATCTGGTGCCGAGGCCGTGTTACCACCCTTCACCTTGTTCCTCGCCGATCTCCTCTGACAGAAAGCAAGAGAGATCCGTAAATGCCTCCGCAAAAGGTCGAAACCCCGTGTGACCAGCGCGCAAAAAACACACACGCCAGCCAGCAGAGAGAGCGCAACCTCATCATGTGTACTCGCGTGGCTACCACCATGGTGATGTTTGGAACACTCGTGAGGCATACCGGGGGATTCGGCGGCCCGCGTGTCGTGTTGTCTGGGCGTGCATTGCCGCTGCCTTGGATACACAAATTGCATCGCGGAGCTTCTCGTAGCTCTGGTCAACTCGCACACGGCACTCGAAGTCTATCTTCCTCGACGGCTCCGCACGCTGCTTCAACACAGGGCCAACAAGATGTCTTCGACTTCGAGACCCACGTCGATCGGGCGGACACCGGCGCGCTGAAGTGGGAAAAGTACGCCGGCAAGGACGTGATCCCGCTGTGGGTGGCAGACATGGACTTGAAAACTGCGCCTGCGATAGTCTCGGCGGTTCGTGATCGCCTTGACCACGGCATCTTCGGTTACACGTCTCCCACAGAAGGGGCCCAGCAGGCGGTCATGAAGTACTACAAGGTGAGTGAGTGATGGCACACGTGTTTGCGGTGAGTCTCTTACCGCCAAGGGGGCTGGAGTGTTGAGATTTTGGCTTAGCAGCGAAAGACGTGCAGCCAATCGTGCAGGCAGAGAGAACTGACGTACTCCGAAGACTTGTATCCTCGAGTGCTGTCTTGTTTTTATACCAGAAAGAACCTAAGAACCGTTACCGATCGTTTCGTATCCGCATATTGAAACCGAGGTCGGCGTTAGGCGGGGCTTGGATCCCTCTGCATTTTGTATGCAATGGGTATAGACGTACCTTGTACTTGATAGAGCTCAGTACCGCAAAAGCCCAACGTCGGTACTTGCCACACGATCGATACTCCTATCTATACTGCTGTTGGATACCTGGCAGGTAAAGTTCTCTTACTCTAAACTCTACCAGGGTGTCTATTGTGAAGGTGACACTACTGTTTGTATCGCTGTGGGAGTGGTACCAGCACCACGGCCTCGACGGTAAGCGGCAAAGTTACGAATGTCACGCACGGGAAACACAGCAGCATCAGAATGGGGTGAACGATGTGCGCCGTCCTGACTCCTGGTAGACAGGACAGGACAGAAGAGACAATCATAAAAGAGAGGAGTGACCTCGCACCCTCTCCATCCATCACGACAAGGTGTTCACCCACGGGACCCGCGGGGGACACAACGACCCGTGGGCGAAAACAAAGCCCCGCGAAGGCAAACAACGCCCCGCGAGTAGTACGCAAGCTCCGGCGAGATACAGCAGTACGCAGTGGACAAGTGGAAAGTGGAGTGCTCTTGGAGAAACGTTGAAGCGTTACGTACAGGTTACAGGTTACAGCGTTACGAAAAGGTTTCCTGCGTATGCGTAGGCATGGTTCAGGGGAGATGGCATGCACATTTTTGTATTCTATTATTTACCAAGTACCACTCTGTCCCGAAATATAAGCACCGTTTTGATTTAATATTAATGTACAAAATATGCTTATATTTAGGAACATGGTGGTATTATTTAAGATGCTTGTAGCGCTCCACGTTACGCTTTGTTGCCAAAACATGCTTACTACAGCAGTACCTGGTGTGTCATACCAGGAGCCCTGGTGTGTCATACCAGGAGCAGGAGTATGGTACAATACTAAGCCCCCTCTGAGCACCTGGTACCTGATACCTGGTATATCCCGTGCTATATGGCGCAATCCTTAAACGTAGGTCCTACTGCGGTGCAATGGTGCTCTGCTCATACAGCAGTATTCATTAATAGTATCAGAGGAGTATCAGAGGCAGTGCTCTGGTGAAGGCAGAACAACCACAACAAAAAATACAAATTGCACCTCCGTGCACCCGCACAAGCGTCGCGAGCAAGTTAATTCCACCTCGAAGTCAAATGCCTTCCCGCACATCCTGGGTTCGATGCGATGCACTTTCCTTTCTCTGGCCGCAGGAGAGACACGGAGTGGAGGTGCCCGACAAGAGCTGGCTGTTCTTTACACCGGGCACGGTTCAGAGCATGAACGCCGCGTGCGCCATGCTTCCAGAGAACGCCAGCGTCATGGTCATCATCCCTAGGTGTGCGGGGCGTTGCATGCTACCGTAGTGCAGTGGTGGGCTGCAGGTACCGGTACTCGTACGAGTGATTATCAAACGTCGTTTTTTTGCAAGGGAGCTACGAATGCCACGTGGATTTTTGTTTTTCGCTGATTTTTCGTGTTTATGATTGCTTCTCATCGTTGGGTACACAGGAGCTACATACGTAAAGCAACGTTCTGTACCCGGGCACCTATTGTTTGCAGATGCCGTGTGATACATAGAGTTAATAATATGTGTTGATTGGCATGCTGAAAGTTGCTGCCCAACATGGACATTTGAATCGTCGCGTGGTGCGACCTCGAGTATCGAGAAAGACAATGGACGAACCGCCCCTACAGCGAACCCATACAATCAGCAGAAGTGCCACTTAATTTACTATACACGAAGACGTCACTACTGCTGCGAAGGTTGCAACGGCAGCACTCGGCTGATGCCGCTGCTGCTTTTCGTTGTCAACACCTGTTCCCTCGTACGTCCCGCCCGCCCCGCCGTCCACCCCGTAACGGCCAGCTATCCCCCGTTCTTCACGTCGCCGAAGAACACAGACCGAGGCTTGGTAACCGTGCCAGCAGACAGAGGTGCGTGAGAACCGGACCTAAAAAACGGGTCGATGCAGATGACGCCGGCTTGCCGACACTTTGAGGAGTCTTTCGCTCTTGCGGCGTATTCTTGTGTGTCGTTAGGTGGTTAGTTGCGCTTGCCTGAACGTTTTTGTCGTTGCTACTGCGGTCACTAGTGTGTTCGTAGTCCGGTGCGGTTCGCAGCGCTTGCCATATTTCCGTACTGCCCCCCCCCCAAGTATTGATGCAGCAGGGTGGAAAGGACCACGAGTCTATATTTTCCTACCGAGTACAAGGTATTAAACAGCGCGGTGTCGGGATGGTTCGAAAGTACCAAATGGGCAATATCTGAGGCTTTAAAGAGCAAAAAAAACAATGTGGTTTTCATCAAAATTGCAGTTACAACTGCAAAATGCATTTGCCAGTAGTCAGTAGTTCTAAAAAGGGGTCTATCCGTCTCAGCGGCGCGAGTAACGGAAAGTCGCCGCGGAACGGATGCAGAAGGCGGGGACTTTGTCAGACCGCAGACTTTCCCTACCGATAAGTTAGGCACTACGAGTGAACCACGTTGCCGCGAGACGTTTGATGTGCCCTTGCCGAGCCAAGCGGGGCTGCATTGTGCGCCCCTCCCCAGAGCTACTGCTCCTTCGTGGACATTTTCGCGATGGGCCCCGGAGTACAAGCCATCCATCTACTATACGATCGTAGGAGCGTTTCGTTTCATTTGTTTGCCCCCGTTTTTTTGTGTGTGCACCTTTTTTTCCAGCTGGGGGACGATGGACCTTTGACTGGGAGGCGATGGAGACGGCGATGACGGAGAACCCGGAAGTCGCGTTGTTCATGCTGTGCAATCCGTACAACCCCGTAGGTGAGGCACCGATCGATACGGAATCAGAAGGTGGTGGCTCTCGAGAGAGCGAGAAGGGGGTGGGCGTGTTCGGTGTTTCGTTGTTGGAGCGGTAGCTTGTTTGTCAGAGGCATGCGCGAACTTTAGTGATTTTTTTTGTCACCGCCGCGTCGGATTGTTTTTCGGGTTTCACGGTTGAGACGCCCGCGACTGTAACCTGGCGCTGACACGGCGCCGCCTACGTTTATCGCCCGACCTGTTCAGTGCACGCCCACAACAGTTTTCGCCCTTTTAGGCCCCAGAGACAGCAGCGACAAAACACAGTGTCGGGGGGTTGTCCTGTTAGCTGCCTACGAGCGGTGTAGGCGCACAAGCAGCATGAGTATATAGGATCATGCTGCGCCCGTGTGGTACGACCCCTTTGCTTAGCAGTTCAGACATCGAAATGATCATCCTCCAACTAAGCTGTTGCCGATGCTGTAATACTATTTTTGTTTTCGTCACTTCCCCCCCAAGTCCTCAAAAAGAGTTTGTGGGAGTGCCGATTCCGGCGTATGACGTCATCTCCTTTTATACCTCGGACATATCACTGTGAGATAATCGATTCCCACTTTATTATCTATAGGCAGTAGACCTTTCAAGGCAGATCTATTCCCGATATTGTATTATTTACTGTAGTTCATGTTGCCGGGTGGGAACATGCCTGACCTAGCGCATGTTTCCTGGGTTGGATTTGTGCTATGCAGACCCTGCACAACGTCTCACAACGGCAGGTGAGGGACCAGATGATCTACTTGGGTAGATAGAGAGATAGGTAGATAGATAGATAGATCATGATCTGTCCGAGGTGTGTGAGAGTTTCCCCCCTCGCCCTTACCCTTACCGCTTGCGACGACACCCCATCACAGGAAGAGTTTTTACCGCGGAAGAGCTGATTAGGGTGGGAGAGTTCTGCGTTCGGCACGACCTCATCATTGTCTCAGACGAGATCCACTGCGACCTGATCTTAGACCAAGAGCTCAAACACATCTCCATGCTGGCGTTAGATGGAGGGGTACGTCTCGTTGATATCGGCGTGTGCACCGCGTCTAGATGTCGGTGGTGAGGCATTTTTGACGACAGTTTGGAAGCTCGGCTTCATCAGACGTGTCTTACGCAACCGGTTTCCTCTCTCTCGCCTCTCTTCTCGCCGTAAACGGACGGGGCTTGGATAACACCTTCGTGAACGCTCTTACACACCTTCGTGAACGCTCGTACTGCCTTCGCGAACGATGTTCACCTTCGTGAACGGGTGTGGTTACCTTTGTGAACTCTGCTGCCTTCGTGAACGTTGTTCCCTTCATGAACGCTGTTAATGCCTTCATGAACGCTGATGATGGCGTTCAATTTCCCCCGCTTGTATATACCGCGCTTCGCCTCTCCGTGTTTGTGGCCTCTGCAGCGGTTCGCCGATCGAACGATATTGCTGAACGCGCCGAGCAAGACCTATAATGTGCCCGGACTGGGGTGCTCTTACGCGATTATCCCCGACAAGGCGCTGCGAGTGGGTTTCGCCAAGGCAGCCAGGTGAGGCGTTCGTCTTGCTGTAGGTTACAGGGTCTGCTGCAGGGAACGCACGGGTATCCGCGCGATCATCCTGTCTTCTCTTTTTCAATTCGCTTCTCTCTTGTGGGGTGTTGTTGAAGGGATTGATGCCCCCCCCCCCTCCCCGTACGCGTGTCTGAAGCTCGAATGAGTACTTCTCCTGCTCGGTAGGGATGGAGATCGCGTAATGGAGTCCAAGGTAGACATTTCGCTGCTTGGTAGTTTTGTTGTGTGAAACCATAACGCGTTTTGGTGGCTTGGCAACGCCGGTCGGTCTGAATATGATTTTGCGGCTTCGTCGGTGGAGATAATTTTTTTCGACCGCGAGTTTATTTGTGTTACTGCGTGATTCATCTATCTTGCACGAAACATGCATCCATCTCGCACAAGACATGCGAATCGAGCTCGACCGCGCCTAACTCCTTTTCGTGCCTAATGCTACGTGCACACCCCGCTCTCTGTGTGTCTCGTGCAGGGGGTGGGTGACTCAGAACTCCCCTTTGGGCTACGTTGGCTGCGAGGCGGCGTACAATGAGGGCGATCCGTGGCGACAGGCCTTGCTTGAACACTTGAGGGGAAACCGAGCAGCGCTGTACGCGTTCATGGAGGAGCGGCTGCCGGAGCTTCGCATTGACCCAATGGAGGCGACTTATTTGGCATGGGTAGACGTGCGAGGGCTGGGGTGAGTCACGCATGGTCTCATTGATTTTTTGTTCTACACTTGCATGCCGGATTGAACGAGTCGCCACGCCGGGCATCCCCGAAAACTTCCACTGTGTTATACGCACGGCGCGCACGGCGGGTTGTGTTGGTACGGGACGACATTAGTTTTTTTTGCGTTCTTGCTGCTGTTGTTGAATTTCATAGCGCTACTTGAGTGCTTGACCAATGTTTCCCCTTGGTTTTGGGCCTGTCCGCTGGTTATAACCGACGGGCGCCAGCGACACTACAGGTGGCTGGAACCCTCTCCCCCTTACACAATGTGGATGTGAAAATATCCTTATGGAGACAGTGAATAGTACATATATCATAGCAAACCCCACAAGGTGTCGACAATCTCTCAATTCGGTGCGCCTACTGATGTGCTACGTCGCTCAATGTCTGCACAAGGATATTTTTCCCTCCCATATTGAAGGCGGGGGTCCCGGCCACCTGTGAACAAACTACTGCTGCTGCTGCTGCTGCTGCTGCTGCTGCTGCTGCCACCGCCGCCGCGGGTTCCCTTCTGCTTGCAACATACCCAAATGCCGAATCCGACTGTTTCTGCTTGCATCCCTGAAATCGCGACCGTCTGCTGCCGGCGAAAACCGCTCTCCCTCTTGTTGTTTTTTTTTGTCGCCGGCACCCAGATGGAAGAGTCCCGGAACCGAATTCGAGAGGGCAGGAGTAGGTCTTACCGACGGAAAGACCTTCCTCGGGGAAGGGTACGTGCGGATCAACTTCGCGTGTCCGCGGGCGACGTTGATGGAGGGCCTGAGAAGAATGGAGCAAGCCGTTATTTCTGGGTACCGCGAAAAGGAACGACCATCCCCCCCTCCCCAATAGACCCGCACTACGGTAGGGGGGTGTATTCATTAGCCGCATGCTATGCATTGCCGTAGTTGTATGGCCGTAGACCCGCGCACCCCTCCCTACACTGCCGAGACGGAGCAACGTCGGGTTTTCACCGACCGGGCAGACTTATGCTTGCAACCAGGCGCGAAGCGAAACGTGAGGTGCTCGGCGAGTCGCGCGAAAGGGGTGGGCTGCATCCTACTAAGAACCGCTTGTGAGGCGGACTTGTTCTTGCGTATGGGAGTGACAGGGCTGGATTAATTAGAGGTTTTGCACTTTTGAGCCCTTCTCAGTATCTTTGGGTCCGATGTTGTTTTTTTTTTTCTGAATAATTCGTGGGGTATCTAGCCCATGGGGATTATGTACCGGGGCTTGAAGGTTATTACAGTTTTCCTATAACCCAGTTGTTCAGCGAGGCAAGGAAGGAGCTCCTCAAGTGAGAGAAAGAGCCTCGTTGGTTTTTAGGTTCTATATACCTCCACCGTGTGTAGCACGCGTCGATTGTAGTAGGATAGTTGGTGCCGGTGTCAGCGCGTTGGGTGCGGAAGAAATTTGTATTGCTCACGTTGGTTCGTAGCCAAGTAGACACCGAAGCTCTGGCCGTCTGGAGGTCCTCATGGAGCTTGGGAGGCTTTTTTTTAACGGAAAAGGATGGCCAGTTCCAGTTACGCAACAGCGCTTCTGAGGTTTAACGATTGCCGTTAGGGGTTGGACTGGAAGGGGACTTGTGGTGCTTCGGTTTCAACCGCCATGTTGATGTAGGTGCCACCCTCTGCTTTCATTTTTTCGGTGCAAAATACCGCCGGCAGTGTTGAGCACACACACACTACTGGTCGTTCTGGGTTTTGAGGGGACTTAACATTGTCGACGCAAGCGTGTTGCCCTCAGACATTTCTCAGGCTTGTTAAAAAAAAAAAAAAATTGAGTATCTTGTTTTAGTTCTCGAAAAGCCCCGGACGGCATCGTATACTGTCTTGAGCGCCCTCGGGGGATTTCACGGGCTTTCTAAATAAAATCCGAGAATTTCATGAGTATCAGTTTGGGTGCTCGAAAATCCCGACGGTCATCGTATATTGTCTCGAGTTGATGGATATATTCAGTTCTCGGGAAGAAGCAAAGGCCCTCTGTCGAACGCTGCTGCCGCGATTTGATCCTGTTGAAGAGCATAGACGTGTTTCGTACCTCACGGTGCTCATATTTTCTGGGCGAGTATTCCTTGCAAGTAAGGTGACACAGGTAGTGTTTTGCGCAGAGCTACGTAGTATGGCAGCATTCGCGTCCTCAATCGTATGCTTGGTCCTATAGGTTAGTGTTGTCCTCATCAATGCACTTCCAAGAACGATCTGGGGAAGAGGAATTACATATCTTCAAATGTTTCCCGTGGAGCTTCGGCACCGCGTGCCAGTCTGGTACCTCTACGTACGAGTACCGTGTTCTCCCCTATGGGAATCATATATCGGCGAAGGTGGTTCACACCAATGAGCACGTTGCCCCGCATTTTATCTCTATCAAGACACCCGATGGGACATATTCCAATGCTACGAGAAATCGCTTTCATATTCCTGTTCATCCTCCTCCTCCTCCTCCCCCTCCTCCTCCTCCCCCTCCTCCTCCTCCTCCTCCTCCTCCTCCCCCTCCTCCTTCTCCTCCTCCTCCTCCTCCTCCTCGACGGATACCGCTTCGTAGGTTTCACTCTCCGAGTTGTGCCCGAAAACCGCCTCCCGAGCGGTATGATGTGGTGCTGAAGGCAACTGGGTGGCGACAACTGGCGGCTCCCCCCCCATCCCTTGCTCGTCACCACTGGAACTGAAAAAACTGGCACTGGCTTCGCCGTCACTGCCAGCGAGGTCACCGTGGTATTCTTTCGCGCCACTTCGAGTATGTCGCTTGTCCGACTCCCCGCCTCTTCCACTTCCACGCACAGCTACTGCCCGACGCGCCTTGTCCTTTGTGCCGGCCGGTAGGGGTTCCCCGCGCTTTTCCGCTACTGGGCGGCGTGGACGAGGAAACTTGGCACGGTGTGCCCTGGCATGGTCTTCTCCTACTACGCCTGGCGTCGCAACGGCCGTCGCAGACATTCCCATTCCAGTATTTGCTTGCAGGAACTCAACGCCGATCGCGCCGTCCACTGCCGTGACTACACGGCAGCTTCCCAGCAGGGTTTGGTACAGGTCACGCTGGCCCGCTTTCCCCATGAGTGCGGCGAGCTCGGGGTAGTTTCCTCGATCGTCTAGCGGAAGCACCTCTCGAAACGGGGCGAGGCTTGCATCGGTGTTTCTCGCTGACGTTTCTAAAAAGTCTTGGACGGCAGAAACGGCGACGGAACTCGAGCTAACTCTGTCCCCACCTCCCCCCGTACCATGCGGTCGGGCAGCGATTGAGGCCTCGACCACAAAACCTTGGAGGGTTTTCCGAACCCGGCCTTGCTGCCTCATGAGCCCGTCGAGACTTGAGCATTTGAGGCTCACCTTTGTGCGGCACCGGAGGTTCGTTTGGGCGCTGCCGCCGACGAGAAGCTTCGCCTCTGCGAGAAGGGTCCGTCCAAAGAAGCACGTGTTTAATGAGTGCTCCGAGCCGTCCTCCGACGTGTTCCCGCCGTTCTGCACCCCGTTCGTTTTTCGACGCTCGCTGTTTGTCGCAGACCTCGGGCTGTACGTACGTGCGAAGTTTGGGTGGATGCTGCCGGCCAAAGTTTGGGGGGGTGCTACTGGACGCCCACAACTCGTGTCGGCCTTACTCCAGGCTCTCCACGTATCCCTCTCCGGCGCGGAAAGCGGCCGGGCGGCGGAGTAAACCCTTGTACTTCCCCACCCTGGGTCTGCGGCGCGCGCATCAAACAAATCGGGGTGGTCCCTAACCCCTCGCAAGCCCAACGCGGTGTGTGGACGACTAACACCAGACCCCTGTCGGCACCTACCTGGAGTCCGAGCCCCGCACGCGGTTGCTTCCAATTCTCCACCTTTGCTGTCCACAACCAATGCGTTGTTGTTGTGGACCTCGTCATATCGGCAGCCGTTGCCATGCGTGCCTTGGATTCCAAAGTCGCCGGGTGGGCGGCACGGGCTCGCCCACGCAGACAGTGGCCGTCGCGTCGACAATAAACGGCGGGCTTGGACGCTCTGGTCCTGCGGCCTACAGCTCACTCTTGCCCAAGAAGTCGCGTTCGCCTCTGCGGCGTCGCTTAACTCCTTTTGACACGGTGGTGGCTGTTTTCGACGACGTGTTCGTCTGCAGACGGCGGCTGTTGCTTCGTCTCCAGGGCAAGGCTCGCGAGCGTGAGCGGCTGAAAATACCAACGTGTGTCCCACCGTGCGGTCGCAATGGATCATGCGATGACGAGCGCGACTTTCGGAAAATTCGGCCTCGAACTTGTTGAAGTCAATTCCGCTGCGGTTAGGGCTTGCCTGGGATGGGCGATGGCGTAGGAAATGCGCAGAGAGGGGGGGGGCATACAACAATAGGTCACCAATATGGGGAGGCGTTCACGGCCGACATGATGATCTGAATTGCTTGCAAGCTGTAGAGGTGACCTGCTACATAGTGTTCTGGTATTGCGTTGAAATACCTTGAAATGCCGATATTTACGTGAGTTTGAGTAACGGGACCTGTATTACTTGGGAGGCGTATCTTACATTGAAAACCAGGGGTTAAGGGCGAGGTTCATCTGAGCCCTTTGGGATCTGTCTCCATTGTGACTGAGTTGTGGAATACACTGTTCTTCTATCTCTAAGCAACCGACACACGTGAGTGACAACGGGAACCTGCTCAATAGGCGAACCTGGAGGAGATACCACGTCTCCCAACCCGAGTCTCCTCAGACATAGCGTCGTTGGTTGAGTTTCGATGTCGGCCTTCCCGCACCTCAAGCCGACCGCCACCGCATCGCGGTTCAGAGGCGTGGGAGTGGGTTTTAAGGAGCCGCATCTTCGACTCACGTTCTAGTTTGTGGAGCCGCGGTTTTCCCCGATTTTCCCATATATCTGTATACACGGCTCATCAGAGTGAGCTACGCATAGTGTTATGGTGTTGCCTTGGAATACCTTGAAATACCGCTAATTACCTGAATTTAGGTATTGGGGACGTGTTCGTATTTCTTGGGAGGCGTATGTTAGATGCGAAAACAGGGGTTAAGGGCGACGTTTATCTGGGTCCTTCGGGACTAGTCTTCATGCCTTCATCGTGGCCGAATTATGGAATGCAGCTGTTCTGCTTGTATCTCTAATCGAACCAACACACGTGAGTGACAACGAGAACCTTCTCAACTGGCAAAACACGGCAGGAGATACAGTAGTACGTGTCCCAACTCGAGTCTCTTCACAGGAGCTTGATGGGACCTTAGCTGCTTCCATTCCATATTGATCCGGGGCACGTAGAGTGCAGTCAGTACCAACAAGCCCTCGGATGTTACAGTAGTGCGACACTGCTCGGGGGTTGTACTATTAATACTGTATTGGTACTTACTTGAACATTTTACCGACACAGCATCAAAGATCCTCACCAGGTTCGAGTGTACATTTATTTGCACTTGTACATTTTACTGACAAATACCATCAACGATCCTCACCAGGCGCGTGAAAAGCTTGGCGTTTTCTCTCCGAACACGCTCCTGCTTCTTCTCCCTCAAGTTCGACCTGTTTGTTGGCGAGAAGACGGCACCATAGTGACGTACTATACATGCTCACAAGGGACGAGCGCCGTATATGTGGACGTACTCCTGTCGGGGGAACTGCAAGGTGTAATCGTGTCACCATATATCACCACGCAAGCGGCCAGAACTCGTGTACCGGATCACACAGGTGACACTATTATTACTTATTACGGGGGACCATACTGCTGTACGTAGTAAGTGGTACCTACGGTACAGACTAAAACCTACGAGCATTAGTTTGCATATTTTTACTAACAACATTTGGTCCTATTTACTATGGCCCCCCGTAATATTAATAGTAAGATAGCACACCCCCTTTGACGAATTTCGAAGCTGATTTTGTCGACAATGGGGAAGGTGTCAACTCCGAGCGATGCGTCTGTGCATGGGAATATCTCATCAAGATCTTTCCGAAGTCAACATTTTTTCGTTGCGCGCGCCCCCCTAAGTTTGGAGTAAACAATCGGCTCTGAAATTCGTCCCAGGGGGTGTGTTATCTTATTATCTTGGTTACAGTAGTGCACGGTATGATATCACCGTGCAAGCGGCTAGAACTTTGGTTGACAAGTAATTATCTGCCTGCTGTAAAATAAGTACCGGGATACAAGTATGCATTTACGCGAATAGTCAACGGATGGGCCGGAATAAATTGCCAACGATCTTGTCAACGGATGGGCCGGAATAAGTCGTCAACGATCTTGTCAACGGATGGGCCGGAAGAAATTATCAACGATCTGTTCCTCGATACTTACCTACGTTTGGTGGCCGCTCTTGAGAGGGCCTCGCTAGCTTTACCGAATTGTAACGCCGTGACGTCCTGGGACTCTTGCAAGGACCTGACGAGGATTGCAATCATTGCACGAGGAGGGAAGCGGAGAGCAGTGATGTTCAAACCTACGAGTACCGTACCGCTTACGACATGTAGTGAAGTCGTTTGATCCACACGGCTCCATTTTTTACACAACCTTTAATTTGTCAGGACTGTAAATACGACCGACAGTATATAGTGTATGTGGTAAGCAAGTGCATTAAAAATACTGTATGTAGTATAGTGTAAGGATGCTAGGTATAAGAGGACAGGGTATCCCTAGCCAGGTCAGCCTATGGAACGGGTACTCGTTGGTACTCACGTGTGTTGTTTGCGTAGAGATAGAAGAAGAGCAGGTTTATTCCGTTTTCGCGTGATGAACGACTGAGAAGACGAGATGGCACAAAGCCATCGGGAACCATCCCTGGTTCCCACCTAAGATACCGCCTTCCAAGTACTACCAATACGATTCTTATACCTGATACCAGGTATTTACCAAACGTTTCCACATCATGTCAGCAGTACCATAACACTAGCCCACCCTGATGAGCCGTATATGCAGAAATATGAGAAATTCGTGGAAACCCCGATTCCACGAACTAAAACATGAGTCGAAGATGCGGCTCCTCAAAACCCACTCCCACACCTCTGAACGGCAAGGCTACGAAGCCGAGCAAGGAACGTCAAAAAGAAGAAACGGTGGAACCGATAAGATTTGCGTAAAAAAAACTTTCTCCGTTTTAGACTAGTCCTGCCGATATGCAACGCCAAGTGTAAGGATGCTAGGTATAAGAGGACAGGGTATCCCTAGCCAGGTCAGCCTATGGAACGGGTACTCGTTGGTACTCACGTGTGTTGTTTGCGTAGAGATAGAAGAAGAGCAGGTTTATTCCGTTTTCGCGTGATGAACGACTGAGAAGACGAGATGGCACAAAGCCATCGGGAACCATCCCTGGTTCCCACCTAAGATACCGCCTTCCAAGTACTACCAATACGATTCTTATACCTGATACCAGGTATTTACCAAACGTTTCCACATCATGTCAGCAGTACCATAACAATAGTATAGTGGTGGAACTCTCGTAAAGCGTTGCGTGGCCACAACCACAAGCATTTTTGCGAAGTCTACAGTCAGTGTACATCTCGGACTACAGTAAAAAAACTGCTCGCATGCATACGCACGCGCTACGAACGAACATAAAAATATGCTCAAGGGAGGCAAGGGTGAGAAAACCCCGCTTCGGTTGTTACTCGTATACTACAGTTGTACGTACTACGAGTGTACTACAACAGTACATTACGAAGCTGTACTGTACAGTACAGCAGTAGTATACGTATACATGATTAAAAGAGCTAAAGCTGTAACAGCAGGTATACATTCCATATCGCGACGTAAATACGCCGTGAGTATACAAAACGCACCTCCGCTGGCAGCCTCCAGCAGCGGCCTGAACACGGGACGTTTTCTCCACGTTGGGAGCATTTTGGCGCTCGCCATCAACGACCTTTGCTGTCTTCCGCGGTCCTCCTCGATGCCGTGGCAACGAGGTGGGTTTGCTGTTGGTCTGTGGAGCCACGGCCGCCATGTTTTCGCGGTGGCTTCGCTGAAACCGCTCCACTTCCCACTGGAAACAGAGCAGATTTCCTTTCGTGGATTTTAGCATGATGATATCTTTGCGGAGACTATTTTACCCGCAGACAGAGATCTAAAAAAGAACGAAAGATACGAAGCGTGAGATGCGGTTCCGGTTCTGGTAGACAGCGTGCGCCTTTATCGGCATGAACTCTGCGCTGCTTCTGAAATGTTCAGCAGATCTCCTATCCTGCGCCCACGCCGTGCTTGCCTTATACCGCGAGAGTTTGATGAAGATGCAAGGTCTCGTAAGCATTTCGAATTTCGAGACACGAGAGCGAGATTCGAGATACGAGAGATCGAGAGAAGCATGAAAACATGAAAACGGTTTCATAATTGGTGGGAAAACGCACATAATATTTTGTGGAAACCCCGTCAAGTTTCTGTCGACAATCGACCGCACTCGTCCTGATAGCTCAGCACACCCTGCCACCTGCAACAACATGCTTCGTTCCTGCTACCGTTCTGTTGGGCGCAAAGCGTCTGCTGCGATACAGACCAGGGCTTCTGTATGTTTGCGGTCCTCGGGAAGGTCCATCTCAGCAGCAGCAGCACTTCGAAATGGTCCACTGGCGACGAGAAGGACGGGGCCGTCATCGCTGCTCAAGCCCAGCACCGAGTTTCGCATGTGCTTGTCGACCCTCACCGACGAGGAGCTTCGACGTAAAATGGACACCTTCAACGATCTCTTCGTGACGGTAGGTCACTCAGAGTGCTCTCTGGCAAATTCGGCGTCGTCCGGTTGTTGGTGTGGTGATTGTAAGAAGAACAAGAAGTTGGCCGTATCTGGTGTAACTCAATATCTACCTGGTACGTAGTACTGATCGTTGGGGTAGATACTGGAGTTGAGAGGGACGAGCACCAGCAGTACGGCATGCAAACCAAACAATCAGCCGCCGATCCGTTTTGATCGTTGATGTTTCATCCCACAGAGAAAACTGCAGCACGTTTTTTCACAGCAGTTTACTTTCATTTTCCATTAACTATTAACTCGTACCTGGTACTGCTTACGTACGTACTCGCACTCGGGACTCACTACAGTATTAATATCGTAGAGCATACGAGACGTACACAAACGAAACACTATATGATACCCCGACCACAACAATGAGGATTGTTGACGTGGGTACTCTCCAGGTTGTTGATGAAATGGCGTTATGGCTACCAGCGTCCAGTCCACTTTTTATCTGCGTGAAAGCATCTGTAATCTGTAGCCTGTGTCCCTCGTATGGCGGTTCTGCCTTCTTGATGCGGCACGTTTTACAGCAGTACATATCGGTGAGCATGGGACACATGGCTCGACCGAAGGCCGTCCGCTGGCAGTTGATTGTGCCCTGCAATAGGTACTTTTGGCACTCGAATACTGCTGTACCGTCGTAATGAATATCATTCATTGTACTACGAAGTGCAACTACTGCATTGATATCGATAGGCTGGCTCTACGTGTGTGTACAGGTTGGGAGCATGTTGGTCATTGAGTCGGTTTCATCCATGCCGCAGCATCCCCGCCAATGCGACTTGATTGAACGAGATATGCTTTAATCAAATACTCGACGTTGCCCACAAACACCTATCTCCCCCCTTCTCGCACCTACCGACAAACCTTTACTGCTTCTACTACCCGCACCATTTTTTGACTCCGTGTCGCACGGCAGGCACGGGAAGAGATGGAGTTCGCGGGCGAGAGCAAGGAAACGACGTACTTCGACGAGGAGGCCGCGGCAGCGAAAGAGGCGGTTGACGGTAAGCAAACATCGGGGCTTCTCCAGGTTTTTGTGAGATGGGGAGGGGGGGGGGGCACTTGCTGCATGGATATTGTTACGAGCGAATGCGAGTTTCTAGTGTACATGGCGCCAAAAAAGTAATGACCCCTTTCGAGATGGCTGAAGCGACCGACCGACGGACACAGATGGTGGGTGCTGCCAGCCCCCTGCGTGACACGCTGGGCCCTCCTGAAATGTGTCGTATGACATGATACCGTTTATCTGCGGTAGACCTCCCGACCGCTGATCTTACGAGGAGTCAAGAGTGGGAGTCTGAGCCCGAGCGGGAGTGGGGTGCGGGAAGGCTTTCCCTTGAGTACTTGTATACTGCTGGCGCTGCTACTGCTGCTATTTTTGTCGTGTGGACCTCTTTTAATTTCAACAGGTACAACGCACAACAACACTACACATGAACAACATGCTGCTTGTATTTTAGTCGCGGGCACACGCTGCATCAGCATTTCTTGCGTGTTCTACTGTATGCTTGCTGCGTGCTCTTGCGCCGCCGGTCAGGAAGAAACACGGCACTTGTTTCCCTGTCTACCAGGTAGTATATACTACGCTGTGCGCCGACTCAACCGCCCTTTTTATGCTTATAGAACGAGGGAAAAAAGGTGGCGCACAACTGCAATCAGCAGAATGTGTAGACTGTCCTCTGCAACGGCATATAGCACGGTGGTAGCATTTTTTTTCTTCTCTAACGCCGCAAACACTCCTAAAAGTTGCTCCTTCGATGCTCATCCGATGATGTAACCATGTCCGTGAACAGAGCATGCCATTGGTCGACTCCGAGTGCCCGGTGTTCAACGGTGATCAACCATCTCTCCTGCTCCAATATATATTTGCATGCTGATAGCATATTTTTCTAGGTGTATCTGATCCGCGACCGACCCTATCGGCGACGACGCCCCTGCTTTGTTTTTGCTCGATCGATCGTGTCCTTCCCCCATGTTGTGTGTTTTTTTTTTGCGATCGGCGTGTTGCTCCTTTGTCGTGCCTCCAATACTAGAGGCCGTGGCCCTCTTCGAGGAGGTGTTGAGTTCAGTGAGCGAGAAGAAGCGAACGGATATCATGAGGGGAAGGTGGGCTATGTTGGGCATGCAAAGCGGGGTCTCTTTCCCGTGCAACATGCAAATCTCTTTACCTTGACTCGAACTCGTGTTAGTTTTTTCAGTTAATGGTGTTGAGATTTAAGATTTTTATTGAAATTGGTGATTATTGTTGTAAATGATACGTAGTGAGATCTGGTTGACATTGAGATTGAAATTGATTGATGATGTTGTTGATACAGTGAGATCTTGGTTGGTATTGAGATTGATTTTGAGATGTTAAACAAACGAACAAAAAAAAAAACAGTACCGTGGCATGCCGAAACGGCCCCCCGACATGTTTGCAGAGAGAGAGACCCCTGTGCCGTGTACTTGATTCACTCAGATTATCTAACGAGTAGCCTTCTCTTGCGTCTCGTGAAAGCACCGTTTTCCCAATGGGCTCGAGCTGCTTTCCGCCTCCGAAATGCAAGTCGTTTCACCCTGTCGCTGAACTATGGCTCCTCCTCGTCCGCCTGCCGTCTTGTGCGTTTTTATGTTTGTGTGTCGCCCCCTTTCCCTCACGTAGCGGCCTACGGGTGGAGCAATTAAAGGCAGAGCTTGACCAGCTGTTGGCATCGGACGACCACTGAGGGCAGGCATCGTCGCACCACTTCCCACGCCTGAAAACACTTGATAGATATTGTTAGCGCATCCGGGACAGCTGCGTCGGCCGGCCAGGGCGACGCTGCAGTGGGCGACGTTTTGGCGCGCACCCCTTTTTTTTGTTCTTCGTTTTTTTTGTCCTCCCGCGGACTTTGCGGGCAGCGGATAACTTTTTCTTGGTTGGTTGCCAGGTAGCAGGTAGTAATGGCCGTGCTGGTGCAATCTAGGGCCGTGCACACATTTGCACAACTCGGGCAGATCATCGATTCCCGCTTCACGATCTAGATATTTCAGGGCAAATGGTCTGTATGATCTGTATGATCTAGCTCACGTTGCCCGGTCGGAACCATATAGTCTGCATCATCTAGGACATGGTTCCTGGGTTGGATCTGTACTCGTATACAGATCCTGCAAAGCACCTCAGAACGGCAGGTTAGGATCTAGATGATCTGTAGATGATCTGTAGATGATCTATCTGTAGATGATCTATCTTCCCGGCGTGTGAAACATTTGGGGCGGCATTTTGATGTCGCTCGGAAGCCGGAAGCGGAAGCCCTTTGCTCTCCTCCCTTTCTTTAGTAGTTCACAATTTCTTGTGATACCGCGTCAGTCGCTGACGAAATAAAAATGCTGGATTACCGTCTCTTAAGTCACACGCTTTAAACGGGCGTTTTTTTTGTTTTTTTTGTTTCATGGTTTCGGCTTTTCCGGGCCACATGGTATTTAATAAACTTGAAAATACTACGTACGTACTGTCGGGCGACGGCGACGTATCTGCACCATGCTTTCGCTTTTTGCTACCACCGGTGGTATGATACTACTATTAATAATAGACAACCTCTTTTTTTGTGTTGCTTCGCGACGAAAACGAATCGCATGCGCCACGTAGCTGCGACAAAAACGAATCGCATGCGCTACTCGTACGCAGTTGTTACCCGGTCGCTGACGGGTTGGTCAGCAGGGTCAGCTGGTCGGACGTCGCTACCGACGACGACGGCGTGGGGGTGGCGACCACCCGCACACGGCAAAAGTGTTTGAGGCCGGCGCTCCCCCGCCTCATCTTGTCCGACCGAATGGATAGCATTTCTTCCTCGTCTTCCCTCTCTCCTTCCCAGCCTTGGGACCCGTAGAGGGTCTTCTTGCACGAGAATCGCATGGGCTTGGCGACGTCGGGGCCCATTCGGCCGGACAGCTCCATGGTGTTGATCGCTCCAAACGCCGCCTCCGCCACGTCCCGGCGATCTTTCTGGTCGCTAAACTGTGTACGTAAGGAAAGGGCGGTTTTGGGGAAAAACGTTTTTTACGGATGGTTCGGTATTACGAACGGTATATCTTTGGTCTGGTTGGACAAGTTTTTCAAGACATGAGGCACTTCTTCTTGCTGTATGACACGTGCTGGTACCAGATGTAGGTCAGAGGGGTCAGACACAGCTCTGCATATGGTAATCACAGCACACCATCAAAACGTGAAACGAAGTACGGCCGAAACCCGTAGCGTTTAGTGCGCTATCGTGGAAGAAACAAACTGTGCTACGAGGATAATATGTGTGGCATGAATGAATGCGGAGAGGACTCGCCGAAGCTACGCATGTATGCCTCTGTATCTCTCTCGAGACCTGACTATTTCCCCTTCGGCTGGTCCGACACGTCGGGACCATCTCTGCTATCGGCTGTAAGACGAAGGGCCGCTCGTAAGAAAGTTGCTCCAAAAGTTCTCACCAATTCATTCCATGGGTACTTATTACAGTCGTCGTATCAACGTAGAAGCTATATCCTAGTCTGCGTGTTCTTCACATTAAACCGTCCTTTCTACCCGTCGACATCCAGCACACCCAGTGTCTGTGCCGATTTTTCATCCTAGAGAGATACCAGTTCTTCTTCTGTGGTCACAAAACTACGACACAGCGATACTACGCTGCCATGCAGTAAGCATAGCAGACACTAATAGCTTTGCTTAATTGATACCTATAGGTGCCAGGTATGTTTCTATCCTGTTGGGCTTCATTTACGCGCCTACAAAGGGGTAAATACGTAAATATCCGCACTGCGGAATAAACGGCAAACCAAACACCGTGCCGCACGGGACCACACGCGCCTGGCGCGCTCCTTGATAACTACTTTACGGGCGCAAAAACCATGCCACACTATCTCTAGGCAATTTGTCCTGGGTGTAAGTTGAAACAGAGCGAAATTTGCGACTTCCCGCTTCCCCCCGTCCCCCTCCTTTCCTACACGCCGTTTCCTTCTCTAGGTGGATGTGTACCCGTCGACCGCTACCCTTGGGCCGATATGTCAATGCGGTGTTGACCCCCTCAACGCGTACCAGGAACCAGGTGCATGCTTGACGCTTTTGTTTTGCAACTAATACGGGGGACCATAGTAAATAGGACCGAATATGGTTAGTAAAAGTGGGTAAATATATAGGATTTTGTGTGTACCGTAGGTCCTATTTACTACATTAGCCCACCCCGTAATACGAGACGATGGTCCGGATGGTATGTTGTATTTTGCTTACCAAACCCTCGACTGGGTCTTTCAGGAAGCCGGCTGAAGAAAGTTTGTCCCAGCCCAGCCGCGCTTCGTCTCTGGCGCCTTTGTTCCACGTGCTCAGGAAGCATTCCACGGAGTCGTTCACGAAGCGCGCTTTTGCCGAATCATGTGGGGGCTTCATTTTTGGTTTCGAGAGTAGTCGTGAAAAAAAGAAGAATGTTGTGTACAGGGCGCGGTGTGGGAGGGGGGGGCACAGGGTACGGCGATAAATATTATATTTTTCTTGAGCGACGTTTGGGGAGTACGTATGTTTGGTCGGGTATTGGGGATCGTGCCAAATATTCGCTCTTCTTCCTGTTCACGCGTTTCTCGGGCAGCGACAATGCCGGCAGCACAATGAAGCGCGATAGGGTTACACGCTCTAAACAAAAGCATTAATGTGTCCGGAATTGTAAAAATCGTTTGGGTATCCTCCCTCAGATATATACCCAAAGTAATCCTTATATTTCCAAGCAGATGTGAATACCCAAGTGGTCCCTATATTTCCGGATGTTGAGTGCAACAACATGCCACACGGGTTTTTATCTCTCGATGGGAATTTACCGCATAGGAGTAAACGCATTGACTATATTCTGTCCTTCCAAGCGGATTCTCGCATCGACTACGACGCCCGAGGAATATATCTCCCGGGGGGTGAGGCGGGGTTCTGAACGCTTGGGGGGTACGTAGTGAGGAAAAGGAATTATAGGGTATGATCCGGACGTACTTGTTTTCTCGTTGAGTTGTTTTGGCAAAGCACCTAACGATGATGTCGGTAGCGTGAGAACACTGTCAAAACGGTTGTGCTACGCCCTACAGTAATATGCATGCACAATCAACACGCCCGTTGTCTGAAATATTGATCTCTTCAACCCCCTTTACAGTACCACTCTTGTATTTTTAGCGCTGGGAGACTCTCGAATACATGCAACATGTACCCAACTACTCATCATGTCTGAATCTTGACCGTGCAATACCTGGTACCAGAAAATCGCGGCACGTGTAATGCCTTGACATCACGAAAGACGCTACCTGCGCCATTGAAACGCAGCTTCCGGACATACAACTTATAGATAGTCGATTTACTGCAGTGTTAACCCTTTTCCAACCTAAAAAAATGATCCTTCTCTAATTCCGAGCGTTTTGTTTCCAAAGCGAAGGTTCAGTGGCAAAGGGGTTAGGGCCTGTCACACGTGTATGTGTAAACGGCATTATTTGAAGGAAAGGCCCTCGATATATACCTTTGGGGAGAAGGCGGATTCGACCTGACAAGGCTGGTGAGGGCACGCGGCGCAGAGGGCTTCAAGCCGGCACCATGCGCGGCGCTGATAGCGTTGGAGGCCGGAGCTGTCATCGACAAATATGTACATTCTCCCAGAGCTTTCGTGCCCAAAGACAAAACGACGCCGGGGGGGGGGGGGCAGCCGCAAGCGCATGCCAGAGTCGTGTGTGACGGGGACAAAGGGACACAGCAGTGCTTGAGATGAGACAGAGGAGAAAAGCAATCGTCCGTACAAGTGATATGTTGATAGTTTAGACTCTATAGTAAAGAAGTGCACTCATATATATTCGTTTCAACGTAATTAATTCACACGTCGCACAGATCTATCCACAGATAGATCATCTAGATCATCTAGCTCCTAGCCTGTAGTTATGAGATGTTGTGCAGGATATGTATAGTACAGATCCAACCCAAGAAATACGTGCTACTGCTGTAGATCACGCACCATGTTACGGCTCCCACCCGGCAACATGCGCTGGATCACACAGATCAGTAACGTATCCGCCCTGGAAAAATCTAGCTCATGAAGGGGGAATCGATTATCGGTCCGAGGTGCGCAAATATATATTGTAGTCTCGGTCTCCTATCGGCCTCATTGGTCGTGCAATAGTCGAAGGGATTCTCAAGGAAGATGCAAGATCAACCCATCTCACACGGGAGTTCCAACTATCACTACTGTAGCGTAGAGTAGGGTATCGCCGAGAAAACAGATTGTGTTGAAAAAAAAATCGACCGCCCCTCCCGCCGCCCCCGCCTCTTGCCCCCCGCCCCCCCCCCCTTCCCTCCTCCCCCGCATGAGCATTCAAACGCGGGCACATTTTTGTTTTTGCACTCACTTCTGCACGATAAAAGGAACTGTGCGGCCTGCGGCCCTGCGCGACTTCGGCTCCGCCAGCGGGACGCAGAGCATGTCGAGCCAGACGTATTGGATGCTCGGCGGAGCTTCCTTCAGGCATGCCTGCATGTGCCGGAGCTTGTTGATATTGGGGGCGTCTATGTGTGGCCCTTCCAAGACACTACGTCGCGGGGGACACTGGGTTTGGGTTGGCAGGAGGGGTGTTCGTGAGATTGGCGGGAGCGAGTTGGAGTGTTGGAGTCGAGCAACGGGTGTTTCTAACCACGTACGGGTACTGTAGAAACCCCGGTGACCACACAGAGCCTGTAAGGTTACGTGGAGCGTTTCCCGTCGGGCAATGTGCAGCATGAAAGAGCGTCAACGTTGATCACTCAGAAACATTGCCCGAAAGAAAAAGAAACCCAGCTTAAACCCCTTAAGAACTGGTCCCACGAATTTGGGGAAAAACTACTTGGAATTAGTGTCGGATAATTTTTTCAGTTCTGAATGGGTTAAGGGAAATAAAAAAAAAACAGAGCCTATCTAGGTGGTGGGGTATGCCGCACCGCAACCACAATCATCATAGTCGGATGGTAAAACACGATAGTAAACAATCGCCCCCTCCTAGGAGGTGGCCAATTAGCCTTCTTGCTCGAGACTGTGCGCTCGGATGAGAGAAACACGAACATCGTCTCTTTGGGTGGGAGGAAGGGCTGAGGCTAACAACAAGTTGGGCACGAAACTGCACGAAAAGGTTCGCTGAAAAAAACAAACAGCGAGCGGGAGCGAGGCAGCTCCTCCTCGCCTTGTGCCGATAAGGTGGTACGGGAAGCACCATTTTAGCTTCGGTTGGTCTGAGCTAGACACCGTTATTACGATATCACCGTATCACACCGGGTGATAAGATGACACACCACCCTTCGGGCCAATTCCACAGACAGCTGGTTGTCTCTACACAACGGGGAGAATGTAAAAGGTCGAGCGACGCGTGCTTCTGAGGAAAGATAATCGACGATTTTTTTCCCAGCGCCACCATTTTCGTTACAGGCGCCCCACCCCCCCCATATTTTAATCAGCTCTGAAATTCGTCTCACGGTGTGTGTGTTACCATGCCATGCGGCTTATGAGGTAAGCGCGTTACATCCCGCCGATGGTTCATCTACGTATTCTACGCCCGGAAGCTGGGATCCGTCCAATAATCGAATACACCGTTGTTTATAAATTTATGGTGACAATTACAAACTCCGTCCTTCCTTCCTTCCGTTCGCGCGACGATGGTCCGACGCTCGAAACATGTTTTTTTTCAACGTTTTACTATTGCTACGTACCAACATTTTTATCTCTGCACCCTGTCAACCCTACACCGCATAGTATGGCCGCATACATGCCTTTTGTAAATCAATCAAACATTTTTTACCACACGTATTTTGTTTTAGTCGAAAGCTCCATACTTCCGTGCAACCTTAACAAACAAGTATGAACCCCTACGCATGGGGGGAAAGCAGGCTAATGTCGTTCATTGGAGCTGCACTACAGTTTTACTACCAAAACCTTGTATCGCTATATACCATACGATCACAATCAAACGCATTCCGCGGCGCCGACTGGCATCCCTCTGCTAACTGGGTCCGGTGCACTACTTTTTTTTTCGTGGAAGTCCCTAGATTTTTATATGGAGGCTTCCACGCCTACCATGGAAGCTTCCAGCAGTTCCATGGAAACTTCCATGAAAGCTTTAAAGGAAGCGCGGATGCTTCCACTGAAAAGACTAATAGTGCAGGAGACGGCACTAACCGAAACACACCTGCTCTGGAGGGAGATCCCAGCAATGGGAGAAAAAGGCAATCTCCTTCTGGCGGACGAAGACCCTGCGGCCCCTTGCTGCGGCGAATACGTGGCACTCGTACGGCACCACCGTCGACGCGTAACGCACTAGAGAGGGGCGAGCCGCAGCAAACCCAGGAAAGTCTCGCAAGTTCAGGAACGCCTGCCAGCGATCGTCACAGGCAGAACGCAGGCAGGCAGGCAGGCAGGCAGGATGGATGACAAGCGGAGGCAAAACGTTTAATGAGAACAACATAGTCGATCTACAGTAGTGCGTGGATTTTAAAGTACTTCGGGGGTGGAAAACTTGGTACGCGATGGGCGCGCTATGAAATATCCTCGAGTTTTGGTGGCCGTGCGAGATGGTGACGTCACGTGCTCGAGAGTCAACACGCAAAATTTAACTAAAAGGTAACGCCCCAATTCGTTTGCACGATTTGTTTTTACAAACCATCCCTCCTTTCTGAAGAGGGAAGTGCAGCACTCGATCTCCGTATTGTCCTTTTGGATCTGTGACCTGTGGGGTCAATGATGTCATCCTATAATACTCGATGATAGATTAATGTGCCCCCATCCCTCCCCGCCCTTTTAGCAGCAAAAATCGATATTTTCCAGGGTTGTTAACGGGCCAGGTCAAACCTCACGGCTCGTATCGGATCGGGTCGAGTCAGCTGATCCGAACCGACGCTAGGTTTGTTTAGATGCCTTGACCTGGCCCGACCCGACCCGATCTGCGAGATTTTGAAGACCTCCTGACCCGACTCGACCCGACTCGATCCGACCCGACCCGATCCGATCCGTGAGAATTTGCAATCTTCCCTGAGCCGACCCGACCCGACCCGACCCGACCGACCGACCCGACCCGGATGAGCGTTGGAATCGACCCGGCCCGACGCCGACCCGTTGAAACCCTGACCCGACCGACTCCAGATCCGACCCGTAAGAGTGTGAAACCGCCTGACCCTGACCCGACCCGACCCGACCCGACCCGACCCGACCCGACCCGACCCGACCCGACCCGACCCGACCCGAAAACCGACCCGACCCGACCCGACCCGATCCGACCCGGCCCGACCAGTGAGATTTGGAAACCTCCTGACCCGACCTTGTGCACAAGCAGACGTTTTCACCTTCCTTGTCATCAAAAACCAATCACCCAGCCTTGCCCCCAGCTTGGTCGCCTCTGTGTCCTCTAAAACACTGTCGTCGGCAGTCACCGCGCAGTCCGAGCGGGATGCCAGGGGCTCAGGGATCGGACCTTTGAGGGACGGGTTTCCTTCAAGCCGCAGGGACCGCAGAGCAGTCAAACGCCCGAAGGACTCGGGCACCTGAGTCAAGCCGGGAATCGGTCAAAGGCTGTGTGGATAGGGTAGCGATAGAGTGCCTGCGATAGAGACGGTGACTAAAACACACCTGCGGCAGCAGCGTTGACACAGTGAGACTCGACTCGTTCAGGAAAATGGCTTGAAAGTTCTTATAAACGCCTCCGACAGACCATCGATTCCCACTTCATGATCTAGATCTTGCAGGGAAGGTGTACTGCTGATCTGTACGACCTGGTTCCTATCGCGCCGGGTGGGAGCCGTATAACCTGCACATGGTCTAGGACATGTTTCCTGGGTTCGACCTGTACTGTACTGATACTGCACAGCGTCTCATTGCGACAAGTTACGAACTAGATGATCTACCTGTAGATGATCTATCTGTAGATGATCTATCTGTAGCGGATCTATCTGCCCGACGTGTGAAGTACTTGGCGGTCACGCGCAATGGCATCTTTGTTTTTCAGCGTGGAAGGCGGGTTGCTGTTTTATTTTTGTCATGGCCAATTGTCGATTACACACTGGAATGCCAATCAACCAGAGAGGATGTATCATGATCGCTGACTTTTCTTGAAATCAAAGCTGATGCTTCGCTCGACCCACTGTTTTGTTTTTCGTGTGGGAGTGAACAAAAGAGGTACGTACCCTGCCCGATAGTTCGTTGTCTCGTGCCCCCAACATCCACAAGCGGCCGAGTTGTCCTAGAGTATGGGGTAGACACCCGCTGAAGCAGTTGCCCTGGAAAAAAAAACAGCCAGAGCACCATCAAGCGAGCAAGAGCTACGGTGGCAGGAGGCGTGAATGTTGACGAATAGCACACACGGATTGAAGCCGCGTGTGTGTACTGCTAGTCGAGAGTGGCAGCGCCCGGTTACTTAAAAAATAAACCACTCGAACGCATCATTATGCCCGTGCGATCTTGTTTTTTTGCAAATTTCCGAGCTCCAGACCAACGCCTCGGAAGTATATATGATGATGCAAACGCATTTAATTCACAAAATACCATTTTTCTCGATGTTTTTTTTTCTTACAGTTGCGAGCTCGAAAATACCTGCAGCTGAAGAACCTCTAGCCGAGTCAGATTGCCGAGTGCTGCAGGCACGCCCCCTTCAAACAGGTTACCGTCCAGTCGAAGCGACTCCAGTAAGACCAGCCTCCCCAGCCCCCCCCGCTATTCCCAGGCGCTTCACCACCACCACCACCACCACCACCACCACCACCGTCCGAACCATCCAGGCTCCCCGAGAGACCGCACCGCGAAAGCGACAGCACCCGCAGCCCCCTGCAGCCTCCAAGGTCCGACGGAACGGGCCCTTCGAGCTTATTGCGCGACAGGTCAAGCGTGGCCAGCGAGGTGAGCCCTCCTATCGCCGCCGGGATGGGCCCCGTGAGTTGATTGCGAGACAGGTTCAAGTACGAGAGCGGAGAGGAGAAGGCGGCGGTCTGCGCGGCCCAGCTGCTCGTTGTCCCGCTGTCATCATCATCGTCGTCGGAGACAACGACATCATCTGACCCTGATTCTGTTAGCGCCATCTCCCGCGAGTACGGCGAGAGGGCGGCGAGGTGGGTGTCCCCCTCAAACGCGTTCCGGCTGAGGTCCAGGTAGACTAGCGATGGGGACAGCCCCGTGAAAAGACGCCACGGAAGTGTAGCACCAAGCTTTGTTGATCGACAGAGTATTGAGAGCGGTGTGCGGTTTGCGGTTTGCAGTTTGCGGTTTGCGGGGGGGGGGAGGGGAGGGTGCGGTGGAATAGTGAGGGGGAGTGTTTGCGACGGTGACGCAAGGGAAGGATTCGGATTTTTACTGCCGGGTCGTCAGCGCACGGGGCTTGAACGAAATCTCAGTCGGAACCCTATCGTTCTACTCGTGTTCATTTATTTTATTTGGGGACACTATTTTATTTGACAAGAGACCGGAAATTCAGATAGGTACGACTATATCATGACCGCGGCATTCAGATCAGTACGATCAAAGACATGCACTGTTGCGTTTTTTCTATGAATATTTATGCTATTTCCGGGCGCGTTTCCGGAAATGGAGGATACATTCGCCGATAATTAATACGTAGGAGGTCATAAACTAACCTGTCATGATTGATTGCGCACCTGTTCGTTTGGATCTGTTTTAAGTAATGACAGTTATGCACGTATTGCAGGCGAACATAGTGACCTCTGAGGCGGTATTTTAATGTAGACAGAGCATTAGCCGAAGCTGCTGTCGATTTGTAACTGAACGCTTTTCAAAACGCTCGCCCCGGAGAACAACAAGGAGTATGCCGTACAGTAGTACGGGGCACGTTATTTCCCCGGGACACATTCCAGGATCAACATGACATGGAATCATACGTGACAACAACATCGGCATTGTCGTATTTTCTCCACGCTCGGGATGTTTTCGATCTTCTGAACTTCTTGTTTTTTTTAAAAAATCTATTTTTTTGTTGACTTTATAGCGAATTCACAGTTTACCACAATGCCAAGAAAGCGCGACTACATTGCTGTAAAAAATCTTGGATACTCCCTCTCGAAGGGGCACCGACTAGGAATATGGTTCAAAGGAAGAGACAAAGTACGGAATACTGTCGTAAGCCACCCCCGCCTGGCGAGCCCCTTACGAGGAAAAATTTGGTCAGAAGCCGTACCGGGTCTTAGGGCATGCCACGACGGGGCAATGTTCCTTTGTACCTGGTAGTTCCGATTTTCGATCGAAAAAGAGGAGTGTTGTTTTTTTTTTGTTCATCACGTCGTGTCGACCATGCGTTACCTTATGTAACCAATAAAGCGGAGCCATTCACAACGTGCTGCAATGTCGGAGCCCAGGATTACGCACATGAGTATTGAGAAATAATGACCGACAATGATGTGATCATGCTTAAGTCCTACGAGGAAGGGCGTGTGACGTAGCCCCCCCCACACTGATTTGGGGGGACATGGGGGTACTCTAATACACTTGTTGCCTTCGGTGTTGTGTGCCATTGTCGCCAAATCATGAAATTGGTTGCAAGCGGCTCTTGCTTGGAGATCGGGGTTCCAGAAAGCACAATCGCTGCTTTTTTGTATCGGTACATGTAAGATAAGCGTGACCTCTTCCTGGTGATTTTTGACACTGTGACGAACCAAGGAGGTGTTCATTCGGAGTTTCCATCTATCCGCCATTGTTGGCGTTTACCCATGTTTTGGGGGAACACGCAGGGTGTTCGCCTTTGGTCGGCGATGTTTTGAGTGGCAGGGTTCCAGACACTGGAGCAGGCATGCAGCGCCCCGCTATTTTCTCTTTCCGCTCCGCACATAGCACGCAGTACATAGCATCGAGAATACACGAATGGATACAATGCACCCTAAATTGAAGCTCATGGATTGCTCTGGAATATTGTCGCGCAGGTCGGTTGTTATCCGGAGATGAGCTTCGTATGGACGACGGTTTAACGCAGCCAGATATACCTGGTACTGCTGTATAGACAGCAACATGCACGTAACTGATGCTTAAAGCCTGGATTGGCGTCCGCATTTTTCGCACGCTGATTGTTTCAGTTTGAAGAACGCACCTTGTTGCGAGATAAGTCGAGACTCTCGAGACCGGTCAGCCTGCTCAGTGTTTCCGGAATCCCTCCGACCAACTGGTTCCCGCTGCCATTGCCAAGGGGAGTAAGAGCTCGTGAGATCAAAACATGTTATGCAGCACGCATGCAAAAACAACCTACCTGGTACACCTTATAGACGTTAACCTCAGTAGAACTGCACTCGCGTTTTTTTGGGGACATTTTTTTTTTCGAAATTAGACTTGATTTTGTTTTTGCAGTATTCACGGGGGACCCATTAGAGTAAATAGGGAACCTACGGGTACACACAAAAAACTATATTTTTACCCATTTCTACTAACACTATTTGGTTCCTATTTGCTACCTGGTATGGTCCCTCGTGATAGCACAGTAGTATTAGGGGTACCTCTTTTTGGACCCCTTTTTGGACCCCTTTTTGGACCGCTTGTAAGGGATACCAATAAAATAAAAATACTGATAACTTTGGTGTTATCAACCGTCTACGAGTCGTAGGAGCGGCATGAGCTCCAGGCAGTTCGTAGTACGGGTATAGGATCGTGTCGCAATGTAACTCGGACACTAAAATAAATTTGTACCACTCTGCTCCGAAATGTAAGCACCGTTTCAATTGAATGTTAACATAGAAAATCCCCTCATATTCGGGGCCGCAGTGGCCGTTGCTGTGTTTTTCCCCCCCCCCCCCCCCCCCCCTCCGCCAATTACCTCCTGCCCCCAAGCCCCCAGAGGGTTGATTGAGAGAGCGTGCGACGTACGAGCCCTGTGTGCCTGTACCGTCCAACCCTCTCGTTTTCACAGAATTTTCGACGAAGTATCAGATCCAATGCAATACATTCGTTCTTTTGTTCAAACGACACCCATCTGCCATCTGGCGAGAGCGCCTACATCACCGTGGGTTATTCAGGCACGAGTCGACGCGAGTCGACGAAGGAAGAAAGTGCTGAATCCTTCTCGCGATAAAATTGGTGTACCGTACGTACAGCAGTAGTGGAGAGAGGGGAGAAGAGCCTACTATGTGACCCCGGGTCTGGGTTGCGACTACGAGTACCGTAGGGGGCAGCAGGAGCAAGAAGGGGGAAGATAATAAAGGGGATGGAATTGTTTTTGTTAACGCACCCTAGCCAAAGCTCGCGTAGCTCGGTCATGCCGCCCAAGCTTTCCGGGATATGGCCTTGCAATGCGTTGTCCGTCATATCTAGGACCTGTAGCGAGCGCATGTTGCTCAAGAGCGGCGGTATCTTGCCCACCAGCTTGTTCTCCCTCAAGCGCAGCTCCACGAGGAAATGCAAGGCACCCATCTCTCTGGGGATTGCCCCGTTCAGCTGAAGAACAAGCGCGCAGCAGCAGCAGCAGCGAAGAAATTGTATGATCGACGTTGTAAAACAAAGGGGAGGGGCACGCATAGTTGGTTGTCATTTTGTTTAGTTGACATTGAGAGCAATCAATGTTGGGTATCGTTGAGAGTAACCATGGTTGGATATCGGTGAGAGTAAGCATGGTTGGTTCTGTCATTTAGAGTAACCATGGTTGGTTATCGTTGGGAGTAACCATGGTTGGTTTTTTCATTGAGAGTAACAACGGTTGGTTGCCATTGAGGATAACCATAGTCGGTTGACATTGGAATTAACCATGGCTGGGTGTGATTGAGAATTGCGATGGTTAGTTGCCATTGAGAGTAACCCATGTTTATGTTCGGTTTTCATTGAGAGAAGAGTTTCGTTGGGGACGAAAAGGCGGTGCAAGCGAAAACTATCTGTGTTTCCTGTATACTGGCGAGCGATGGACAGGGAGCGACAACTGCTAACGCGGACGGCGATGATGAGGGCCCGGTTTACTGAATGCTGCTCATCAAGGCAACACCATAAATCGCCCCACCGCCGCTTTGAACTACTGCGGACTTTTTTTTTTTGTTTTCTCCATCCCATTCATTATCTTCGCACTTCCGTCTCTCCCTCCCTAGTCGTAACTCAGATCCGGGGTCACAAAGTAGGCTCCTCTCCCTCCTCCCCCACTAAGGTCCTTGCCTTGATTTTTATCGCGCAGAGGTTTCAGCCTTCCCAACGCTCGTCGATTTTCATCGAATTTTGCCAACTCACGCTCTCGCGCTTTCTGCTCGTAGCCAAGATATTTTTGCGAGAAAAAGTGCCTATGAGCATGCACTCGGCGGGGCTCGAACTCGCTTTCTCGACGCTAACAGGCTTCGTGGTTACCTGCTAGCCCACCGGGGCGACCGGTCCTACTATGGACCTGTTGGGCACAGGCCCATTATTTGTTGGTTTCAGTGTTTATTGTATTGCAATGTGTACTGTCGACCTTGTCGAGTTCCAACCGCGTTTCGAGGTCAAAACGGTGAAGTTTTTGTCGGTCATTGACACACCGTTACCCTTATCAGTGGCTGTATTTCTACCAATTCACGCGTTTGGTCTACTATACGTCAACCAACGACCTTTGCCCAACAAAAAGCGATGGACTTTAAAGCCACTTGCCCAGACGTAATGTCCCCCAAAGCGAGGGGGAACGAACCTCATATTAACAAGTTTGAAGCCCCGGCGACGGCACAACATACAAGAGATGGTGAAGAGCGTATAAAAGTACGGGTCTCTTCTGCCTGGGCTATGAAAAAAATGCATTAGTCTTGTTCGCACACAGAACGACACATACATGAAGAACGTCAGCGTTTCCAGCAGAGAGGTGCACTACTGTACATACAGCAGCATCTTGCCTTGTTCTTGCCCAGATTCAGCTTCCGAAGTGCTGTCATAGTCCCTATCTTTGCGGGGATCGTTCCTTCGAGGCGGTTCCACGCCAAGTCGAGAGTCGCGAGACTCGTTAGGCGCGTCAACGAACCCGGTAGCCGTCCCGTTAAATTGTTGTGGTCGAGCCGGAGAGATTTGAGGCAGGCGAGGCGACCGATAGTCTCCGGTACGCACCCTAGCTCGACGTTGGACGCATCGAACAGAAAAAAAGGCGGGGGGGGACACATCGAAGGCAACTTGGTCGAATTTCGTGTGCTCGTTATCCTAGGAGTACGTATTGATGAGATGTTTGCAGTACGTAGCGCACTGCACAGTAGTAGTATCTGCCACTCGTACGTTATACGTACGTACGTAGAGTAGAGCATTTTTGTATTTCCTACGAGTAGGACTGGGTTACCTTACCACCCGATTTCGCAGCATGCTACTGTACCTATACTCAACAGGGGCTCACCAGCGAAGCAATTTGAAGTGGCGTGCAGGTGCTCGAGCTGCGAAACATCGCCGAGTGTGGCGGGCAGCTCGCCCGAGAGACCCCTGTTGGCCACATTGAGTGCGGTGATCCTGTCGTGCTTGTTCACCGATACCCCGCTCCAGTCCGACGTGTCCGAACCCTCGTCAGGGTCGTAAGACGACTGCTGGTCCAACTGCGGAAGCATCTCTCGTAGATTTTCTCTGTCGAGTTTGCCGCTATCGATAATTGGGGATCGAATCTAAAACGTGCAAATAGGGGGAAAGGGGTTGCAGTTGTCGTCGAACGGTTAGTCACCAAGATCAGATAGTACAGTATGGAGCGTCGCCTCTGCGGCCGAATGGGTGGACTTGAACACTTTTTCATCACCTGGGTGGTGATCGAATATTACATGTTCAAATTCAAACTCAAATACTGCTACGAGTTATAGTCGTAGTCATATTTATACGGCGCACGCCACTGATTCGGGGTCGTACACGGTACAGTAGTCTCAACTTCGTTGCAGGATCAGTGACGTATCGGCCGCACACTGTAACTACAGTACCGGTACAGTACGTACGTATTGTATTCGAATTCGTACGCGTCCCATGCGTGGTACAGGCCGTGTCTTCCCTGGCAGCAATGCATCAGAGTCAACACGAGGGCGACTTTGTCCCATCGAAATATTCGACGCCAGCGACTTTTATCGAGGCGGTCTACTGTACTAGTAGTTTAATCTCCTACGAGTATTGTGTATCTCCTCACATTGTCTAATTCCCCAAGCAGGAATTCGAGGTCGTCGTTGCTTTCAACACCGGCCCGGCGCAAGACGTGGGCGAGTTGGTCTCGTGGAAGTCTGGTCAACATTTCGCCATCGATGCCGAAATCGATGGACGCTTGTCGGTACTCGGGCAGCCAGGACTCAGAGACCAAATCAGCCACCTCAAACACGTCGAGGGCTGCAAGACCGGAGCGGTCGAGGCTGGCCCCTCCGCCCATCCTCGCTTCGCGTTCGACGCAAACTTGTGGTGTGGCTGACAAGGTACTGCTGTTCGTGGTAGCATGAAACACGACAGCTTGCATGAATATGTGAGTATCGTTCGATGTCCTCGGTCTGGTCGCCAATCGTTTCATTGATCATGTCTCGATGGCTCGATCAGTCAGGTGTCAGGTGTCTGGTCGATTGTCGACAGTTCGTCTGAAACCGCGAAACGACGAAACGGCCGTTTTTTTGTTCCGCCGCAAGTAATAACGCCTGACCAACCTCATGGAACTCCATGCACTGGAAATTGATTGCACCGCTTTGTGGTTGTACCTCTGCAACCCTGCAACCCAGCTTGCAACCTGCAACACCGCATGATGGGCGGCGAGGGCATTGAAAACGGCCAGGAGAATGGTGAGCGTACGGGTAAAGCCTCCTCATCCCGGCAACCGCTGCGAGCTAGCTTGTTCGAGCCAGATGCAGTGGCTAGGCTACAGGGAGACTACAAGGTTTCTACGCCATACCGACACCTGGTTATACCCGATCTCATGGACGACGCGGTGCTGCGCACAGCATGCGAAGAGCTCAAGACCAACATGCAGGCCACGCTGAAGGAGACGGACATTTTCAAGGTATGGTGTTAGCCTGCAAGCTTGCGGCCTGTGTACCTGCGGCAGCGTCCCTCTGTGAGAACACGCTGGACTTGTCGGCGTCATCTGTACGGTGCTGGTGCTGTTCTGGATTTGTGCGAGATACTCGTACTGCTGTTGTCGTCCAGTACACGCTGACAGCCCTGCTTCACCTCACTTGTGGTCTGTACGTACGCCTGCAAGTCTAGGCCTGTATAGGTGGACTAGCTTCGAGTGGCTGCCACACGGTTAGGATCTGCTCTATGCGCGAACAAGACAACTATTGACCACGTTTCTACCTCTGTGCGGCACTCTGATGCCGCGCTCATCCTCAAAGCAAACGCGTACTACAGTAGGTACCAGGTACAATACCAGTATACGTACGGTATCTGGCTTCCGTCCCATTACAAAGGAAGGTCTCGTACTCGTAGGGTTTACCCATCGTTATCTCCCCTCTGTCCGCTGCTTCTCAAAAGAGTAGATGGCATACGTACAGCATCAGCGCATATATACGACGACACCGTCCCGAGTTCTGAACACAACATCTATTATACTTGTAATAATGCGCGCAGGTTCAGCAATAGTGCCAGTTTTGCGTTTTTAGGATTTTCGTATTTTGAATCGCCTGGAGCCTACGTAAAATTTTTGTTTTGTTCTTCCGGATAACACCCCCCCCTCTACGTATCATCATACCCCTTCGTGGTGTGTACGTACGTATCATCTTGTCAGGTGTACCAAACCGGCGACCTCGCAAATATGGACGGCCTTCCGGAAGAGTCGAAGCGCCTCCTCCCTTCCCTCTTCGCCATTCGGGACGGCCTGTACTCTCTAGCGTTTCGGCGGCTGGTGCAGTCCCTCACCGGGTCCGGGCCGCTGAGCGGAGAGCAAATCGATCTCTCGGCCAACGCGTTCGGCCACACCGGGCACCTGCTGTGCCACGACGATGTCATCGGGACCAGGAAGGTGCGTATCATGCCATCTGTATATAGTAACAGCAAAGTTCCACGGGGTGCCTCGTACATACCTGGTACAGCAGTACCTCGTACTGCTGGTGGAGGGTGTCGGTGTACGCGTAGGCGTAGATGATGGTGTTGGTGGATTTTACCTTACGTAATAGTCCGCATATCCCTACGGTAGGCTATTGAGTGGACTGCTTGGCTCTTCTTTCTTCCTTAGGCGTGGTACTAGTAGCTGGGTTTGAGCAGCTGGGTTTGTGCCTAGTGCTGGATATACCTCCTGCTTTAGCTGGGCTATGGTACATGGGATGTTGATGTGTTCGGCCATCCAACTGCGTATTTACATAGTACCAAAAAGCGTGCTCGTTGACATGTTCACTGCGCGGTGCTCGGAAAGTCACGGACTGCAACATTGGCCGCATGAAACCAACCAGCCCCCTCCAAGTAGCCTGCGAGGCCTACATATCACTACGTACAACGCGATACATGCGTACGGGTTCATGGCCCCCAAACTCCAAACAAACTACGGCGTACGGTGTACAAATTGTATCGTAGTATCACGCCAGTGAGAGTGCAGCTATGATGGCAATACATGAAGGGCCGAACAGGCAGCAAGGAATGCATCCAGTCAACAACAATGTACACTACTGCTGTATTACACTGGTACCCTGGTACTATAGCACCAGCATGCATCAGGAATATGTTAGCTTTGGCTCGGGTTGCCCCAAGCCGAGTCCAAATAAAGAGACTGAACAGCGGCGAAAACAAATCTAACTTTTTTCCGGAGGTTTGAAGGAAGAAACAACCTCCAGCACTTCAAACATGCAATTGCTCCAGACTAGATGATGCACTTGACTTGACTTGACTTGACTTGAGTTCGTGGGTTCGTGGTTTCACGCGACGAAAACAAGGTGTCGTACATCCTGTACCTCGTGGACAAAGACTGGGGGTCGGGCGAGAAGCCCGACGGCGGTGGCCTGCAGCTGTACCCTCTAGAGACGGAGGGCGTGCCCGGCATCCCCGCCTACGCGCCGAGCAAGACGATTCCGCCGAGGTGGAACCAGATGGTGCTGTTCGCCGTTCAACCGGGCGTCAGTTTTCACGACGTCCAAGAGGTGCGTATGGCTTGGGTAGAGGGAACGGGAGTTCGAAGAAGGGACGGGAAGGAGGCGCGCTCGCGCCGGGCGGGGGGGAGGGGCGGGGGCGGGGGGAGGGGTTGCTGCTTGGTGTTGCAGGGGTTGCTTTGGCACGGGCAAAGGCAAGGCGCGGAAGGCTTTTCCCGTGATGCTGTGGTTCGTTCGACGTGCGATATGGCGCCCATTGGCCTCGCAGTTTTTCGCCTTGCTTTTGTAAGAGGACTGGTGGACGCATTTTTTCCTGACGGGAGGATTTGTTCATGCGTTTTTTGTTGTTGTGAAGCTTGGTGTACGGCTGTGTATATACGGTTTCACGAAAGAGCCGCTTTGTAGAACATGCATATATGCGCCCGAGCCCCAGTATCCCTCAGGTGATACGCAGAGCACCATCCATCGTGGCGGTACGGCACGGTCCAGCTTTCTCCCCAAACGTTGGAGTTTAACGTTGCCGTAACGCCACCCCTCGCGCGCGCGGCAGGTGTACAACGAGCACAAGCCCCGCCTTGCGGTGTCGGGGTGGTTCCACGCGGCTCTCCCGTCGGAGATGGGAGATTGGCCCGGCCACACGCTCGACGGCGATGGAACGGGCGACAACCCGGGAGCGACTTCAACCCTGGAGCAGCTGAAGGGCGCGGCGGGAGACGGGGGCGGCGATGGCTCTGACTGTGCCGCGTTCACCGACGATTTTGAGGGTTCCCAGGTGGGGAGTCAGGCACGCACCGTTTATGTACGTACCGTGAGAAGGCGAAGAAGGGCAGGTACTTTCGCTGAAGAGGTGCAAAAAAATAAGGTGGCGTTTCGCTGAAGAGGTACAAAAAAATAAGGTGGCGTGGCTGTGAGGCCACTTGCTGTCGGGCGAAGTAGCGCCCCCTTTGCAGGTGGCACGAGGGTGCACGCACGGGTTTCGTAGTGTAAATACTGCAAACTGTACTCCACTTTAGTTCCACCAAGTAGTTTGTCGCGAAAAAAACGTGTGTAGGGGTTAAATAACAGATCGTTGCTGAGACAGTACTTTTACCCCAACAGGAGAAGCCCTCCAATTTTGTTAAAGAATGGTGTACCCCAAATGCGCACGTACTCGGAGCGCATACGTACCCCTACCATACGTACGCACGGGTCCCTTTTTTCTCCCTCGCTTTTTTGGTGCCGTTGCTGCTATCCTACGAACTTCCCATTTTAACGCCGCTGCGGTTACCCTACCGCTGCGGTTACCCTATGGTGCTCGCTTGGATGCTCTAAATGCGACCCGACAATGCCAGGGGTTGAAAGAGCTGGCCGAGTGGGTGAATCCGGAGTACCTCTCCCCATCTATGGCGGAGCAGTGCGCGGCCGCGTTCACCGAAAACGGTTCCACGATCCAGCTCCACCGCTTTCTGAAGGTACGGGGTCGAGACTGAAGCGGAGGAAGGTCGCCCCCGCTTCGACATTTCACAGGGTGGACACTTTTCTCCGTCACGCCCGCCGGGCTTAAAGTACAGTTATTGCAAGTTTCTATTTTCCGCTTCGCTACTCTGTACCGTTGTCGCAGGAAAGTTTCCTTAGGTTTGCTGCTTTAAATGCCGCAAGAAGGGGGTCGAATATGTCGATGATTTTGTTTTTTTGATTCCGCTATGAGGTACCCTGGGCCCTGCGAAAAATAATTAGAACTGTTTTTATTTTTTTGGTCGTTAACGATCGTTTTTAGCGACCCCTACTTGCCCTCCTCCAATAGTCATACGACTACGGCCATGCACGGCATGAGTAACCCCCCTCCCCTCCTCTTATCGACCCTCCCTCCCTCCCTCCCTCGCCCGCCACCCCTGACCCTCAATATTCCTCACGCGCTCAATGGTTAGGATGACATTGCCGAGAAAATTGTCAATGCCGCAATCGCCGCAGACCGCGCCGACGGCCTGGGGTACATGGAGGCGTCCCCCTTTGACGTGGGCGTGCGGGGGGGGTGGAGAAAGGCGGGCCCGCCGCACCGACAACGCATGCTGCGCCTCTCCGTGGCGGAACCGGGTACGATCGCATCTTGCTTTTTTTTTCAGACGATCCGCTCCGTTTGCGCGCGCGGATCACGTACACATTTTCGTATCGTGTTATCGCAGGTAGGATTGTGTACGAGCAGTGCGGTGGACGACGGATGGACCTAACGAGGCGGATGACAGGCCCCGGTCGTTGGTTTTATTGCCCTCTTTTTTGCAGGCAACTCGAGATTCATCCTGCCCTCTCCTCGTCGCCGTAGGGTTGTGATCGTTCACTGCTAAGCCTGTTGTTGTTGGTGGTGGTGGTGTCGTTGCGGTTGTTGTTCTTGTTGTTGTTGTTGGTGTTGTTGTTGTTGTTGGTGGTGGTGGTGGTGTTGTGGTTGTTGCTGTTGCTGTTGGTGGTGGTGGTGGTGATGTTGGTATTGGTATTGGTGTTGGTGTTGTGGTCATGGATGTGGTTGATGTTGTTGTTGTTGGTATTGGTGCTGGTGGGGTATTTATGTTGGTGTGGTTGTTGTGGTGGTGCTGGTGGTGGTGGTGTGGTTTTCTTCCGCAGTTTCAATGCGTCCCAAGTGCCAATTCAGAGGCTGCAAAGACGGTCGGTCTAATCCGGTGCATGCCACGCCTTTTCGCATATCCCGCATCGAATCCAGCACCGCTCCCCGCCCCCCTCCTGGCTTCGCATCAAACGGCTGTTCTCCCAAACGCTCAGGTATCTCCCCCGCTGAATTTCAAAACCTTTACAAAAAACTGTCTCTTGACTCAAAATCGAACCCTCGAAGGAACTCCGCTCCAGAGACCGATGGTACGTCGTAGTTATGATATGTACCACCAGGATGAGTGGCTGTCTGCATGGTGGTGATATGCCACCCGTTTTGGCCGTAACCCGGACGCTTCCTTGCCTTGATGTTTTGGCTGGCCAAGGTGACGGAGCAGAGGAAAAGGACGACGAGATCGGCGCGTTGCTCCGAGAGCTTAGAGACAAGGTACGGTGCGGCGGGCAAATGGTATCGCCATACATTCTATTCTACACACGTTTTTTTTACGTTTTTTTCAGGCACATTCCTTACTTGTGCTTCGTAGCTTTGAAACGTAACGTATCACTGGTGTTTGCATGCTTCAGAAGGGTATTCAGGTACATAGGATACCGATATGCGCATCGTCGAACATTTCCCTGTATACCTACTGCTGCGGGTGTCCTTGTTGCGGGAAACTGCCTGTCCATCCGACGGAACAAGGCGCCGAACAAGGGGTGGCGACCAGGACAAACTGCATAACAGTGCCGGTTCCGTAGTCGCGCTTGCAAGGAACAGGGGAGGCAATGCCCTTTCACGAACACGCTGCATTCGCCAGCGTGGAAAGCAAGAGAAAGAGAGGTCCCGGACTTAGTGCAGCCCCTCGTTTACTCATCCCCCCCGCGTCGCCATCATTTATTTCGACGTTGTCATCCATACGCAAGATGGTCCGCCTCTCAAGCGATTCTTTGTAGGATGCAGCTCACCCTTCATGCGACTCGCCCATCACCTCACGGCCCTTCGCGCATGGTGCAAGCAATGTCTGCCTAGTCGGTGAAAACTCGACGTTGTAGGGATGCGAGGGTCTATGGTCATACGACGACGGCCATGCATGACATTAGTACCCCCCGCCCCCCCCCCAATTAAATTAACTCATTGAAGCTGTTGTCCATATGCAAGTCCGCCTCAGGGGCGGTTCTTAGCAGGATGCAGCTCACCCTCCATGCGACTCGCCACATACCTCACGGCGCTTCGCGCTTGGTGCAAGCAATGTCTGCCTGGTTGTTGAAAACCCAACGTGCTCCGTCCCGGCATTGTAGGGATGCGAGGGTCTATGGTCATATGACTACGGCCGTGCACGACATGAGTTACACCCCCCCCCCCCCCCCCCCCCCCCGCTCGCGTCGCCCACGCCCCTGTACAAACCCAGCTCTTCCGGGGGCAGGGTTTCAGGGCTTTCCTACAGAAAATGTTGGGAGATGCGTCGGTGGTGGGCTCTCGCCGACAAGCCCGGCGCTTCCGCCCCGGGCTGGACTACACGCTGGCGACCCCTGGCGCACCTTGGAAACTGAAACGCGGTGCTAATGGTGGCGGCGGCGGCGGCGGCGGCGGTGGTGGTGGTGGTGGTGGTGATGGTGGTGGCAGCAGTGACGTTGACGGCGGAGCGTCGACGAATGATGGCGCGGGCGCGGGAGAGACCTCGGCCGAGGAGGGTCGCAGCGACGGCCAAAGGGGTACAGGGGAGCACGACGGGGAAGAGGGTGGGAAAGAGAAGGAGGTAGAGGAGGAGGAGGAGGAGGAGGAAGAGGAGTACATGGTGCTGGATGTGGTGTTGTGTTTCGTGGACGATCGGGAGCCGTACAAGGAGGCGGCGTGGAGGCAGGACGAGGTCGGGGGCTACGTTACGTATCTCGGTGGCGACGACGAAGACGCCGAAAAGGACGATGACGCTGTACCACCGCAGCAGGGGACAGGGGATGTCAGCAGTAGCAGCGGCGGCAACGGTGGCAGCGGCAGCAGCAGCAGCAGCAGCAGCAGCAGCAGTGGTAGCGGTAGCAACAGCGTTGGCAGCAACGGTAACAAGAAAGACGAAACCGCCGCCAGCGGTAGCAGCAGCAGGAGCAGCAGTAACAGCACCCCCGAAGAGAAAGCGGGCGGCGAAAAAAACGACGCTGCCGTGTACAAGGCCGACGAAGGCGGATCGCTGGTTTCCGTCTCCGCGGCATCGAACGCCCTTAGCCTGGTCCTCCGAGACGACGCCGGAATCGCGAGCTTCGTGAAGTACTTGAGCTCGGCCGCTCCGGGCAGCCGCTTCGACGTTATGGGGGAGTACCTCGTGGTGGGGGGAGGGAGCGACGAGGATGACGAAGAAGACTACAATGATGATAGTGACAGTAGCGAAGATTTAGGGGGGGTGGGGGGGGGGGCGATGCTAGAGACGGTACCGGAGGAAGGAGAGAGCGGGGAGGAGGAAGAGGAAGAGGAAGAGGAGGAGGGGGGTGAGGATGGGAGTGGGGAATCGGGCGATGAGCGCCGGCGGAAAAAAATGAGGCCGATTTAACCCGTTTTGGCACCTTGTTGAGAACTTCACTACCGTTGTGGAGACCAAACACTTGGGGAATTAGAGGCAGGTTCAGGTTTCTGTACAGTAGTGTAGTACCTAAAAGGGTTTTGGCGTATGTTGTTCCTTCCGCCATCCGAGTTCGCCCGCGCGGGGCGGAAGGAAAAACAAAAATGGTTCGTGCTGCGCAAGCGACGACGACGACCGCGACGACTGCGTGGACCCGGGTTTTACTTTTTAACGAAATGGTGTAACGAAACGGTAGTTGAGACGCCGCATGTAGGCACTGCAATAGGCAGCTGGAGGATTTGGGGATCGCCCCCGTCACAGAGTAGCAATAGAAAATGGACCAATCAGAAAACTACGGTCACGAAATCCCTTTCTCTGTTGTAGTAAGTTTGTGTGTGGTGGCTTCCCTGAGTGTTTTTTTGTTTCGTTTTTTTCTCGTTTTGTTCTTCTGCATCTGTCGCCGGCTTGGGGTGTAGTGGGATTTTTGATCATGCGATTCCTCCCAACGACGAAAAATAACTTGGATGACGATTCGTTTAAACAATGAACGATACTTTTCGTCGAGAACCAGACGAGAAAGTGCATGCCACCAGATCACATAGTAGCAAGTTTGGCTGTGGGTCCGCGGTAGAATGTCGCCCTTGATAGCGGTAGCGCTGGGGGTCGAATATCGGCTGGTGTGTTTCTGTAAACAGGACTTTTTTTTTCTTTTTTTCTTTTTTTAATGATTCTGCTTCCGTCCCACGAAAGTCCGAGAGCGCGAGTTGGCAAAGTCCGATGCAACTCGACGAAGCAGTGGGAATGCTGAAAATCCCTCTGCGCGGTAAACAGGACGGCACGTATCGTGGGGGGGGGGAGGAGGGAGAAGAGGCGACACCCTGTGGTCACGCTTTTTTTGTTCCGAAGGCCGCTGGGGGTAAATAAAACCTCCTATGATATATGAGTTGAGCTGGAAAAGTAATAAAAATCATAACCGAAAAATAAAATAAAGCGCGTTTCGCGCACTCGTTTTTGTTGGTTTAGACGCCCCACCCTTGAACTTTCCCCGCGTGTGCGCGAGCGACACCACGCGTCGGCCGCACTCCGACGTACGGCTAAAAACCGCGTGCAGCACAGCAAGCACCGGGCACGACCATAAAAACCCAACCGTGACAAATGTACGTGTGATAGTACGCCCCCCATCCCCCTGCCTACATGCCATGTACTACTAGTGCTCGTAGCCGGCGCGCGCTGAACGCCGAAATTTGCACCCCCTAGATCAAAGGGGTACCAGGTGTAGGGAAGAAAACTACCCATCCTGCCAACAACGGTGGACTGCATGTAAAGAGCAAAGGTGTGCCTACCATCTCAGCCACCGTACCGAAACTGATCCCAAAGAGCACGGTAGGGCCTTTACCATCTCACATCACACATAAAACACTGCCCGCCCCCAAAAGCAAAGTAATGCCCACCATATAATGCACCGCACCGAACCCCGCCCCCGTGTTACTTGCAGCTGCAGTAGCTGCAATCTTCGTGAGCATTTGATTTTTACATTATAAGCCGAATACAACAGGAACTCCCACTCCCAGTTTTTTTTTTACAGTAAACGGAACTGATTGCCGAAACGCACGCCAGGAATTTTACAGGATTTTTTTCAACGAATGGGATTCGCTGCCGAAAAAAAAGGGCCGCCTGTACTGTGGTGAAAGAGCCACCGATATTCTCGAAACCTGTCACGTCGAAGCAAGCGGCTGTGCAGCAGCACCAGCAGCAGCAACAACAGCGGCGGCAGCGAGCACCCGAAGCTCGTCTGCGACGGCACCGGCCCGAGGACGGTCTCTGGCTTCAAACGCCCAGCAGCGCTCCACCAACTCTTTCACGTCAGCGTCTGCTTGGGGCGGCCACGGCGGTCTCAGGCCTTCCCTAAGCTTCGTTCTACACGCCTGCCCCGAGAGGCCGGACAAAGGGTTGTCCAACGCCCCGCGCGTGAACGCCTCCCAGATGAGAACTCCGAGGCTGAAGATGTCGGCCGCCGTTCCGTACCCTTCGTCCCCACCAAAGACCTGCGTGGGTGTGCGGCGCATTTCCCGGCAACGGGGCCAGGATCAAAAGGTGTTTTAACTTGCGCATGCTCTACGTAGAGTGCTGCCGGTGTTAATTTACCCTGCTAGGGGCCCAGGTGATGCGAAGGGGGGAAACATCTACAAGTAACCATGACGCTAATACGGGGGACCATAGTAAATAAATAGGACCAACTATTGTTCGTAAAACGAGGGATATATATAGGTTTTTGTGTGTTGTTATAAGGATTACCCTGGGCTGGGTAATCGATCGATCTTTTACCCCCATAGCTCAGCAGGTAATACCCTCACATTTGACGTCGTCGAGGACACGGGTTCGAATCTCACTTCGAACGTTTCTTTTTTCAGAAACGCTTGCGCGTGCGTCCCCAAATAACACGTCTCCCTGGTTCCCCAGGTAGGTATTGAAACGAAGCGGGTAGGTCAACGTACGGCCGTATACGGTACCGACGTCCCAAATATCCCGCCGTTCAGAGGGGGGGAGAGTGTTATAAGGATTACCCTGGGCTGGGTAATCGATCGATCTTTTACCCCTATAGCTCAGCAGGTAATACCCTCACAGTGTACCGTAGGTCCCTTTTTACTACATTAGCCCACCCCGTGATACTTCCAGACGGTCTACGTACGTACGTAGTCTGAGCGCACATAAGCTCGAGAAAGCAGTACGCACCGCGCGCGTATGATATCGCAATACCAAGTTCGGACACTTGAACAAATGTGCCGTCCCCTTGCAACCCAGCAGAAGCGCGGGATACTTTCGTGTGGCCAATAATGCTGTACGTACGTAAAATCGTCCATTATTTTTTCTTCGCAATTTACTTTCTCTCCTCTCTGAAGCACCAAAAAGGGTGAAATAGGTGCATACTTGCTGGGGACAGCGGTTATGCTCGGGCATCAGGGGGTTGGGAGCTATTTCACTGCGACTGCGCCAACTCTTGACATCAAAATAATTTCCACAATTCGACTTGCTGACTACGTATTTCTTGTCGCACCTGGATCACTACTGTACCTTGTGCGTGGAGGGAAGCGTGCGCGCGCGCTCGGGGGGGCTGTTTGAGCTAAGGCGGACGCTCGCAAAACCAAAGACTCTGCGTACGCTATATTTTAGACAATTGGCGCGGCGCGCAGGCAGCACACAGAACGAGTGCGTCAGCGCCAGAACTTCTCTGACATGGAACATGACCCTCCCCTCCCCTCCCCTCCCCTCCCCTCCCCTCCCCTCCCCTCCCTCCCTCCCTCCTCCCCCCCCTCCCCCCCTCCCTCCCTCCCCTCCCCCTCCCTCTCCCCTCCTCTCCCCCCTCCCCTCCCCCTCCCCTCCCCTCCCCTCCCCTCCCTCCCCTCCCCTCCCCTCCCTCCTCCTCCCTCCCCTCCCTCCTCCCTCCCCTTCCCTCCCCTCCCTCCCTCCCCTCCCCCTCCTCTCCTCTCCCCTCGCTCTCCTCCCCCTCCCCTCCCCCCCTCCTCCCCTCCACCCTCCACTCCCCTCCCTCTCCCCTCCCCTCCCCTCCCCTCCCCTCCCCCGGTCGTATGATGCCGGCCGGCCTTTTCCGTGGCTTGGGTTCTTAAACAGCGTCGCGAATCGCTACACACATCCGGGTGTGAACACGCGTCCGTCAAGAGTGCTGCGGTAGGGGTAGCACTTTTTGGACATTTTTTTTTGTTCTGATTCGAACGGGCTTTCTTAACCCACCATCGCCGGAAAACCATAAACCAGTACCAGGTACGTATAAATAGATATTTCACAAAAAAAAATCGTGAGATACCTATATATGGCATGTATAAACGAGGCTTCGTGTGGGGATCGTTCAACGGCTTGCACTTGTACGAGCTTTTCTGAAAAAAAAACAAAATCCCAGTTTTTTTTTGTTTTGTTTGGTTTTTGGGTGACTTATTCGTGACTTACTAATAGTATAGGGCTCCTCAAGTGACCACCCTCAGAGACATTCGGTCTTACCTCTGCTTTACCTCTGCCTTACCTCTGCTTTACCTCTGCTTTACCTCTGCTTTACCTCTGCTTTACCTCTGCTTTACCTCTGCTTTACCGTATAACAGCGCGTTCTCTCGTCGTCAAAAAATAACCAAAACATTCGAAACGCGTTCGTTCGCAGTTTTCTTCCGCAGTTAGCCGGCGTACATATATATATATATATATATAGGATACGAAACTATTGCGCCACGAGACGAAACTGGAGTGTGGCGAGGATGCCTGAAAAATACACCATCAAGTGTTACACTTTGATTTTTTTTTTTTTTTTTCCGATGCGTACGTACGTATCACCGGCTACATATTCGTGTGAACCTGCTTTTTAATACGATGCAAGAACTCTCGCTTTTCGACAGTCCGGCGTACGCGGTAACTCCCGCCAGAGCACGACGTGTTGACAGGAAAAGGTACAGTCCGGCGTACGCGGTAGCTCCCTCCAGAGCACGATGTGTTGACAAGAAAAGGTACCACACCAAGCCCCCCCCACCATATCGCGTGAAACGCCCAACAGAGATGAAGACCGAGGCAGCGACAACCCTATCAAAACATAGCACAAATCAGCTACGACAGTACTTAGTGGTACCCATTGTTTGAATCGAAGCTCTCGCGATTCCACCGCCGCTGATCCCCGCACATCGCTCACATTTCGATACGTTTTTCTTCGACACACAGTTTGAAAAAACACGAAGCAGTAAAATAACAAAAATCGAAACCACACGACATGCATTGCCAGTGACAAAACGCACGTCACGTGTGTGAAATTTCGCTCGTCCCCAACAGTGGGTGTTACAATTCAGGGGGGCGCCTGTTATTTCGTTTTACGACTGGTCCATGCCTGAGTTAGTAAACGAAGAGCTCTACGGGAGGTCATCGACAGTAAAAAACTCGAAACAGGGGCCACTTTGGGAAGGCCACCAGCGCGTCCTAAACGTTTTATGGCGTCTCTTTTTGGGTAAGTAAAAGAACCGCAGGTCCAGCGTAACAAGCGTTCACGCCCGCTGTGTTATCTCTGTCATTCGCATATGCACACTCAGCGCTTGGAAACAACCGCGACATTCTCTGATAACGTACGTAGTTGTAGTAATAATATTAACAGTTATCGCAGGATTTAAGTATCGAGCTATGACTCCGCCCAAAAGGGCGGAAACGGGACGGGTCAGTGTTAACCTACGACCAAATACTTGCGCTCGTCCCCTGTTCTGAGTCGAAAAGTAGAGTTTTGTTTTTGTCAGTAGACGCAGTTACGGCCTCCGCAAACACAGCAACGAACGAAACGTGATTTATTAGTAGAGATGAAAAAATGGCATGTCTGTGTCGGCGGTCTATGGGTCAAACTGAAATTATTTCGAGCATAAAAAACGAGGACGCTCAGTCTTCGTGGGGGAAGGCTGCGGGTCAACAAACCTATGCCGTGCGAGTTGGAAAACCATGGCAGAATGACATGACCGCAAATCGAGCAACTCACCTCCGGAGCCACCCATCCGCTCGTGCCAGCCTCCTCCGTCAAAGTGGTGCGCCCTTGCGTGGTGGGAACCATTTCGGCGCTCCCGAGGTCACCGAGCTTTGCTTCCCACTCCGACCTACCGCTGGGGACGTTTCCGATTCCTTTCTCGCGCTTGCTCGAACGTCCGACAACACCGTCGTCGTCGTCGTCGCCTGCTGGAGGGGGGGTCTGCCGCCGCAGCAGTATCATGACGTTGTGGCTTTTCACGTCACGATGGACGACCCCGGCGTTGTGGAGCGCGGCGAGACCGTCAGCCACCTCCGCGAGGAGCAACGTTGCCCCTGCGGGTGCAAGTCCAAGTGCATCTCCGCGGCCTTCACCTTCCCCTGGGCGCGTTTCTTTGTGGTTGTGGTGGCGGATAAAGTCGTGGAGATTGCCGACGTCCATGGGCTCAAGCAGAAGCGTGACTCGCGGCGTCAGCCACACCCCTTGCAGGGCGACCACGTGCGCGCAGCCGGCCACGCGCAGATGGGCGCACACCTCCCGACGGGCGTCGCGTAGGATCGACACCGGTGCATCCTGTCGGGCGTAGCGGAACTCCTTTGCGGCAAAGCTTGTGAGTCTGGTGGTGTTGTCGTGTTCCCTTGACTTTCTCGCTGCCACCGACGAAACCGAGGCTGACATCACTGATATAACCACTCCCGCCGCCAGGGTTTTCGAAACAGGTTCCGTGGCCGCGTCTGGCTTTGTTGTTGTAGTCGTCGCCATGATAGCTCCCACCGCCGCCGTCGTCATGATGTCCGCCATCGCCGCCGCTGCCGCCGCTACCACCCCCCCTCCGACCACAGCCCCCGCAGGGTGTGGATCCTGCTCCTTCTTCTTCTCCTGCTCCTGCTCCTTCCCCCCACGTTGTCTCGCATCCGCGCGGCCTATAGCATCAGCGCGGTACACCACCGACTGCTTGCCTTCCCCGTGCACCGCGCCGCGCGAGAAAGACTCCGGAGCGTACCGATCCAACCGCTCAGTGCGCACGAGGTCTTCGAACTCGCACAGCACCGCGGCTCTTTCCTTCGCCTCCGCCTCCATGTTTTCCCTCTGCAGCCGCAGCTCCGATGGGCTAGGCTTCACCGACGCGCTGCTCCGAGATGTCGTCGTCGGCGGCACCGCGGGCTTTAAGGATGCCCGACCTGCCACAATGGCGTCCAGAAACCCGACCGGAAGGACTTTCGCCGCCACATCTGGGAGCGCATTCAGGTCCTCTCGGCGTCCCTCCTCACCTAAACTTGTGCGATGAAGTGGCGTTAAACCAACACCACCCTCGGAGGAGGAGGTTGCAGGCATTGCAGAGGGGGAGAGAGTCTCTGCGGAATTAGCGTTCTCCACCGGTGCATCCATCCCGTGTACCCGGTGTCCCGGCGAGCTCGAAATTTGCGCTGGCGGCGCTGTGGCATCGTCGACCTGGAGGATATTTCCGTCGAGGACGATATTTCCGTCCAAGTGGGGGACGAAATCGGCCGATGGTTCACGGTTAAGAGATAATTCATGGGAGGAGCTGTTAGAGGATCTGGTCGTCGGTGTCCTCGCGGCGGTTTTGCTCGATTTGATCTCTTCATCGGAAGCGTTCGATTGCATCGCAGCCCTAGCGCCACCCTCGGACCGCTTGCTGGTTGCCTCGTCCTGACGCGCGGGCGGTTCGTCGCCGAGGCCCGCATTTACCGTCGATGATTCCGAGTACTGCTCGCCCAAAACTGCGACTACCGTTGCGTGCAAAGCTTGCCGCACAGCATCGTTGACGACTCTTTCAAGGACGCTTGATTCCACAACTCCCGCCGTAGTCGCTAAACTCGACATCGCGCAGTCACGTTCCGCATCTGTTGATGGTGATGAGCGTCGAACTTCCCCGCCAAAGGCTGCGTGTAGGTGTACCTGCAGCACGTCCGATACAACTTCTTCGACGAATCGTTTCGCCTCGGCAAAGCTCAAGTGCCCGAAACCGGCATCCCCCGAGTCCACCCAAATACTGCCTTCCTCCGCATCCTCCGTGGCTGTTGCTGCTGCCCACGTCATCGAGGTATTTTTACCTGCAACTTGCTGCGTCCGAAGAAGGCACTGCGACAACACTTCGTCGACATATTGCTCGGCCGAAGCGTTTGCTTCCAAAGACGTGACAACGGCTTCCCCTGACCGGGCATCGCCAGCTGAGGTGGAGACCAGTCCAGACGAGGCTGCGGCCAGATGCGTCCGCATGCCCTGGGAGACGATTTCGTCCACGCATTTTTCTGCTCGTACTCGTGCAGATCCGGACATCTCCATTGGTGGCGGTGTTCCTCCAGACCAAGCGACTGCTGTCTCGGCGTGTGCATCATCTGTAGCCGCTGTAGTGGTGACATCGGCAGCAATAATGGCGCGGTCGTCGCGAGGTCCGTCGGCTTCGATGCACGGATCAGCAGAATTCTCTGCTTCGTTTGCTCCGTGAGATTTTTCATGCTGCCCTTGCCCTTGCCCTTGCCCTTGCCCTTGCCCTTGCCCGGAAACCTCGCCGTCCGCCGTTGCTAGGAGAAGCGAACGTTGATGGTCGCTTTGTTCAACGATCTCTTCCGCTGGAAGTATCGTGCCCGAAGATCTGGAATCGGGGAGCTTTCGCCCCTCGGAAGATTCATTCCCGACGTCGGAATGCCCGCCTCCACTACCCCGCCCACGCTTACCAGAGCCCTCGACCGTTCGTGGGTGCTTCCTGCCCCCGCTCGCATCCTTCCGCACTTTACGTGGCGGGCATGAAGCCGAATGCCGACCTGGATAGTTTTGCGATTGACCTGCAGCAGCAGCAGCAGCAGGAGCGCTACTTGCTTGCTGGGGATGAGAGCCAAGACATACAATTTTGCCAAATGTAGTAGCGCCGGTGACATCTTGACGTTCTCCGTTGGTCGGCGTGGGAACGCGCAATAGCGGAATTTTCCACGACTCCTGGTCCTTCTTGAACCGCGGGAAAGGTATCCCCCGGTAGGCGTGGTCCGTCTGCGCGCGGTGGTAGGCCCCCTTGATCGTGTTCGGCTGGCCTCGCATGCGTTGGTGCAGTTTTCTCCTGCTTCTCGCAAATTTGCGTCGTTGCGAAGCGCACGCCGGAAGCCGGGTGGGCAGCCCCGCCGCGAAGTTGAAAGTGCCGTCGTAGAACGTGAAGTCTTCGGGCTCCCCTCCGAGGCGCTCGCCGAGGTTCTCGAACGCTTCTTCGCGCGACCGCGTGAGCTCAAAGAGCGCGTCCTCGATGACACGCTGGTGAATCTTGAGGAGGGTCGGCACTTTTCTCTTCACTCCAGATTTTTTGTTGTTTCGACCACTGCTGCTGCTGCTGCTGTTCTTGTTGCCGTTTTTGCGGCGTTTTGGGTTTGCTGCTACTCCTGCTGCTGCTGCCGCCGCCTCGTGCGGTACGCTTCCTGCAGCGGCACCTGTACCATCGCCTCCGTCGGTCTCGCGTTCGACGCGGGGGCTTGATTCTCGATACGCTGGGTCGCCAATTTCCCTGCTGAACCCGCTCCCGAAACTGCGGTGCGGTGTGCCGGGAACCGACACCAACAGCCCTCTCGACAACGATCCTTCCGAAGGCTGAGCATCATCATCACTGCTGTTCATATGTTCAGAAAAGCATGTCCTCGCGCTGCGACGTGTGTAAGGGCACCCTTCCCCCGCCGGTCGGGCGTACGGGCACGGCTTCCTGTGCTTGGCTTCCCAGTCAATCTTCCCGCGGTATGCCTCGGACGACAGCCGGCAGGGAGAGTGCGGGGGCAACAAGCCAGGTTTCTTCGCACTCGATTGGTGCTGCTGGTGCTGGTGCTGGTGCTGGTGCTGATACTGCTGCTGCAGTGGGGAGGAACTGGACGGCCGCGCATGCTGCGGCATCGACGACATGGAACACCGCTCCTCTTTGCTGACACGCCGTACAGTACTTCGTAGCTGTAGTATGCGTGTCTTTCCATCGGGTATGCTCGACTCTCGTGGTGCTTACCACAGGCCGATGCTGTGGCCTGCACAGTATGCCGCCAACGTCAGCATCATCCTCCTCCGGTAGTACTCGTACTGTGTGACGAAATTATATCGTTCAGTGCGGTGCGCGGTGCGGCGCCATTACGCACCACGTATATATTCGCACTATTTACTCGTACTACAGCAAGCAGTAGTATACTCCTATGGTCTCGAGGTTCGAGGTCGACGCAAAATGTTACGTTTCGTTTTTATATATTTTGAGGGATCGTTCCTGTTCACTCACCGTTCACCCTTGCATGCGTGTTCCGAGATCTACGATAGATATGTACGTACGACCCGGTCCTTCACACTTGCGATCTTGCATGCGTGTTCCGAGATCTACGATAGATATGTACGTACGACCCGGTCCTTCACACTTGCGATCTTGCAAGGGTATCGGATGCTATATATTGGACGTACCAGTACCTTTTTATGATACGCGCAGTGTGATACGAGTACGTACATGATACTCGTATCTGTGGTACATGATGCCACAGAAGTATGATTTATCATACAAATCATACAAATCATACTACTACGTAAAGTTGTATATATATTATATGAGTACATGTAATACATGTCCTTGTATTCCGGTGTACTCGTACGTACATACTCGTACAGTACAAGACTCGTACCGATTTCAAGTCGTACGTACGACGAATTGTGTCAGCTTTTTCATTCTGAATGAATACTGCCCTGCACATTGTCGGAAGGCAAATAATATAATAGTAGTTGGGATGGATGCCCCTGAGGGCATATTCTACGTATATTAATTAGTTTTTAAAGAAGTTTTGCGGTAATGAGGGGTGAAATGCCTATCTCGTCCAACATGCCATGGACCCCCTTACAATTAATTGCACCCCACCGCGTTTTCGAAACAAAATCTACTCGAAATCGCCCAACACCATCATCACCATATCACATCATCAATGAATTATCAATCAGGGCGCGGATATCAGCGATGATATTTCCCAATCTCAGTATTATACGTAAATCGATCCTGTCTCTGAACGCTATCACTCCGTCCGCCGTCCAAATAATACCGGGACATATATAGCAGGGTACGGGATGTGTCCCTAATCGTAGACTAACTTTTACTGTTGTATAGCCAGGTACCTGGTATCTGCAGCAGCAGCAGCAGCAGCAGTTAGCTTCATCAATGTTGACACTCACGCTACGTACACGTTGTCAGATGGTGGCAGCCGAAATAATAATAGTGAAACGAATACACAATGGCACATGAAAGAGGTACGTAATAAGTAGCGTCGCATTCAAGTATATACAGCAGTAGGTCCAAGTGCGAGGAAGCAGGAGAGGGTTTTGGTTTGGTTGGGTTATCTCGTACAGTAGAGTGAAATATTCGGTAATATTGTCATTAGGTCGGCCTTCGCGATACTACTGCTGCATTCGTACGATGTTCCTCCGTAAAAAGAAATTCGTCACATTATCACACACGAATAACACGGTACGTACGTACGTACACGTTCAAGCATTCAACTGTTTTTTATTGGCGGATGGCGAAGCAAACACTTAACATTAACATGAACACGTACAACCTCCAGCCTTGTTCAGGCGTCGCTGCCTTCAGCCCTCAACCACAAGACGAACATTGTTGCGTCACCTCAAACGCTAAGTTATCTTCTCAAATATAAGTACCCACCGCCCTTCACTTATGGTAACTACCGCCGTGCAGCAGCTGTTGTCACTCTACTACTGTACTACTACAAATGAAGAGCCAACACCCTATGCGGTCCGGCCACCCGCCGTCAAAATTGCCGTTGTTCTCTTTTTTTTTCTTTTTCTTCCCCCCCCCCCCCCCCCCCATCCTCCTCACCCCACCCCACCCCCCCAAAAAAAAGAAAGGCCACCGGCTACTCGTATGCGTATGCCTACTGTATGTATCCGGACATTAGCCTCCTCGCCGGCCACCCACGTCGTCTGCACCGGCGTGCTTTTTCTCGGCAAACACCTTTAACCTACTGCCGTAATCTTGTAACACAGTAGAAAATACTGGGGTAGCCTGCTTTATACAGCAGTACGTGCAACACTGCTAAAATACAGCACTCTCATACGACAGCCGTACATAGAGCCCCAGCAGTAGAGAGCCAGAGCCTCAATACGTTTCTACTACTGTGCCTCGTCCGTCACCGCTTCGGCGTTACCAGAATCGACACCTATTCTTGCACATACGTATGCACGACAGCCGACAGCGCAGTAGGCCCCCCAGTACCTTTCTACTGGACCTCGTCCATCATCGCCCCGGCCTTCCCCGAATCGACACCTACTGTAGTGTAACAGTACTTCCCATAGTACACGACAGCGCAGTAGGCCTCCAACACCTTTTCTACTGGGCTTGCGTCCCGTCATCGCCCCGGCGTTCCCATAATCGACACCTACTGTTAATACACAACAGCAGTCCCATACGCGCGACTGCGCGGTTTGCAGCCCCCCCCAACACATTCCTACTGGGCCTCGTCCATCATCGCCCCATCGCCACCAGAACCGACGCTATCGCCGGCAGCGGCGGGGGCGTCACTCCCTTCGGCCTTAGCCTCCGCGATGGGATTGCCACGAATCAACACCTCTACTGTCCTCGGCGACCCGACGGTTAAGGGGTCCAGCTTCCCCGTCGCGGCATCCGGTCGCCCCCAGGCGGCCTCCACATCGACCGGGAGCGAGTGGATGGAGTTGTTAGCGAGGTTGGCCTTCGAAACGATGCCGCGAAAACGTCAGGGGGAAACAAATCGGTGGGCGGGCGGGCAGGCGGGCCGGCGGGGGTGTGGTTCGCTGGAGCGGGATTGGGAAGGGGGAAGGAGTGGGGGGGAAAAAAACGTGTGGTGTGGGGGAGGGGGGGGAGCGGGAGCCAAAAGTGATATTTGAGATGTACGCGTTAACGAAGGAGTGTTACAGCAGCAGTTAGTGTGCTCGTTCGTTCGTTCGTGCGTGCGTGCGTGTGCGAGATGTGCCCAACATCAACATCAACAACAACACCTGTGCGTATCTACAATGCAAACATGCCACGGAACTTAGAAGAGGGGGGGGAGGGGAAGGGGAAGTTGTCTGATTACGCACCTCAGCAAAACAAAAAATCGTCCTCCCTCGCGCATCGCAATCGCAACAACAACAACATGGCAACACGACGTTCCGGGCCTCGTTCTGTAGAAGCGGCTGGCCTTCAAACCTAGCGCGACAAAATGTTGCCGACCTTTGGAAGTCATCAACACATGCAACCGTGTTTTTTTGCGGCTCCTCATACTCACCGAGGATACAATTCGTCACCACGTGCCTCACAATAAGCGCTTTCCGAAAGACAACCAAACCGCTGTCAGAGCGCGCGCGCGAAAAACAATCCCGCAACCAGCCGGCACGCAAAAACACGGAAAAACACGGAAAAAATCGCAGAAAAAAAACGCGCCCGCTTAAAACACAAACCAAACCAATACCCCGTCAGCAATAAACACAAAACAAAACCAAACCGAACAAAACAAACAAAACAAGCCAGAAAATACGAAAAAAGAAAAGAAAAAGTGCCAGCATCGCTATGTTTTACAACGTTCACTAAATGTTTTTTTCTAGTTTTCCTCCCCCCCACACCCCCAGACTCCTCAGCACCTTCTTGAGGTGCGGTAGCGCGGCGAGCTCCGGGGGAACGGAGCGGAGGCGGTTACCGTTTGCGAAGAGAAACTCGAGCAGCACCAGCCGGCCCAGCGCCGAGGGCAGCGATTCCAAGCGGTTGCTGCTGACGCCGAGCGTTCGCAGCTCGACCAGGTCCCCCACCTCTGCCGGCAGCTCCTCTAGCTCGTTTTGCCTTTTATTCGAACAACAAAAAAGAAAAAAGAAAACAAAGAGTACGTACAAACGTACCGGTATATATACACGTCAGAGAAGGAGCCATGAAGCGCAAGCCTCAGCCCTAATATGCGAGGGGATTTGTATTCACACCCTCTCCAATCACATTGAAGCAGCTAAAAAAACTACAATACAGGTTGCGGCTGCAACAATTCAGCAACTCCAGCTGCGAACATCAACAGTGCAGCAACTGCAACTGCAACGCAAGTTACAATACTGCAGTCAGTACGTACTGTAGTACGTAGTACCAGGTGGAGTGCTCTGTAGACAGCCGTCACGAGCGGGCATTGTGGGCGGAAAGAGGCCAACCACGCATCAGTCGGCGGGCTCTTTTGGGTCACAAGACAGTCTCATATTACAGGCGCCGCCAAAGGTTTTCGCGGAACCTGATTATATTGGCAAGGAACTCCACCTCTCAGCAACCAAACTACTGTATTACCAGGGGGTACGTAAAACATATGCATTTCATTTTTCAGACTCAAGACAAAACAAGCAAGCCACCGCTGCTCTGGGTCGACGCTACGCTGACTCCCTCCCGCCTACAAGCTTTCCGACTCAGACACTCAAGCCAACCTCTACCTAGACCACACCCGTAGGTATGATATACATGTGATAGTTCCCCAGATCGTATACGAGTACTAAAAATACGTGCCAGCCACTTTTTCTTTTTGTAATTCTCCGCCGGACTGGTGAACACGAAGATTAAGGTCAACACACTTCCACATTCATAAAAAAATACTCGTGTGTCATTTTAACCCGTCGCTCCCGTTGTAATATTAGCAGAACAACACGGGGCGTCGGTAGCGGTAGCGGTAGCCGCAGCGGCAGCGGAAGCAGTTTCAAGTTTCGCACGAACCTGAGCAAGAGGGACCGCAGGTGTGGCAGGGCGCCGATGGCTGCCGGCACGGCCTTGAGGTCGTTGTTGTCCAGAGCCAGGACACGAAGCTCCGACAGGGCAGCTATGTCCGCCGGGACCTGCCATCGACCGGTTGCGCACAGCAGAATATCGAGTATAGCAGCAGCAGCAGCAGCGCAAAAGGAGAACGTCGCGTGGAGAGCGGCGGCGGCGGGGGCGGGGGGTGTACTCATGTCGTGCACGGCCGTGGTCGTATGACCATAGACATCCCTACAATGCCGGGACGGGGCACGTTGGGTTTTCACTAACCAGGCAGGCATTGCTTGCACCAAGCGCGAAGCGCCGTGAGGTTTTGGACGAGTTGCACGAAGGGCGAGCTGCATCCTGCTAGAACCGCCTGTGAGGCGGACTTCCATACGGACGACAGCCTCGATTGTAGTACTCGTAGTGAGGAAGCGGGCGAAAATTGCCAGCAAGACCGAAACGCAGGTAAGCGCAATGGCGTTGCTGTAGTGCACCCAAGCAAACCCTAACATTTTCACTTGCGGGCCCCTTGACGGCGCCAGTTTTTTCAAAAACAGAAAAACAAAAAAAAAAGTAGAGGGGTTTGTAGGCGAGAGTGGGGAGGCTACCAATCGTGCGCAAAAGCAATGCGAAAGGCAGCCCATACTCTCGCCCTCTTGCCAGCCGGAACGAAGTTCTTTTTTCTTTACAGTTGTCTGCTTTGCAGCATCCGCCAAGCCCGGTGGATCCACACTCCTGGGATAACTACTACTGCTCTATATATATATATTATATATATATATATGAATACCGGGATGTACTGCTGGGCATAATATAAAATAAACCTTGTGGCGCAGACACGAGGAGCCAACCTTTAAACGGTACCGCTCGCCACTTACCCTTTGGCAACAACGCCTGCTGCGCTTATTTTTTATTATTACCGGTGACCCCCCCCGTATTTAAAGCGTGTCGCCTTCATCGCCTGGTCGCTCGCGCACATCCCGATAACAAAACATACATGTACGAGAATACGCCCCCCCACCCGCTCTTACCTCCGATATTCGGTTCCCGCTCAGGCGAAGCTCCTCAAGCCGCCTGGGAAAAGCAGAAACCCGAACAAGCACGAAAAGAAAGAGCCCGGGGGTGGGACATGGGGGGGGGGCACATTTTAAGAAGGTTATTACTGCCGAGGCGACGACAAGATCCTCCTGAGCGGAACCGTCTAACTGTTTCTTCCTATGGGCCCTCTCAATTATCCTCTCCTTTTGGGCCCTCTCCTTAATCAACTACTACTACCACTACTACTATTGCTACTACTGCTGCTGCTACTACTACTACTACTACTACTACTACTACTACTACTACTACTACTACTACTACTACTACTACTACTACTACTACTACTACTACTACTACTATAATAGTAGTATTGCTATAAGATTCTCTAAAGAATGCACCGTAATTTTCATGAGCGGTCGCGAACCCTGGAGTTATGTACGCGGGTACTCTCCCCCCGCGCGTCAGCTTTCATCGGTGCCAGCAAACGCAAACTGCGTGTCGACCGATTGGCTGACGCCGCAGTTTCCGTCTGTCACAGTTTACTACACTAGTACGGGGGAACATAGTAATCAGGACCTAATATGCTTATTACGAGGGTCCATAGTAAATAGGACCTACGGTACATACAAAAACCTATATATTCACCTATTTTTACTAACGAAATTTGGTCCTATTTACTATGGCCCTCCGTAGTAGTAAAAATACTGGAATATATAGGTTTTTGTGTACGTCATGGGGTCCTGATTACTATGGTCGCCCCGAGGTCAAGCGCCGTCGCGAGCAGCGTTCCAAAAATATATCACACATGCAACGGAAGCAAAAAACAAAACTCACAAGAAGGTTTAGATCTCCACCGAAAGAGACCTGCAAGCATAATTACATGTACTAGGGCGCATCCCGAAGCGCTGAATCAACGCGTGGACTAACTTAATGCACACAGGCGCGAGTGCGTGCGGCATCAAGTGGCTATGTACGCTTGAAAACACACACACACACGCAAGGACGGCAATCGGCGACTGATATGGGTTGCGACGCTTTTGGCGTGCCTTTCCTCGTATTGTATATAATAAACAACGAGTACTGTCTGCATGCGGACGCACAGGGCACTTACTTGAGGCGCAGAACCGATCGCGGGAAGTCGGGGATGGCGTTGTCGTCAGCCCAAAGAGTCTCCAGCGTCTCCACCTGGTCAGAAATATGAGGGTCGTATTTTTCATTGATATGAAGACCCAACGGTACTTAAAATTCCGTCCAATATGGCATTTAGTTGATGTGCGGTCACTACGCACGAGTCGTATGTATGCACGAGTGTACGAGTATCTCTTTGTTGTTGTCGGATTTAGACGGATATTCAACCAAACGCAATACGCGGCGAGACTATTGGGTTCGGTAGTTCCTCTTCGTCATTCGGTATAACTTGCCTTTGTCGGGGAGATAGCAGCACCACAGAGTGGCCAGCTCGCCACCAATCGTATCAAGGGTATACTTCATAATATGTGCTGTAGGGCTGAGTGTCCGTCGGTACAACAGCACGTAAAACCATATATATCCGCTACTAGCGTGTGCATCTTTACCTCTGAGATGACCAGGCAGCGGTCACGCCCACCTCGATCACTCTTCTAAAAACAAAATCCTCCCTTCTTACTTTCCAACTTGCTTGTTGGCTACATAATAAAGCGCCGGTTACCTTAATCTCGTTTTCTTGATCACCACAAGTGTTCTGCACGGTCACTTTGGTGCCACTTTTGCATCTATGCTCATCGACTCGCACTTGAGTAACCTCTGGGGCGCTACAGCATTGACTGCGTACCATGTACAGTAATAACTACTGCCCTGTTTTTTCAGCAAACAAAAAAACGTTATCGAGCCACCTCTGGCGCTGCAGAGCCCCATAATCTGGCCAAGAAAGCAAAATCAACTCTCTCCCAATTTCAACACCATATTCTACCTGGTATATATATATATACACCGCTAGAAACGGGCAGACAACTACTCACATATTGAATAACCTATTGCTTATATACTTATAGGTGTACTCGAGAAACGAATGACCGGCTGAACACAGCCAACGTCCGCGCGAACGAAACAACGCCGCCCCCCAACTCGACCACCAGCACCACCACCACCGCCGCCGCACCTTGCCCAACTCTAGAGGCAGAGACTTGAGCTGATTGCGCCCCAGGTTGAGGTGCTTGAGCGGTGTGGCCGACAAGGCCCCGATACTCTGGTTCAGAAATCAGCAACGGGGCCGGAGGCGAGGGCGAGGGCGAGGACGGCAAAGGGAAGAGAGAGGCCCTTTTGAGCGCGTGGGGAAATTTTTGGCCCGAGAGGGTACGGAAGACAAATAAAATCGTTTACACAACATACGGTAGCAGTTGTGTTAGCAGTAGTAGTAACAGTAGCAGTAGCAGTAGTAGTAGTGGTAGCAGCAGCAGTAGAAGAGGCAGCAGTAGAGGCAGCAGCAGTAGTAGTAGTAGTACCACCGGGTGTGATACTAAAACAAAGGATGTCGGGACTGAATGGAAGGGAAGAAGGAAGGGAGGAGGGGGGGGGTAGGCGATGCAAAGCTAAAAAATCAGCGGTATAATCGCTGCAACTGCACGGCGTTGCGCGCCTCACGAGCTGCACCACCTGCCGCAAGGAGACGGGCATGATGGTGCAGCATGGCGCCGCGTTTCGCGTTGCAAAGGAAAGCGAAGGGCGCACTGCTACAGTACTTACTTGCTACGGGTCAAGGACCACTTCACCTACAGTAAGCCCGGACCAGAAGGAAAATGGCCACGATTGGGAGACGGACACTTTTCGCGCCTTGCACTTGGATATGCTACGAGTACAGTAGTAGTAGTAGTACGCCGGAAGCCATCGTGTGCACGACATATACCTACCTACCTACCTGGTTCGCAAAATTGTTCAACATTTTGCTTCAGTGCCAGCCAGCCGCCACAAAACGGTGTACCCGCTGAACCGAAAACCGTGCTTATTGCCTGGCTGGTGGTACTTATATGTAAAACATATATGTACGCGTATATTACAGCTGCTCACTGCTGTTGCGGGGAACATAATAATCATAACCAAATATGGTGTGTACATATTAGGGGGGGATGTATGTTTTTTAGGTCCATCGTGGGTTCTGATTACTATTCTTACTACAATAGCCCACCCCGGTAACAGCAGACATAACAATACCTGGTACTACCTTTAGGTGAGTCAATAGTACGGGTATCGAATCGCAGGCTACAGTTCGCTCGCTCGAGCAGACGAGCAGGCGAACAGGCGAGCAGGCAAGCAGGCAAGCAGGCAAGCAGGCAAGCAGGCAAGCAGGCGAGCAGGCAAGCAGGCAAGCAGGCAAGCAGGCAAGCAGGCAAGCAGGCAAGCAGGCAAGCAGGCAAGCAGGCAAGCAGGCAAGCAGGCAAGCAGGCAAGCAGGCAAGCAGGCAAGCAGGCAAGCAGGCAAGCAGGCAAGCAGGCAAGCAGGCAAGCATGCAAGCAGGCAGGTAGGCAGGTAGGCAAGCAAGCATACAAACAAGCAAGCAAGCGCAAAAAACAACCCTCGCCCCGCGACCCAAAACAGACCTTGACGTTGGTGAGCATGTTGTCGTAGAGCGACAGCTTCTGGAGCTTTTGGAGTCTCGGTGTATTCCTGCTGCTGCACACCACCTTGATGCCGTTGGCCACGAACTCGGACGACCTTCCCATGCGAGAGAGCACCCGCGAACAAGAACACGCGGTTAAGAGACACAATGACGCCGCCACCTCTGCCGGCCACCGCCGTCACATCCACCGCCGCTTGCAAGCTTAAAGCTCCAAGCTACCGATGATTTTCTACGTTTTTGCTCAGCGGCACGATCGATATGGACAAGACAAGAGTACGAGTACAGCAGAGTTCGTATCTGTCACTATACCAGGTATAAGCCGTACGTACGTATGTGTGCGATGTCTGGTATGTATACGACACAATCCAGTGACGTCTGCTACACGCTGCACGTCAGGTTTGTGTGCGTCGAAGCTTGCTTGTAGCCCACACGCGCAGGTTTACCAAACAGACGAAATTGTGGGCGTTAAATAAAGCAATTTACCCCTCTCTGTTGCTGGGCGTTCTTTACTCGGGTACGATACCGTCCGTGGTCGGCAGCGCTTTGTACGACCATACCAGGTACAGTTCCTGGTAGACAGCAAGCAGCAGCAGAAAGGTGGGTAGGATCGCATGCTCCGACAAAAGCAACTACTGTACTCGTAGCCACAGTACAGCGCGGAAATGCCACAAGCGCACGGCCTTTTGCTGCTGCCTCTGCTGGGCAGCAGGGCAGCAGGGTTGTACTCGTACTGGTAATGTTGTACTCTCTCGTACGAGTAGTCAGCTGGGGGTCAATAGCACGCTTTCTGCACTGCTCTCTGCCGTTGCATGATACCATGGTACCTGATACCTGGTATCATACTACGAGTACAGGCAGCTGGAATTTGAATTTATACGTCAGATGGCACTCAAAAACGTAGACGTTTGGAGCGCTGCTTGGTGTAGATCGTGATTTTTTTGAAGGCACACTCGTAGCCTAGTCTAGAGCTGAACATGGCTTGGAGCTCTACGCCAGAGGGTGCCCAGCAAAGCCTGTCACACTTACGAATGCTCCTGCTGATCACACCTCGCACATCTAGATTCCCGCGCTGCTCCAGACAGGCTACGTACCTAGAGGCTCGAGCCTCAATGACTCTATTCTTGCACCTAAGTATAACAGGAAACTTTCAAACCATGCCTCCTGTGCAGAAGTCCGAGCGCACCTTCGTCCTAGATGTAGCTCTTCTCGCTCGTCGCTCTCATCGCTAAGAATATCGGGTATTTTCCTGGTGTCCTTCTTGATGAACATGGTGCCCTTCGCTGAGCTCCTTGTGCCTGTCTTCTAACTGGCACAGCAACGTGTCGTGTTGCGGTTTTAGGTTCGGCGCACAATGCGCGTATAGATACTTCGGCGTTATCATCAGGGACTTGGGAAGAACAAATAACGAAGGCGAAACCGTCAAACAGAACGGCGAACAAGGAACGAGGAACGAGGAACGAGCGACGAAGGAGTTTTTTCATCACGAGCAATGCACTCGTACTCCGACTCGCAGCAAGGTCGGTGATCTCACCGCCCCTGTCGAAGGCAGTGTCGCCTTAGGTACCCGACGGAGCATACACAAGAAACACTACGCACCCCTGCGTTCTGTGTATAAGCAGTCGGTTTTCTTGAATACGCGATCGCCGGCTCTGGCCGACATATCGCAACGTCGTCATCCCCACCCCAGAGACTGCAGCAGTACTGCTTGTAGTGGTCGGCTGAACGATGTCTGCAGTGCGGCAACGAGGGACTACGGTCGCGGCTCATCCAGAGGTCGACGAGGGAAATGTGAGAGATACTGTCTCGAGCACACGGGTACGTAGAATATCTCTCTTGCCTTCTATTGGTAGGCGGTTCCTCCGACGTTCTTCGTCGGCGTACCTACGTACTGCTACCTGCAGTAAATCGAGTACGAGTACGAGTCGGTTTTTGCAGCAGATTGTCTCATCTCTTCCTGCCTTCAACTGCCACTCTGTGCGTATGTACTACAGTACTACTACGACTCGTATCTGTATCATTTCACTTTACCCGTGGCACATACAAAACGTACGATATGTTTCCGTATACCGTCATGTATGATTTCTCGTCACTACGACGTACGAACGGCAGTAAACTTCCGTACGTACATATCGGTAGTATAAAACTCGTAATGGAATTTGATGGCGACTCACCGTACTATTATTGCTGTTGTACATGCACATACATGTGGGAGAACGCCAGGGGGGTGGAGAGTTATTTGGGGGAGTTCTGTGCCAAGGATACGACGTACTGCTGTACGAGTAGGTGTCGTATCGTCGATGCTCACTTGCGTTGTGCGCCTGAATCAATGCAATCTGTGTATTTTGATACTTTCAGCATACGACACATACCGTCGTCGCATGTCGGTGTCGCGCCCTTTCCGAGAAGCAGTGCTCTCATATCCATCATCTGTACATACATAAAGAACCCACTTGTATCGTACCATGTGTGCGCAGCTGTTTTTCTCTGCTCCGCCGTTGTAAGCTACGTACCTGTAAGTATAAGTGCGCCAGCATTGGGGTACAGTAGTAGGTGGAATAGCTTTCGATGTTCGAAGGCTTGAAGAGGTGGGGGGGGGGGGGGCTCTCACGCACTCTCGAAGCTTGTCCGTTGCCCGCTACGAGTACGTAATATATATAACCACTCTGTCTATAAAGATGAGGAACATTTTTACACTTATTTTGATATGAACGATCCTTACATTTAGCGACATATCATAGTGGTACAAGACTACCGCGACGCGTCGTCGCCTGACAGAGGATTCTTGAAAATGTTTCTACGAATCATATAGCGGGCATAATGCTACTTCGTATGTAGGCATAACCCGGCTTCTGGACGAAGCAGCCACATATGATATGTATGCTCAGTTGTGAATAGCTGCTTAACTCAATTGATATGCTCGGTGATCGTTCCAACCGCACAGGAGGAAGCCATGCCCGGGACAAATCCGGCGGGCCGAAACCCGTTCGTGCTGCCTCCCGACGAGGAAGTTTTCCGGATGCGAGAAGCGGACAAGAACAAAAAAGCGCAGGATAGAATTACTCGGAGAGGACAGAAGGTGTGTGAAACCCAATGGTCCAAAGCAACAGGACACTACACTGCTGTCTATTCGTGTTGGTTGTTGAGCCGTTGCTGCCGTTCAGTTTAGTCCATGCACTACGTATCCAGGTGGTCCATCATCCGTCTACGTGTACTACCAAAGTAAATATGTATCGTTGAAAAAAATTGTGGTGGAACGCGCGCGTGGCGAAACCTGCCGCTCTCTATGTTGAAAATGTTACTATTTTACGGGTGGTGAGTCAAATAGAACCCGCACACCACGAGGCGTCTGTTTGACGCACGCAATATTAATAAAACTTTCTCATCGGTTTTCACAAAAGAGGACGACGGTCATCCGTCGATCGGCTGCAAAAATCTGATCTTCGCTTCCGGCCGCCATCTTGATATCACAGGTCTGGGAAAAGACGACCAAAAATGCGGTCTCCGGGCGTTCGGCGAAGATAGGCGACCTACTAAAGAACACGGGGGCGGCCATAGTATCTGGACAGGGTGGCGTCGCCGGAAAACGAGGGCTGGCCAACTCAAAAACGATGCAACAGGTGGGTGCGCTACGTGCTCGATATTACGAAAACAGCAGAATGATGTCTGCGTTCCAGGCCTGTTTGAAGGTCGGACATCCGCCAAGGAACGCTTTTTTAGCACCTGGTGCACTACTCGCGCTGTTGCTTTCTGCACTGCGGGAGAAGTTCCATGAAAAACAATTGCGCTCGCTTGGTAAGAACGTATATTTACCTATGGCCTAGGGCGGCCTAATCGAACGCTCGATCAAACGTTGGGGTGGACATCGGAGACGATGAAGCGTCTGCACGGTGTACGCAGCTCGCGAGGGGGAGTGGTCCAGCAAGCAACTCGCCCACACGCCTCCATGCACTGAAAACACCTGGTGCTCTCCCCACTCTCTCGGTCCGCACAGGTAGCCACGGTGATCACGAACGACCGGCAGCAGGAGAAGGAGAGCATGGCGGAGTTCATTGCCAAGAAGCGGGAGATGTTTCTGGTGCAGATGAGCCTTGACACGAAGCGCGAGGAGATCCGGAAGCTAGAAGAGAAAGCCAGGATGAAGGAGGAGGCCCTGCGAAAGAGCGAGCAGGCGAGCATCCCTCACGGGGCTGGCTGGTGCTGTATGATATAACAGTTGCTAGTGTCGCTACTTCCTCGTGTCATCTCTTAACCCCCCTTTTTTCCAGTTCTCTCCTTTTGCTTCCGTTCAAGGCATATATGTGAGCGCGGCGCTGTGCCTCTCGAACTCTGGAGCTCTCTTGTGTAGAGTTCGAAGAATAAGAGCGTGAGCTGTGCCTCTCTATATACTCTTCTCTAGATTCGAAGCCTTGTTTCCTTATGTGCGGGTTATTCATTCATTTTTTTTTGTTTTGTCTCCTTTCGCCAGCGGTCAATGGTACAACCCTAACTCTTAACCCTAACTCTTGTCCTCTTTGATCCAAACAGATGTTGGAGGAGGACGCCATTCGCTTCGATACTTTCCTGAAAGAGAACGACAAGAAGGCCCACGAGGCCATCAAAAAGGCAGAGCGAGAGACCAAGGTATATACTTCATGTATATATAACACGCTCTGCTGCCCTGCAAAGGGGGGTGAGACATGACAACAACAACTTTTTCTATCAAATTCCACGAAAGCAAACGGCGCGCGGTTATAGTGGCCACCCGTCGACTACGTAAGATTTTTTGTTTGTGCCAAAACTGAGCAGTACTTGTGGGTCAGGGCGTGATGTGAGTGGGAAACGGGTCTGAACGACTTACATTTAGAGGTTCAACAGCACGCGTACGTGCGATTTCCCCCTGCGCTCTACGTACTTCTTGTCAACTCTTCCTGCCGACTTTTTTTTTGTTCACCTGGCGACGTTTTTGCGCTCAACACACCCCAGCCCCTGTCACCTGTGGCTGTCCTGTGACGATTTATTCAGGGTTTTGATGTTCCGATGTGAATGATGGTCACTCACCCTTACATTATACATCGGTAAGCGGTTGTTGGTGTTGGCCATCGCTGTTGGTAATCGTTGAAATCGTACCCAATTGGCGAATGCTTATCGCGTGAGTGTCGCGGACGTTTCCGACGTACTTTTTTCTACTGCAGTTGAAAACGGACAAGGCCCAGGAGATCAAGAAGCTGAACCAGCAGATTCAGATGGTGCAGAGTGACATGAGCAAGCACCGGGAAGCTCTCGAGGACTGCCTCAGGTCAGGCCAATATATTTATACAGCACTAGCCTACCGTAGTACTGCAGTAAATTGCGGCGTATTCAGCAACATATCTCATCCCGGCGGGGGTAACATCACAATACGCCCTGCACGTGCGCAATGCTACTACTCCTACTACTACTACTACTACTACTACTACTACTACTACTACTACTACTACCACTACTACTACTACTACTACTACTACTACTACTACTACTACTACTACTACTACTACTACTACTACTACTACTACTACTACTACTACGACTACTACTACTACGACTACTACTACTACTAATGCTGCATACACATGTGTCGATGGAAATAAATCGCAGACGAGTACTGTAGTACCCCTGCAGGACATCGGTATTCAAAGAACAGTTTCTTGTCGGTCACGCACGGGGCACAACTTTCCCTTCTCTTTCTTGCATCGCCGCTTCCACACCCAGAAACCAAAACGTTTCGATGTTGTCGGGGCGAGCGGAGAAGTTGGTGTGTGCCAAAAAACACTAGCGCAGAAGAAGCGGACAGCAGCGGCAGGGGCAGGCCCCCTCACGTTGCATCACGCCATACTTGCTGCGAGTCAGGCCATAGGCCCTCGCTTTATCACTGCAAACAGTCTGATCATAAATATAAGGCGCATGGTGATTTTTTGTGGCTTACGTATCTAAATGTCCCCTCTATTTACGATCAGGCTGGTTGGAATTATTGTTGGAAAGCACTTCTAAAGGTGTTAATAAACACAATTCGTAACCCCCCCCCGTTTTTTTTTGTTATTTTTTTTTGGCGGTCACCAAAGCTGGCGGTCGAGAACCTTTGTTCCGCACAAGGGGAATGGTCGTATCACGTAGTGTTAATATGGTAAGGCGTCCGCGAGGCAGTTACATAGTAAAACCCATTGCTGTCTCCGGAAGTGGCCACACCAGAAATTAAATTAACTCATTGAAGCTGTCGTCCATATGCAAGTCCGCCTCAGAGGCGGTTCTTAGCAGGATGCAGCTCACCCTCCATGCGACTCGCCCAATACCTCACGGCGTTTCGCGCTTGGTGCAAGCAATGTCTGCCTGGTTGGTGAAAACCCAACGCGCTCCGTCCCGGCATTGTAGGGATGCGAGGGTCTATGGTCATATGACTACGGCCGTGCACAACATGAGTACACCCCCCCTCCCCCCGTCCTATAAATATATGATATATTTATAGGTTGGGTTGGCGTCGGTTGGCAACGACGCTGTAAAACACGCCACTCGCTGCGTGAGCTAGACAACCAGGGTGCCGTTTTTTTTTGTCATTTTTTTTTGCGGTCACCAAAGCTGGCGGTCGAGTAGATCACTTGTGCGGGGTGGAGAACCTTTGTTCCGCACAAGGGGAATGGTCGTATCCCGTAGTGTTAATATGGTAAGGCGTCCGCGAGGCAGTTACATAGTGCTCCCATTACTGTCTCCGGAAGTGGCCACACCAGAAATTAAATTAATTCATTGAAGCTGTCGTCCATATGCAAGTCCGCCTCAGAGGCGGTTCTTAGCAGGATGCAGCTCACCCTCCATGCGACTCGCCCAATACCTCACGGCGTTTCGCGCTTGGTGCAAGCAATGTCTGCCTGGTTGGTGAAAACCCAACGCGCTCCGTCCCGGCATTGT
>MEHQ01000065.1:0-11440 GCA_008828725.1 Saccharina japonica
TGCTATCCGACAATGTACAGCATGGAAGAGATTCAACGTTGATCACTCATAAACATCCCACCCACCCCGAAAGAAGGAAGAGAGCCATGGGAAACCACAACACGAAAGGAAACCTATCTATGCACGATGTCTTACCCCCTTATGTTCCTACTTCCTGCTTATCGACCCTTACTTATACTTCAACTGCCGGTCTTGCTCGTTCCCTCTCATTACACGCTCTCACGTTTTCTACTAATTCCTAACCCGCGCCCAGACTCCATCCCCACGCCATCGCTGTGGGCCTGCCCCCCCCCCCCCGGCTCCTCCTTGCTTCCCTGAGCCGGAGCATGAAACGCGACACCCGCCGCGAAATGGTTGACCTGCATGATCACCGAGAAGGTTTGTAGCAGGCGTTACTTCACCGTCCCCTTCCTTTTGCCAACGGCCCTCCATTTCTTCTGCCCACGACGCTTGCAGCCTGCTGGTCGATAAATATACCACCCCCCCCCCTACCCCGAGGCGCCAAAAATTTCCATTGCTAAAAAGATGGAAAGTTTATGACTTCGTTCGTCGAAGGACACGTGTCCCGGACGAGGGCAGTGGCAGTTATTGCATCGATCTTGTGCTTACTGTGTTTGCTGCCCCCTCTCGTTCGCCACTCATCACCATTAAGGCACGTGTCTTGATTGTGCCCTGGCTCGCTTTTGCTCGCCCGCGCATGTTTATATGATACCTGGTACGCCTCCACGTTTTCTGAATGCATATTGAAGGGTGTATAACGTGTTACTTTTAGTATATGGCTTGCTCTGCGTTGTGTTTCCTTCCGATCTGGAGACATCCCTTCGCTTTCCTATTAGTAATTGAATTTCGATAATAATACTACCTGGTGACTTCGTTTCTGGTCTACACCACCGATAGTGTCCAAAGCGTGGCCATCGAATTTCCATGAAAATACACTGTCGTTCTGGTTCAGGTATAAAACGTACCAGGTACTACCTGTACCATTAGACTATCAGGTGTACTGCTGTACAGTACCGGCTTGTGTTTGTAACAGTACATTATCTACAGGTGCTGTTTGTATGTATTCGCATTCCACATACGTACTACATCTCACATTTTGTGCCCTGTACATAGAATACATGTATGTGTGATATGATATTATTCCACCGTGTGTTTGTGTTGCTTTGCCGGTGCCCACAAAACACTCCCCCCGCCAAACAGACCGAACTGTGCCTCGATCCTGATTGCGACGCGTCCTTCCTATCTTGTCTGTGCTGATTGATGATTGACTTGGATGTGAGTCACGGCGTACTACTTTTCTTCGTCGCCCTGGTTGTTTGGCGCTCCTTACTACGAGTAAGGTGTTTTCCGTTTTGCCTTGGGTCGTACTGTTTCTTTTTTGTTCTGGAGCTATCACCGCGTTTTTGGAAAAGTTACGTTTTTCTTTTTCGTCGGTGTAACAGTTTATTGTGATATTTTTTCGTCAGATACTCGTACTTTGAATGACTTGTCTCAATATACTGTCTTGTCTCGTCTTTTCCCTTCGTGTTTTGACCTTTTGCGTTCTGTCGACAACCGGGGCTACATCAGTCATCATCGGGCCATATTTCCGTTCATTCTGTTTACTTATAATCGGGGTGGAGGACTCGATTTGTTTGCCTGACCGGCGTGAACCCGGCACGGAACACCCCGGCATTATAGGGGCACCAAGATAGAATCAGGGGGCGTGTACCCCCGATTGGTGATGTTGACTTTTCCATTTTTATTTTTACCTTCACATAGCGTGTAGAGGGGAGCGGAGGGCTCCAGACTATCTGTTTTTGACTGGCTTTGATCGCTTTGCGGACCCTTCGGGTTCCACTTTTATTTCAGTATACCTTTTTTTGGGTAAGTTAGCCTGTGACCACGGGAATCGACCGTGTCAAGTGTTGGATTAGTACGGACAGATGGAGGTACTGGATAGAGAGACCGGCACGGTTTTTAATGTGAAGACAACAACAACAAAACAACAACAACACACACATGCTTAACCCATCAAACCGAAAACAAATACGTCCCACACTAATTCATTTAGTAGTTGTTGTCCCCCAAGTGTCTACCTAGTATCTTGAGGCTCTGGTAATAAGCAATGGGATTGTTCGTCGGGAGCACTTTTAATTTCTAAATCGTTTTCGCGGTTAAGCTCCTTAATAAGTGACCACCCTTCAGGACAAAAAGGTGCACTCTTCGCGTAGCCGCTCCCTATAGAAAAAAATGGAATGCCCTGGTACGGCGTACAAAGTACGAGCGAGAAAGGGAGGCGAGGGAGGGGGTGGGACAATCACTATCCCTGCAATGTTGTTTTTTTCAATTTTTAGCATACACTGGTATAATACCGTGGAGTACGTGAGCAAAAAACGAAAAAAAAGTAGATCAAGAGTCTGTGGTATAACGCGACATGTCGCTCTGACCACAGCAGTGTGACCAGACCACCAGTGACCGCTCAACGAACCTAGGCCAATCTACACGACAGAGCGAATGCAGATATGCACAATAACTGATACCACTCTGAACGGAACTGTAAGGGCCGTTTGGTGTTCATGTTTATGCCCCAGTGGTCCTTGTATTTCCGTCGACAGCAGCAGTGGTCTGTAACAAATGATAACCCATCGCGAAGGATGCTTCCGACTTCTTGGCAAAGTAGATACCACTCTTAACGTAAATATAAGGGCCATTTCAATTGACTGTTAATATATAAACAGCGCTTATATTTCGGGTCAGAATAGTGCAGTATCATATAATAGAGGTGTCGCTACGTAGGAACTCTACTAGCAGGTGGGTATTTGCAACTGTGTCGTGAACTTGTGTGCGTTGATCGTTGATGGATCCCGGTCGGTTGGTTGGTCAGTCGATCGGTCCGTCGGTCCGTCGGTCGGTCGGTCGGTCGCTTCAGCCGCCTTAAAAAGGGGTCCCTGTTTGTTGGCGCCGTGTAAATATTAGAAACTCCTATTCGCCGCTCTTCTCGTAGCAAACGTTTTTTTTCTCCCGCCGGAGGCAACAACAAGCTCAAAATTCCGATCCTTCGTACTTCTATTTAGGATGTAAATTCATGATGAGGTCGCTCGACGGGGAATCTGTGAGGGGATGTTGTCTACCTACAATGTCGCCGATACGTTTTGGCAGAGGGCTGCTGGCACGCAACACGGCAGAAACACGACGGCGTTTAGGGCCCGTTTTAACGAAGAAAAAAAAAATCAATTTGGAAAAAAAAACAACTAAAATCCGCTTATCATTGGTCAGAACCCGCACCACCACCCAAGATTATACCCCAAGATCCTAATCTTTGGTGCTGGTGCGTGTGTTGACCAATGAAAAGCGAATTTGAATTCATTTTTCCAAATTGAATTTATTTTATACTCGTTAATATGGGCCCTTACCAAACGTTTCCACATCATACCAGCAGCACCATAACAACAATCAATCCCATCGCCTACTGTAACTATAAAATGAAACATATTGCAACATGAGAATGAAAAGTCCGTCAATTTTGGGTTAAGGGGCCCGATCATTCGAAAAACGTGGAGGACCATAGTAAATAGGACTAAATGTTTTCAGTAATAATAGGGAAATAATTAAATATGTAGGTTTTTGTGTGTACCGTAGGTCCTATTTACTACATTAGCCCACCCCGTAATAGGATGAAGAATCGGCACGGACACTGGGTGCGCTGGATATCGACGTGTGTGTGTTCTTCACATTAAACCTTCCTTTCTACCCGTGGACATCCAGCACACAAGCAGTGCCCGTGCCGATTCTTCATCCTAGAGAGGTACCGGTTCTGTGGTCGAAAAACTACGACACAGAGAAGGAAAGGGCGGTTTAATATCAAAAACACACACATTACAAAACAAAACTCGGATTTAGCTTTCAGATGGTCGGTGCAATTCATTCATGACCTGGGGTATACTCTGCTCGTTCGTACATATCATATGATATGCGATGCAAAAAATACAGGTGTGAGTACGTGGTATATGAGAGAGAGGAGAGGAGAGGTTTCAGGTGCTTGGTCAGACAAACTGTTTGCTGGTTGCGGGCGAACAGGAGCCCAGACGTTCAGCGTAGCTTGGTGCATCTTGAAGGATACGGACTGTAATAAATTAGACTGACTGATAAAAAAAAGGAATCCCATAAAATGAGCTTGTGAGAGCAGAGACTGATACAGGGGTGTCAAAGGTCTTACCTATTGCTGAGCTATCGGGGTAAAATATCGATCGATCACCCAGCCCAGGGTCATCCTTACAACAGGGATACAGCACAGGACGCCCAATAAGAAACAGGAAATCTGGTCCAGGCTGGATTTCTTATTTCGAGAGAGAGAGTGCTTTCTACACTAATTTCAAGATAACGACTCTCGGGTTTCTTATGTTTCCTCTAAATCTCAGCCTGGCTTTCTTAGTACTCTGCTTGTTAGGTGTCCTGTACCGTAGCATAAACGGGCCCGAGAGAAGCACGGCTGATGAATATAAGACTCAGAAATGATGTTTTCGATACCTGAACATCAACACTTTGTATCACTTATAGTTCGCATTGCCTTGAATCCTGCAATACTTTTGGCATTGACTTGATGCTGTACGTGTATCAAGATATCGAATCATACGACGAGCGAGCCCCGTGCGTGATAATTGGGGCTGATAAAAAAAGGGATCTCGGAAATGAACTATCAACAGTGAGAACTGAGACTACGAAAGGGAATATCATACCACCGTCCGAGAGAAACAAGACTGTTGATGCATGCCTGAGGAAGACTCGAAAATGTTTTTTTAGAATACACACTACTAAACGAGGGTGTCCGGGGATTTTTATATCGTACACCTACTGTAAATACCCCCCCCCCACCCCTCGAAAGGGATGCGTGGTCAATGGTAAAAAGACTACGTAAGGCAAGCATCAAATGAGCACGCCCCACCCCCCCCCCTCGGAGGGGTCGAAAAAAAACATTTTGCACCGTTTTTTTTGTGTGTGTGGTCGGTGTGGTGGTGTGTGTGACATTAGTGCCGGAGAGGCATATACCCTCACATCAAGTCAAAGGACGTAGCATAAAACATCAACATCCCTCGTATACATTGGATATATTATGCATATATATACTACTGTATATACCTGATATTGTTCTGCTCTGCTGCTTGGCTGTACACTGCATGGACAGTCTGATACAGAACTTGACATGTACTCGTAGTTTTCATTCCGCGTACTCTTCTTTTACCGTTGCACGGCTTACTTACCCAGCAGGCATTCCATGATGCAATACGTGACTGAGTGTCGGAAGACTTGTTCGTGATTCTTCCGACAGTGGCGTACAGGACATGCACAGAGAAGGTAGCCGGGAGAGGAGTCGATGACACCAGGCGCGGTCAGCGGTTGGTAACCCCTGATGGAAATATCGCTGCAAGCGATACATGGGGTGTATCCATGTACTGTATCTTCCGCTCTTTCGCCGGGGTCACCGAGGGTTGACGCGTGGGGCGGCCGGGGCGCGGGTGCGGCGCCGATCGGGGTCGGGTGGTGCACGGTGGAGCCGGTTTCCCGCGGGGCATACCATAACCGGCATAGTCGTGAAGATCCAAAACCACACCATCACCATCACTACCGAAGCGTATTGTATAATAAGGACTCATTATATAATGCGCTTCGGTAGTGATGGTGGTGGTATCGTTTTGGGATCTTCACGACTATGCCTCACCTGGTCCGTACTACGTTCGCCCGCCGTCCCGACGGAAGGCGGAACCTACAGTTTGATCCACCCACGCTCGACGACCTAATACAATGCAAGAAAAGAACGCACTAGACGTTCCATGCCGCGATGTCTCCCTCCCCGCCCTCCCCCATGACCTTCTTCAGGCAGTGCTCATCCAGCCAAGTCTGCAGATCCCACGGCCCTTCGGGGCCTTCTGGTACGCAGCTGTGGCCTATAGGTTGTCGCCCAGTAGTGTTAGAATGATATGGATTGCTCAGGGGGGGGGGGGGTCTCTACCGTCGCTTATGTTCGGTTTTATATAGTTGTTGTCCAGGCGTAGAGGGAGGGACCGGTATCAGCTACCCCCGGGTCGAAGTTGAACAATTCGACGTGAGGTGCCGAAACAAATATTCGACCGCCCTCGTACATACTCAAATGACGAGTATATTTTCCTGTCCGAAGCATTAGTACCGGCGAGCCCTTGTACATAAATCTATATATCTTAGTTCGCTTATCACATATGCACATCCTTAGGTCTGCGGATATCTCCAGCCTCTGATCGCCTTTCCGCGCGATTTCTTCGCTGAGGCGTGCCCCCGCCTCGCCTGCAACCGCCGGCTTAGCTGATCCGCCCGCTCGGCGCCGTAGCGCGCGCGCGAGGCCTCGACGTCGAGATCTACGACGAGATCTACGAAAAATCGTGCCCTGTGAGCGTTTGGGCACATTGCCCACCGACAACGCCTATACCTTCGCGTGGTTTTTTCACGTACGTGTTCTCTGACCTCCGACCCGTGGGGGGGGTCGGCTTCCCGGCCGCCGTCAACATGGTGGAGGCCTGCGCGGGAGGCTGTGTGCTCAGATCTGAGACGCCCCGAGAACACATACATGCCACCCAGGCTTTGTCGAGAACTGCCATCAATATTTTTTTCGCCGAGAGAGAGCTCCTGCTGCTGTACGCATACGTGTACGTATGTATGTATGTAGTCTACAGCAAGTAGCACGTGTGATAAGAGACTAGCAGCTCATGCACTGTCAATGTTGTTGCGGAGCTCCTATGATTTGTACAGCAGCAGCTGTGATCGCACCTTTTTAGCGGACTACGCGCTGCATGCTGTTGAGGGTTTCAGCGTAAAAAAATGGCATTGGCAAACGGGGATGGGGAAACACGTTTTTTTGTCGTTTTTTACCGTTTTTGTTTTTTGTTCTCAGACGTATAGGAGGCGCGTAGATGTACACGTGCATCGGGTATATATCGACAACATGTATGTATCAGTACTACTACTGCTGTACTACAACAGTACCTACCACGAGCAGTGAGCATCACAAGTATGTGGGTTGGATATGTATGACCACTATCAAAGATACACGCAGCATGTATCAGTTGATGTTGCTGTTGTCGCCGTTGTTCGCCTGTTTCGAATTTCGAAGATGTGTACTCGTAGTAGGTGTGTAGGCCCACACCGTGTACAGCATACAATGCGCATGTGTCAGGCTTGTGACCAAGATACATACGAGCACACACGTATATGAGTACAGCAGCAGCAGCAGTATCACATGTATTACGAGTACGGTTGCCACTCTCCGTGGGCAGTGTGCAGAGCGCTCTCAACTCTTGGCAGTACGTCTGATTTCCATCCTTCGACACAACGCTGCTGCTAACTAAAAACGTGTGTAACTCTTGGCATTACGTCTGACCCCCGCCCCGTCCTTCGCTACAATGCTGCTAACGTTCCGGCATCACGCAAGGCTGCGACCGGCGGCCGTCCAGGCCGCCGGCGAAGCCCCTTGTATATATATATAGATGATATGCACGATCTACAGCATTAGTACAGGTATAGGTCATGTGTGCCCGGTGGGATCTGCACGCCACGGCTCTTGCACACATTACTTGCCATCTGGGATCTGTACGACACAGCTCTTGCACAACACATCATAACGATTTGCAAACATGGGATCTAGATTATCTACTGCTGTAGATCGTAGATCGTGATCTATCGGTCCGATAAATGGAAATCGTATACATACAGCAGTACAGAGTACACCTAATAAAAAGTAGGCTAATAAGACAAGCTCATATTCAGAGGAAAATAAGAAATTCGGGAGTCGTTATATTGAAATTAGTGTAAAAGCACCCTCTCTCAAATAAGAAATCCAGCCTGGACCATATTTCCTGTTTATTACGTATAATAGGTGTCCTGGACTGCTGCTGTATACGTACGCCTGCTATTATATTCTGTCCGTTTGCCTCCCAATCCACAAGCACAGCTCCAGACGCACCGGTTGTTTAGCCTGGCGGGGGGGTAGTCCAGCATCCCGTTAGCGCTCGCTTCCTGTGGAGCAAGCACCGCCCCCAGCACCGCGGCAGCCCCGAAAGTCGACGTCGCAACGTAGCCGAAGAAGTCTCTGCGAGAAACCGTGGCTTCTTCTCGTTCTCCTTTTCCTCCCGCTGCTGCTGTTGTTGCAGCTGGAGGTTCTCCGTCCTCCTGCCTGGTTACCATAATCGTGGTCAAGGAGCTGGGTCTCCTGGAGTGGGTCGGTCGTTTTGCGAAACAAACATGTGCATTCAAGCAAATAGGATGTACACGTCAGACATGTACACATCGAAGTTGTGCGTATACGGATGCAATCAGTGTTGCCTCGAGAGCTCGAGAGCTCGAGACAGGACGACAGAGGACTCTGGACAGGCGGTCAGTTGTCGTATTGAACCTACAGCAGCACCCTCTGGACGGAAATATAAAGACCTTTTAAATTACAATATTGAATTCAAATGGTCCTTATATTTACGTCCAAATTGGTATGTTCGAGGACGATTTTTGTTAATGGAATCACAACAGTTGGTTACGCCGCTTGTCATCTCCCTTTGCTTCTGCGTCGAGCTACGGGAGTACACACGCCGGTGCCGGCACAACCAGCCGAGAGTTGCAACGACACACTTCGTCCTCGTTGCTAGATGCTACAGACACGCTGGTACAACAGCCGTCGTCGGCGAGGGGACCTCGAACAACTCGCCTGCTTTTCCTGCAACAGGCGCCGCAACCTGAGTCAAACTTGATGTTCCTCGTGGTAGATTTGGTAGATCGCGTGGCGACGAAAGGCGAAGTAAACGCGATTGAAACCGGGGCCGCGATGAGCAGGACCGCAGTAACGCCCGCAGGCACTGTCAGCCGCACCATCGCTGGGAGATGGACGAGGGGAGGAGGGGGAAGGAGGGGGGGCTAGTCGCGCTTGCACAGCAGATGGATATAGGGAGATCCCAACACGTTGCATTTGTTTTTTTTGGAAAAGTTCAAAGTTATCTTCGCTACCCCTTTGCCCTGAGAGGCACACGCCAACGGTTGTCGTAGCACTCCGTTTTTCAAAGTGATCGATCTACGGATGATACAAATTGAGGAAAAAGAGAAAAATGAGTCCCTGGGTCGGAGGGCACAATACGACAAAACACGACGAAATACGACGCCCATTGCGGTCTAGGGCTCTGCCACCGGCGCCAAGGTACGCAAGGATGTCAGCGCGCTTTCGATGCGCTCGTTTGGGAGTGAAGATAAAAGGTTGCTCTTTAGGGTAGTTGTTGCGACCTCGCAGCAGCAGCAGCAGTAGACTCGTACACAGCAGGCTGTTGTGTGAGATCATGTATCCGTGTCCGCAGACTCGCTCCATGCTCCATCCCATTGTTCGCGGAAAGCCTCGAGTGCCATTCATTGCAGCAGTACCGCACCAGCAGCACACCACCAGCAGCACATCGCAATCACGCATTCAGCGTTTACTACGCAGAAGCTATACGAGCGAGTACTGGTTACTGCCAATTTTCTCGGGGGGTACATTTATTATGCACGACGTATTGTATTGTAGGGCTCTTTGTCTCAACCTGCCGCCTGTTGTTGCTCTGTGCCATACCGGCAGTACGACGTATCGATAGGCGTATTGGCAGAACTTGACTCTACTGCTGTTGTTACTGCTGCTGTTCTATTGTTGTGTAGTCTCTGTGCGGCATTACTGCCCTTCTGAGACCCTCACAACCTGGCGACATGTATCATACGCAAGGCCGATAAGCGAGAGGGCTCTCAGCTGGACCTCTACGAGCACCCATATTCTGACAGCGTCGTATTTTGTCGCTGCCATGGCGGGCGATACGTACGAACAGGCACCCCCGTGCCAACGTGTCGAAGTGCCAACCCAACGTCGACGCGAACATACGCTCCCGCGTTGTTCGTGGACCTGTTGATACGTTGTGCTACTGCCAGCTGCTGCTGCTGTGCTTCTACTGCTGTGTACGAGGTATATACTGCTGCCGGCTGCTGTTGTTAACAGCAGTACACTTGACACTCGGACATTACGGCAATACGCGATCGATATCAGGGCGCGTCTCTCTGAAGCTACTGGTGTGGCGTGTTATTGCTGCTGTACATTGTTGCCTGCCTGTGCGTATGTATGGTACCAGGTGCATAAATGCATAAATAAATGTGTGTATATACCAGGTATGTATACTGTACCTCTCGATTAACAGCAGTGAGTGCATGCCGAATGCCTGTTATTTTACGTCAGTATTTCATGCATTATCTCTCCCTTCTCCAGCAAGCAGCAGCAGCAGCAGCAGCAACAACAGCAGTGCCCGTACGAGCAACACCACCCGCACACAACAAGAACCACAGCAACAAGGACGACGGCAAGAACAAGAACAACGACGCAACACGCAGCAGCTGGAAGAAACAGAAGCCCAACCGATCCACCCATCAATCAATCGCAGCGCGGCATCCAAGCCATCCACCACCACCACCACCATTCCCCACACGCACTACCACCGTAATAGCAGCAGCAGCAGCAGCAGCAGCGAGCAACACAGCCGACAGCGATGAGCGGTGCCCACCCCGAGGCAATCGCTTCAGCAGCAGCAGCAGCAGCAGCAGATGTCGGAGTGGAGTCCTTCGTCCTCGCCAGTACAACCCCCACCACCTCCTCCGCGAGGGTCCCCGCCGCCCCCCCCACCGACAACGAACACATGACCTTCCCCCCTGACGCCCCCGAGGATGTCATGGCCGCGGTCAAGGCTTGGAGACCTCCTGCGGGCCACGTGAGCTGCCTCATCCCGACGGGGAAAGACCGTTCCATCATCTACAACTGGGGGGTGCGCTACGAGAAGGTGGTGGAGAACGCTAGCTCCGGCTCCCTGCTCAGGAAGAGGCCCCAGTGGTGGGCTTGCCTCGCGAGCGCGGAGTGCCGGGACAAGTGCACCATCCGGAAGATCGACTCCAACAGCACCTCCGGCGCGACGCAGCACCTCCTTCTGCAGCACCAGAAGAAGAGCCCGAGGACGCAAGTGACAAGAGCCGCGTGAGTTGTTGGTGCTTTTTTATTTATGTTGTCATTGTTTCTTGGGTGTGATTGACGGGATAGGTTTTTAGATTACGGTAGGTTGGGTTGGGTTGGTTTGGGTTGGGTTTACCGCAATTCTTAATTATTATATAGGATACAGTATAGAAATCGGGGACTTGGTTGTGGCCCGCGTGTGGTTCCAGTGTTATGAGACCGAATATTGAGAAAAACGCCGAAAACACTACTTTAGACCCTAACCCTAACCCTAACCCCAACCCCGTCCCCGCCCCGACCCTTATGAGCTTTGTCTCGAAAAAATCAGGCGTTTTTTTTTTTTTGAAAAATTGGTCGACCACACTAAAAGGTATATAATAAAAGATTCCCCGATTTCCCTACTTTATCCTAGATAATAATTCAGTGGTGCGGTAAAGGCTACTG
>MEHQ01000065.1:11643-37994 GCA_008828725.1 Saccharina japonica
GGGTTGGGTTGGGTTAGGGTTGGGTTGGGTTAGGGTTGAGTTGGGGTGGGGTGGGGTAGGCGGTTGGGTTGGCAAGGGTTGAGTTGGCTTGGGGTCAAAGTTGGCTTGGGTTCGTTGGGTTAATTGGGTTGGGTCAATTGGGTTGGGTTGGGTTGGGTTGGGATGATATTGGGTTCGGATTGTGTTGTGTTTTGCTGTGGTGTTGCCTGTGTTGTTGTGGGTGTTGAGTTTTTAGTGTGACGCATGGTATTACGGGGGACCATATTAATAATAAATAAAACCTGCGGTGCACACAAAAACCTACCAGGTATCTATGCATTTACCTCTCTTTTCTAACAATATACTTCGAAGTATTTGGTCCTATTAACTATGGCCCTCCGTAATAGCAACATAAGACTACCGTATGCATGTATACCTGGTATTGCTGTTGTATTCGTCACGGTCACTCTCCATTCCCCAGCCCAACTCGAACACTTATCATTATTATGTGTATACCGTATGATAGCAGTCCAGGACAGGCGCCGAGAAGAAAGTCAGGTTCTAATTTACGAAGTATGATACCTCACAAGGAAATAGGCAACCCCTGCCCGGCTATGTTGAACTCCGAGTAGTGCGGAACACGCCTTTTCCCATCTCATTCAGGACTCGATACTATTCTGGATTGGCGGGGGTGGGGGGGGGGGGGGGGTGTTCGCGGCCATCGACACCGAAATGAGCGGGGGGGGAAATGTCAAGAAGACAACGCATGGAACTTGTGGCCATGATGAGACAACCTTCTTTTTGTTTGTTCGCGCTCTCTCCTGCCCTCTCCACTCTTCTCCCTTGTTGTTCCCTCCTCCGACAACTTGTTTGTAATGTACTGCTGTACTTGTACCTGGTACCTGGTGTGCTTTATGGTTACCCTACGTGTATTATGGCGTGTTTCTTGGACTTACGTATGAAGTACCTACTGTAGTCAAACCTACTGGCATTTTTTTTTTACGTACAACAGTAGTGTGTACCTGGTATGATATATACCAAGTACTTCGTATACTAGCTGGCTCAATCAGTAGACAACTACTACAACTACCACTACTACTGCTACTGCTGCTACTGCTACTACTACTGCTGCTACTACTACACAAAAACAACAACAACAACAACAACAGTGAAAGCCGCTGATACACTAAATCAGGCGTAAGTGTGTTGTTTACTTTTACACTACTGGTATATACGATAAATACGAGCAGTCGTAGTATAGTATATATACCAGGTACCAGATATCTACTATTAATAGTGTATGGCGTGTTTCTTTGACGTATACTTCGTATTATACCTGGTATATATATAATACCTGGTATACACTACAGTAGTACAGGACACCTAATAAGAAACAGGCTAATAAGAAAGCCAGGCTGATATTTAGAGGAAAATAAGAAATTCGGGAGTCGTTATCTTGAAATTAGTGTAGAAAGCACCCTTTCTCGAATAAGAAATCCAGCCTGGACCAGATTTTCTGTTTCTTATTATTACGGGGGACCATAGTAAATATTAGTAAATAGGACCAAATATTATTAGTAAAAATAGGGGAATACATAGGTTTTTGTGTTTAACGCAGGTCCTGTTTACTATGATTCCCCGTACTATTAATAGGTGTCCTATACTGCTGTATACAGTATTAAAAAAAATGATATAGTCGTATATGAAGTACTGTTTGTACGTATCAAATTTACTTTTTTTGTACATTGGGCATTTTTTCTCTTCCGGCCGGGGTTTTTTTCTAGCGCTCTCGGCCGCGGGGCAGGCAGAAGGCCCGCGTGTACGCACGCCTCATGTTTGGGCCCTGGCCGAGGTCCGTGGCGGCGCGTGTGCTCTGGGCGTTTCAAAGTCGCGAAAACTTGCAAGTAACTACTCGTACTCGTATATACGGGATCTGTTTCCGGCGAGCTAGAGCCTGCCAGGACAATGCAAATCCCACATTTTCAAGATTGTGCTCTGCTCTGCTCTGCTGCGGCTGTTGCTGCTGCTGCTGCTGCTGCTGCTGCCGCTGCTGTATTATGTCCGATTACACTGCGTACTGTCCTTGGCACTCTATTTTATGAGGTAGCCACGGAACAACAGCAGTCGCACATCAAGCTCTTCTTGTTACGACGGCGAAGGACGGTGCATATGTGTGTGCCGTGTTTCCTGACCACCTACAGCAGTACCTACATAGGGAATAGGAACGAATGCCATATTTTACATGCGTAGCAGACGCAATCTCAGCAGGGGCAGGACAACGATGACGCGATCGCATAATTCCTCCGGATTTTCGAAAGCAACCGCTCGGCCACGGTACACACTACAACAGCATCACCAGCAGCAGCGGTGCAACAACAGTACAACAGCAGCACATCAGCACCATACCAGCGCTTCACACAAATGGCCTTTATGACAGCCACGGCGGTGCTTTCGTGTGTGCAATGTTCAACAGGAGATATATATATATATATACCTGGTACCAGTATATATTATGCAATAACTATGTTCAAATTCCCACGAATGGTTTTAAAATCGAGCAAACGCCGTCGAACCTCATCCTGCCACACAGCAGTGTACAGCAGTACTCGGAGTGAATTCAGTGGGGACGCCTGATGGTGGTGATGCTCTCCCCTTTTCAACTTGAGACACCCCTGGGGTTTCAAGTGAACAACATCCCGAAGGAGAAACATGTATATGACATGATATCATATTGTACGTGATAGCAAATCTACTGGAAACATATCATATGCACATTGGCAGGCCCATTCAGTAGACAGCTGACAACTGCTCGTACTCGTATACGGTACGAAGCTACTGCCAGTAGCCCATGATATCTACTGGCAGTATATACTGTGCCAGTGCGAAGCCCTACATATTAATAGCATTAATAGTATACCAGCATATGATAGCAGCCCTATACGATACCAATACCATTAATAGTTACTAGTGCTATTATTATAGCCGTTGTTTCCTCGCCTAACCGTCATATATAACCCACAGGTTGGTGTGCCGCACCCGAAAGCTCCGGTCGCCCCGAGCCGTCCCCCGGCTGTGTGGCTCCAGCATGCGCTGTAGACGCATATATATGTACCTTAAAGGAGAGCCGCCTTTACCGCAATTCTGAATTATTATCTAGGATAAAGTATAGAAATCGGGGAAGTGGTTTTGGCCCGCGTGTGGTTCCAGTGTTATGAGGAAACAATAATTCAGTGATGCGGTCAAGACCACTGCCTAAGGATCCGGGTTATCACACAGGGGTGCTACGTATCGTTTTCTCAGCGCTCGTTTTATTCGACAACGGCGAGAGGGTGCTTAAAAGTCGAACGTTCTATTTTCGTATGGGCCTCGACCAGATCTTGCCGAGAACACCTTGTTCGGTATTGGTATTATTACGGGGGGGCCATAGTAAGTAAGGGTCGTTCTTGTCCAGCAACTTTTTTTCCCAAAATTTTCAATATTTTTTTTCACGCAATTTTTAGGATTTCCATATTTTCGAATTGGCGAATTGGAATGCGAAGCCTTCCAAATATTTTTCCCTCTGTTAAGGGTCGTTCTTATCGAGCAACTTTTTTCCAAAATTTCCAAATAATTTTTTCGCGCAATTTTTAGGGCTTCCATATTTTCCAAAAATAATTTCCAATTTTTGGAATGCGAAGCCTTCCGAATATTTTGCCCTCTGTAAAAATTCCAAATTTCCAAATAAATCCTGTTTTTCTTGATTTTCCTTTTTTTTTTTGGAATTTGTTTTTGGAAATTTTGGAAAAAAGTTGCTCGATAAGAACGACCCTAAAATTCCTTTTTTTTTTGGAAAACAATATTGGAATTTTTGGAAAAAAAGTTGCTCGATAAGAACGACCCCAACTAGGACCTACGGTACAGACAAAAACCTACCAAGTACCTGGTATGTTGTTGCCTAATTTACTATTAATAACACTAGTTGGTCCTAATAGGGGACCTATGGTACACACATAAACCTACATCTTAACCTAATTTCACTAACATATTACCTAATTTTACTATTAACAACAATATTTGGTCCATACGGTACACACAAAAATCTATATTTTGTCACAGAAATCACGAATCACGAAAAACCTGGGCCAGCGAACGACCGCTGTCCAGTTGGAAGCAACAGCCCTGTCTGTTCGCGTGTTCTGCCAGTCTACCAGCACCGTTCCGTGCGGTATCCACTTGGTATTCCCACAAGCGCGATCAACTAGACAAAGCCCGTTGCTGCAAGTGAGCTACGTAGTGTACGTGCTCAGCCAAATAATATGAACCTTAACGCCAAATTCTCTCTATAACAACAAACTACAGATTATTCTTATATCGGTTCCCGATCACAAATAATATTTTCTTTTAACCTACTTTCACTAGCAATATACTTCGAAGTGTTACCTAAGGGCCCATATTAACGAGTATAAAATAAATTCAATTTGGAAAAAATAAAATTCAAATTCGCTTTTCATTGGTCAACACACGCAACTGCACCAAATATTAGGATCTTGGGGTCTAATCAATTTGAATTGGACGAAAAAACCAAGAAGGTCCCAGGACCTTTTTCTGTGTAAAATTCAAATCAAATTTGGGAGTGGGGCCGACTTGGACCGGCATGTCCACGGTGAGTAAACGCCCCCGCTACAACCTGGCAATTTCTTGATCGCATCGATGACCACGACCGAGGCGACAACGCGTGAACCACGACGCGAGGCCACCGGGACAACAGCCGCGCCCACGCCTACAGACCGTAGCACATCGTACCCCGGCGGTGGCGCCTCAAAACCAATCATGGCGGTCGCAATGCCAACTTTTCAACCAGCTCGATGTGCCAACCCGACCAAAAACCGAGTGATGGACGCAAAAACAGCAGGATACGCTCAAGACTTTGATAGCACCGTCGCCGTCCCTGTCTCGCCCGTGGCGTTCCAGGGATCCCAACGCCCACCCAGGAGACCCTGAGAGAGATAGCTTCCTAGCCTGGGCGGTCAAAAGCAAGAGTATGCTTGTCGCTCTTGTCTACTCTCGTCGAATTTTGTCACCTTGGGCGTTGTGAGGCGTGCTGCGTTTCTTTCGATTTCAGAAATATTTGAACAAGCAATTAACTATTCCCCATAGGACGCAAACCAGTTTTTTTTTTGCGAAATCACATTCAAATAGGATTTTATTTTCCAAATTGAATTTTATTTTTTCGCTGTCTTCGTTAATACGGGCCCTAATTGTACTAATACCAATATTTGGTCCTATTTACTATGGTCCCCCGTATTATTACTGTTAATAGTATAACCTATCCCGTCGTCGAAAAAACGAGCGCTGAAAAACGATATCATCCCCGTGCGATACCCCGCCTCCTTACGGCAGTTCTGGCTGGGGCTCCAACACGCTATCTTCTACGCTTGGGTTTGTCCTTCGCTGAATACTCGTGCCTGTCGTATATGGCATGGCATTGTCTGCTCTCCTTATTACTGCATTGCAGCTTTTTTTTTTCTTTTTCTTTTTTAAATCTTCCGGCGGATGGGTAAAAAATAAAACTTAAGCCCTCCACACTTCCACGTCTCACTGCGTGTCGTGTGTCAAATTCACTCCATGCCCCCTCGGAAGTATCAGCCCCTGCTGCTACTACTCCGGAGACTTGAGCTTCAGCGTAGTATCTCTGTTTCGTAGTTTTGTGACCACAGAACTGGTATCTCTCTAGGATGAAGAATCGGCACGGACACTGGGTGAGCTGGATGTCGACGGGTACATATCATAGAAAGGACGGTTTAATGTGAAGAATACACACACACTGTACAAAAACCGGCCTTCAGTTATTTTTCGCGCGTATGTGTGCATTCAGCACTCCAAACTGCTCTCTTTCGATTTTTCGTATCATACTACTTTGCCAGAAGTTAAAACAAAAAAAGTTTTTGTCTGATTTGTTAACATTTTCTTTTTTCTCTCCGAAATTTACGAAATAAATGTGCATGCATCGAATCGAAAACAGAAGGAAAAAGCCGATTGATGCGTACGACGTGGATGAGGAGGAGGGGGAGGAGGACACCAAGAAGCCCGCCGCAGCAGCAGCAGTGGCGCTTTTGCCGAGCCCCCCCCTGGACGAGGACCCTGATCGTCGACGAGCGCTGAAGCTGGAGTACGTCAAGGCTCTCATCATACACGCCGCCAACCCGCTCGGCCTCCTGGAGCACAAGAACGTGCGACATTTTTTCGGGATGATGAGCCCCAACCTGGGCTCGGAGGGCCTCCAGAGCAAATCGGTGAGTGAAAGGCCGTCGAATTTATAACGTGGCTCGCAGGGCAACACGTATCCAAAAATAGGTATACCTGCATAATTTTAGCCAGTTATAGCTACTCTAGTGCAGGACACCTAATAAGAGACAGGAAATCTGTTCCAGGCTGGGTTTCTTATTTGAAAGAGGGTGCTTTCTACACTAACTTTAAGATAACGACTCCTGAATTTCTTATTTTCCTCTAAATCTCAGCCTGGCTTTCTTATCAGGTGTCCTGTACTGTACACGAAAAGTGCCAACCTGCAGCAGTGTTGGATATTCGGGATATCGTAGTTCCGGTCTAACACACGAAACGTAGCCCGTCGAATTTATAACGTACTGGCTGTAGTTCGCAGGGCAACACGTATCCAAAAAGAGGTATACCTGCAGTTTGTTTTTGCCAGTTGTGGGTACTCGTATATACACGAAAAAATGCCAACCTGCAGCAGTGTTGGATATGTCGGGATATCGTAGTTCCGGTCTGACACGAAATGTAGCCCGTCGAATTTATAACGTACTGTAGTTCGCAGGGCAACACGTATCCAAAAAGAGGTATACCTGCAGTTTTTTTTGCCAGTTGTAGGAACTCGTATATACACGAAAAAGTCCAACCTGCAGCAGTGTTGGATATGTCGGGATATCGTAGTTCCGGTCTGACACGAAACGTAGCCCGTCGAATTTATAACGTAATCCGCAGGGCAGTACGTATCCAAAAAGAGGTATACCTGCAGAATTTTAGCCAGTTGTAGGTACTCGTATAGATATACACGAATAATGCCAACCTGCAGCAGTCTTGGGTATGTCGGGATATCGTAGTTCCGGTCTGACACGATACGTATTGTAGCAAGTTTCGATAGGTTATGTTTGTGTGGAGCCTGCTCTGCCCTCTCTCTAGATCCACTGGTATTCCTGTATTAATATTTTGGTAGATTTTGTTGATTGATAACTGAACGAAAAATATCGAAGTTGTATCGACTACAGTCAGTGGGTAGTACCCCTTTTTAAGTGCGCCCCAAGATAAAGAGCATTCGGGAAAAATAAGAGCGGTCTAATCGGCATGTCCCGCCTATACTAAAAGCTATATATTTCCCACTACAGATAAGAGCAATATCACTCCGTCCGTAAATAGAAGGGTCCTTTAGCATTGATGTTGATACCAAAAAGGTCCTGACATTTATGGACAAGAGTTAGTAACCCTTTCAGAACTGAAAAAAAATGTCACACTAATTCCAAGTAGTTTGTCCCCAAATTCGTGGAACCAGTTCTTAAGGGGTTAAGAGCGCTTGTTTTGGGTTGACACAGGGTGCTCTTAAATCAGGGTACCCCCACTGCTGTATCGGAATCGTATCGGATCGAATCGATTCGATTGCTCTTTTTTATCGTTATCGTCTTCCACACAATACATCGAATTCGATTATCGTTCTATACCCTCCCCCCATCACTAAGTCTCTACGTTTTATGGGGGGGCTGTTGTAATGTCGATCAGAACCAAATATGGTATGTAAACATAAGGCGAGACATGGTTTTGGGGGTCCATTTTACGGTCTGATTATTAGGGGGGACCATAGTAAAAAGGACCAAATAGTATACCAGGTAGAATCGTAAATAAGACCAACTGTTATACCAGGTAGTATATAAGACCAACCATTGTTACTACGGCGGACCATGGTTAATAGGACCAAATGGTGTTAGTAAAAATGGAGAAATACACAGTTTTTGGTGTGTGCCGTAGGTCCCTATTTACTACATTAGCCCACCCCGTAATAGTTAAAAAAAAAAAAGGTAAATAGATAGGTTTTGGTGTGTGCCGTAGGTCCCCCATTTATTATGGTCCTTCCTAACAGTAAAAAAAAAAGGTAAATAGATAGGTTTTGGTGCGTGCCGTAGGTCCCCTATTTATTATGGTCCCCCGAAATACTATATATATGAAACCCGTAAGTACGCGCGATCGAAGTATCACACTCAGCTAGCAAAGATGAGCTTCGACGAAATCCTCGAGCTCATAGCTGTTGTTTTTTTTTAATTTTTTTTAATATATATAGCTGTCAGATTTTGTTCCCCTCAAACCCCGTAGTTCGCGCGATCGAAGTATCATATGATATCCCACGCAGCTTGCAAACATGAGTTTCGACGAAATCCTCGATCCTCGATCTCACAGCTGTCGGCGGCGTTTTTTTTTTTTTTTTTTTTTTTTTTTTTCAATATATACCCGCCTGGAAAAAAAATAGTCGTATTCCTTGTCCTTAGGTTTGCCTTGTTCCTTGTTCTCTGATTCATTCGTCGCCACAGGTGAAGAGGCTTCTGGTCGAGATTTACGCCGCTACGACTCGCTCGTTCGCCGCCTCGATGCTCAAATCGGTTCGGGCCGCGCGTATCCCGATCGTCCACATCAGCGTCGACGTCTGGACCAGCAAGAGTTCGGGGGAAAAGCACATCGGTCAGTCCTCGTAACACGTCGATTTTTCCTGTTTTGCTGCCGTTTTCTTTTTTGCATCTGCCGCCGTTGCTTTTTGGCTCTGTTTTTTTGCGATGCTTTTGGCGCTGTTTTTATGCCCTTCTTGTGGCGCTGCTTTTGGTGCTGCTTTTGCCATCACCTTTTGCTTTTGCTTTCGCCTTTTGCTTTCGCCTTTGGCTTTCGCCTTCGTGCCCCCGCCTCGACCTCCTCCTTTGCCCCTCCTCTAACTTTCCCCTTCTTGTGTTTCCTTTTCGTCTCCGCGTTTTGCCTCTCCCTCTTGCCCCTTTTTTTTGTTTTGCCTTTTTCGCGGCTTGCCTTTGCTTTTGGCTTCTGCTTTTCTATGAACTCGGCTTCCGCTACGATACACTCCTATGCCACCCCTACGCTACGCTACCGTACCCTACGCTTGCGCCCTCTCGAGAGAAAAGGCCTGGGCGTGTCCTACCTCGACGACAAGATGCGAGCGAAGTCCCACCTGCTGGCCGTCAAGCTTTTCCGACCAGCGACCAACCCTCCCCCGGGGGGGGGAAGCACCGCGGCTGTGGGGGAGGTGGTGCTGAAGTGGGTCCTCCAGGTGCTGGGGCAGTTTGGCATGCGAGCGGAGGATGTCGCGGGCGCTGTGACGGACGCGGGGGTGGACGTCCGAGGCGCGATAGCCGCGGCGTTCCCGTGGGAGTGGTGTGTCCCGCACCTGCTTAACCGAGTTGCCACGGAGGGGTCGGGCATGGGGGGTACCCGGCAGCAGTCGAAGAATCTGCCCTGCCGAGAGCTCGTGGAGAGCATGAGGGGAGCGGTGGAGGTGTTTAATAGGTCGGCCCAACGCAAGGTGATGTGCTCTGGGTGGTTCGGGTGGGTGAGGGCGCGGGTACGGGTGCGGGTTTGGCTTGGATTGGCTTGGCTTTGTGGTGCTTTGGTCTCGCTTTTTTTTGTAGATAAGCTTGGCTTTGGCTTTGCTTTTCTTGGCTTGATTTGGGTTGGCTCGGCTTTGTAAATTGCTTTGCTTGGCTTTAATTTGTTTTTTTTGTTTGGACTTTACTTTGGCTTTGCTTTGACTGGCTTGGCTCTGTCTTTGCTTTGCTTTGGTGTACGTTGCTTTGCTTTTCTCTGCTTTGGTTTGATCTGGGTCGGGTTAGGTTGGGTTGTTTTGCTTTGCTCTGCTCTGCTCTGTTTCGCTTTGCTTTGCTTTCACCTCGGCTTTGGGTTTGCTTGGTAGCTTGCTTTCTCGTTAGTGGTTCCTGCTGCCGCTGCTGGTGGTATTGCCTCGCTTTGCTTTGCTCTGCTTTGCTCTCCTTTGATTTGGGTTGGGTTGGTTTGGTTTGCTCTTCTCTTCTCTGCTCTGGTCTGCTTTGCTCTGGTCTGCTTTAATTTGCTCTGCTTTGGTCTGCTCTGCTCTGGTCTGCTTTGGTCTGCTCTTCTCTGCTCTGCTTTGGTCTGCTCTGCTCTGCTTTACTCTGCTCTGCTCTGCTCTGCTTTCTTTCACGTCGGCTCTGAGCTTGCTTGGTCGCTTGCTTTCTGGTTAGTGGTTCTGCTGTTGCTGCTGCTGGTGGTGCATATATTGAGTCCGGGCACTGGTGTCGGTGATTGTGGTGGTTGTCGTTGATTGTGGTGGTGGTGGTGGTTGTGGCGGTACATCCCCAGGTTCGGGCATCCACGCGACGGGCGTTGTGTGAGCAGTCCGCCAGGCTAGAGACAAGGTGGAGGAATGGGAGGAAAAACTTGAACAGGTTGGGTTGGGTTGGGTTGGGTTGGGTTGGGTTGGGCCGGACTGGAGTGCTGCCGAAGTGCCGCTGACTCTTTTGGCAGGCTGATACGAAGGCTGTGCCGTTTTCTTTCTTGGTGCTCCGCTTTTTTTTTACACAGCACAAGATCGGACGGGTGGACCAACTATTATAGCGATCACGGGTGGAACATATTACGGGGGACCATAGTAAATAGAACCTACGGTATACACTAACACCTACATGTATTCCCAATTTTTAGTAACAAAATTTGGTCCTGTTTACTAGTGTTTACTAGTGTTTACTAGTGTTTACTATGCTCCCCCGTAACAGTAATCAGGACCAAATATGCTTACTGTAGTAAAAATACTGGAATATGCAGGTTTTAGTGTATGCGAGGGGTCCTGATTACTTCATCTGGTCCCCCGTACATGAGTGTGTGTGTTCTTCACATTAAACCTTCCTTTCTACCCGTCGACATCCAGCACACCCAGTGTCCGTGCCGATTCTTCATCCTAAAAAGGTACCAGTTCTGTGGTCACAAAACTACGACACAGAGATACTACGCTCATAGCTCGAGCTGTATGCACAATGGTTGGGAACAAGACGCTCGAGTAGCAGGGAAGGTCTGAAATATACGAAAAGAATACGCACCGTAGCGCGCCACCGCCATACATACATACGAGCGGCACGTCACAACCTACAACGTTCCGGGAGTTTCGTTTGCATGTGTGAGATATCACATACGTGCCTAACCCATTCATAACTGCAAAACTTATCCCACACTAATTCCAAGTAGTATGTCCCCATATACGCAGGACCAGTTCTTAAGGGGTTAAGCCAGCTTTTCGGAAGGGTTGTTTTTTTCCTATATACCACTCTGAACCCGAATATAAGGTAGGTTTGTTCACTAACAGCCAATCAAAATGGTCCTTATATTTTGGTTCAGAGTAGTATAAGTTTATCTCGAACATGCTTTACCTTGATTCATGTACGTAGCGAGCATTTTTTTTTTTTTTTCCAACAGATTGTAGGAGGAGGGGTCCGGACGGACACTGCTGTTTGCGTGTGTGCTGGATGTCTTTGGGTATATAAAGAAAGGACGGGTTTCCCCCCCCCCCTCTTGGTGGGGTCAGATAGGAAATTTTGGCGATACGAAGTGGCAAGTGCGGCGACGGCCATTGCATTGCAACCATTGTAACTACAGGGGGGAAATTAGAAAATTTGCCGGTAAAAAATGACGATTACGGGGGGGAAATTGGAACATTGACGGTAAAAAAGTGACGATTACGGGAGGAAATTGGAAAATTGACGGTAAAAAAGTGACGATTACGGTGGAAAATTGGAAATTTGACGGTATACAAAAAGTGATGATTACGGGGAAAATTGGAAAATTGACCGTAAAAATGTGACGGTAACGGGGAAAATTGTTGTTTTTACGGTAAAAGTGACGATTACGGGGAAAATTGGATTTTTTATTTCGTTAAAAAGTGACGATGACGTGGGAAAATTGGAAAAGTGACGCTTAAAAATGACGATTGCAGCAGCAAAACGGTCAATGCGTCATTGGGGGACGTTACAACGGTTGGAATTGGTGTCCGAGTTACCATGGTTGAAATGCAAGGAGTTGTATGATAAGGAAGGGGCGTCACATGATCATCCTACCCGTACGTAGTGCTACTGCTGGGCCCTCACGCCGCTCGTGGACGGTTGATAACGCCGAAAGTTACGGCCGATTTTGTAGTTCTCTCGAGGGTTCCCGAAGGGGGGTTAGCGGGGGAAGACAACAACAGCAGCAACAGTTACAGCAACTTAACACCACCAACGAACACCAGCAACTAACATCAGCAACACCAGCAACAATAAGAACGAAAACACCAACAACAACAACATGCAGTTCAACCGCTCGCGCAACAACAACAACAACAACATGCTGTTCAACCGCTCGCGTTTTTTTTTTTTTTTTTTGTTCCCGGCAGATCGAGCTAAACGACAGGGTTGCCGAAACGGTGACAGGAAAGGGCTCCGCGAAGGGGTCCAAGGCGAAGCCGCCGCAGGGCGCGCAGCACCGCTGGGTGGGACTGGCCAGGACGATGGAGCGGTTCCTCTCCAGCTGGGATGTCCTCGAGACGTTCTACCGCGACTCTCTCGACATCCCCTTCCCCTTGGCGAGCAGAAAAGACGAGGTGAATCTTTTAAACCCTCTTGCACACACTATTAATAGACACATGTTACGGTAGAGGTGCACCATGTACCTTCTGAGGCTTGTTTCTCACTTAGACCCCTTAAGAACTGGTCCCACGAATTTGAGGACAAACTCGAGGTGCACCATGTATCTTCTGAGGCTTGTTTCTCACTTAGACCCCTTAAGAACTGGTCCCACGAATTTGGGGACAAACTAGAGGTGCACCATGTATTTTCTGAGGCTTGTTTCTCACTTAGACCCCTTAAGAAAAGGTCCCACGAATTTGATGACAAACTAGAGGTGCACCATGCATCTTCTGAGGCTTCTTTCTCACTCAACCCCTTAAGAAATGGTCCCAATTTTCTTCAGTTCTGAAGGGGTTGTAAGGAGCTCTCTGTGCCTCACTAAAAACAAAAACTGTTTTTGGAGGAAACGAAAAGTGCTGCCTGATGGACGACCGACCCCATATAGCCTGACTGTACACTGAAACAAATTGCAACGAAAAATGATGAAATCCCTACGATTTTGATTATAAAGTAACTTATCCTACCATTCAGAACTGAAAAAAACTTATCCCACACTACTTCCAAGTATTTTGTGTCCCCCAAAAACAGGGGACCGGTTCTTATAACCCATTTCAGAACTGGAAAAATTGTCCCACACTAGTTCCAAGTATTTTATCCCCAGATTCGTGGGACCAGTTCTTAAGGGCTCAGAACTGGAAAAATTGTCCCACACTAGTTCCAAGTATTTTGTCCCCAGATTCGTGGGACCAGTTCTTAAGGGGTTAAACCCACTCAGAACTGGAAAAATTGTCCCACACTAGTTCCAAGTATTTTGTCGCCAGATTCGTGGGACCAGTTCTTAAGGGGTTAACCCTTTTAAGACTGCAGTCCCGTTTTGGGGACAGACCACTCTAATTATGAGTACTTTGTCCCCAAAACGGGACTCCAGTTCTATAAGGGGTTAAAGGGTTAAGGAGCCCGATCGATCAGAAAATATTTCAGCCGAAAAGTGCTCGTATGTACCTCTATCGTAGCAAGAGTTAGTATGTTCACTACGTACTGAACAAAAAAGTGCCCCATGAGGCGTGTGCTATATATCATGAAGGGGCAGCACGTTTCGGCCCATAAAAAGACAAATCTGGGAGACGGGGGGGGGGGGGGGGGGGGGGGGGGGGGGGGGGGGGGGGGGGGGCGGACGGTTTCCTTTTTTTGTTCCTTTCTCTCTTTCTCTCCTTCTCTTTTTGGTCCTCTCTCTCTCTTTCTCTCTTTCTTTTTTTGTTCCTTTCTCTCTTTCTCTCTTTCTCTCTTTCTCTCTTTCTCTTTTTGTTCATTTTCTCTCTTTTTCTCTTTTCTCTTTTTGTTCCTTCCTATCTTCTTCTCTTTCTCTTTCCTTTTCCCTCTGGATTGATTTCTTCTTCTAGGCCTGAACGGTTTTCTTTTTTTTCCTTTCTCTTCTTTCTCTCTTTCACTTTCCTTTTTCCTCTGGATCGGTTTCTCTTTTTTCTCTTGGTTGAGGTGTATGGACGATGTGCCACAGCAGTAGTTATGATGTATATATCGTACTGCGTTGTACTTTGTAATTTTGTGTATTCTTTTTTTTTCCCAGAGGTATTCTTCCACTCCAGACTTTTTTTCTTTTTTTTTCCGGAGCCTGTGCTGTGACCAGGGACTATCTTTTTTTTATTTGAGAGCAACAACAACAACAGCAACAATCCAACAACAACAACAACAACAACAACAACAACAACGAACAACAACAACAACAACAACAACAACAACAACAACAACAACAACAACAACAACAACAACAACAACAACAACAACAACAACGTCACGAATCGGAGCAACAAAAGAAACGAGACATTTTCGTTAATCGTGACATCGAAAAATTCTGGCGAAAACAAAATCAAGAAAAAAAGATGTCACGGATTCGTGACAACGAAAAAACGCGATGAATGTTTGATGAAAAAAAACGCGACAACAACAACAACCGGAGGAACTACGATGCCTAACAGGAAGAATGTTCGACGTCCTTCCTGTCTCTTTGAAGATGCCGCTACACTCACTTTATTCTTTCTTCCGGCAGATTTTTCGTTATCGTCTACCGGTATATCGGTGCTTCGTATAATACATCATGTCGTTTTAATTCCATGAAAAATCACGAACTACCTAGCCCAGCAACCACTGGCCAGCTTCAAAAGCAGCATCCCTGTCTGTTCGCGTGTTTTACCAGTCTGCCAGCACTGACTGTTCCGTGCTGTACCCACTTGGTATTCCAACTCTCACGATCAACCAAACGGTGCCTCGTTGCTGTTCTTTTTAGCAAGAGTGTGAACCAAACGCCTTATTCTATCTAGAACAACAAACAACAGATTATTCTTGGAACGGTTCCCGATCTCTAATGATCTTCTACACTAGTTTCAGTATAATCACTCCGGAATTTCTTATTATTTTGTTAATCTCAGACTGCCCATAAGTACATTCCAGGTATAGACTTACTTACTATTACACCTGTGTTGCAGTGCCCACAAAAAAACACGATTTTATCAAATCTCTTGACAAAGAGATTCTGGAACCACGTCTACCCCACTTGTTTTTCCTGTAGGACTTTTCGTAATTCTGCCCTAGCTCCGAACTTTCCCATTAATACAAAACTTGGCAAGGCAGATATGAGCTCCTTGGTACACTCCCGTCCGTGTGCCAAAGCGGCAGCAGATTCCGTGGCCTTTTTCGATGCGGACCTCGTCGTTGAAGTTTGAAAATGTGGTTCCAGTCGCTTGAATATGCGGTTTCTCGTACTGTATTCAAGTATTTTTTTTCTCGCTGTAAAACGAGCACGAGGTACTTTTCGAAAAAAAAATCTGCTGCAGAACGAGCACGAGCTCGTTCTACGGCAGGGAAAAAAATACTTGGCTGCAGTACTGGAATCCACAAATTCAAGCGCCTGGAACCACATTTTCAATTTTCAGCGACGAGGTCCGCATCGAAGGAGAGCGCGGAAACTGCTGTCGCTTTGGCACACTCACGGGAGTGCACCAAGGAGCTCATATCTGCCTTGCCAAATATTGGATTAATGGGAAAGTTCGGAGCTAGAGCAGAACTACGGAATGTCCTACAGGAAAAAAAAACTGGGCAGGTGTGGTTCCAGTGTCTCTGTGTCAAGAGTTTTTTTTTGGTATTGTGGGCACTGCAACACAGGTGATTACCTTTTTCACGGTTTGCCCATCCCTGGCCTCTCAGAGCTCCCACTTCGACACCGCCTCCTTTTATTACTTGCCGGAGCTGTTCTTCCTTCCTTTCTTTGTTTCCTGGTATACTTTTGTTGGCGCGAGTCTTTTTCCTTTTTCGGTTTTGGATTCGTGCGTGTACCCAGAGAGCACGGCAGCGCGGGCGAGCCCTACTACAATAATAATAGTAGTGGATGGGGGGTGTACTCATTAGCCGCATGTCATGCATGGCCGTAGTCGTATGACCATAGCCCCTCGCATCCCTACAATGCCGGGACGGAGCACGTTGGGCCTTCACCAACCAGGAAGACATTGCTATTAATAGCACCAAGCACAAAGCGAAACGCGAGGTGTTCGGCGAGTCGCATGAAACTCGAGCTGCATCCTACTAAGAACCGCTTGTGAGGCGGACTTGCATATGGATGAAAGCTTCAATGGGTTAATTTAGGGGCGCGGGGGGGAGGGGGGGGGCGTTTACTCGCATTTTTACGGTATACACCAGGTTGTAGTAGTAGTAGTAGTAGTAGTAGTAGCAGTAGTAGTAGCAGTAGTAATAGTAACAGTAGTAGTAGTAGTAGTAGTAGTAGTAGTAGTAGTAGTAGTAGTAGTAGTAGTAGTAGTAGTAGTGGTATTAGTAGTAGTAGTCAGACGAGATGTCCTACCGTCACTCTCTCGATATCGCCTTTTGGTTGGCGAACAGAAAAAAAACGAGGTGACCATTTCTTAACCCCCCTTTTTGGGGACCACCAGATATTTTGTGACATTTTTTTTTTTACAAGTGTCAAGTGTGCATGCACAATGTTGGACAGATCGAGATGTACGTACTCGTACGTAAGGTGGGTCAATCTACAGTAGAACCTAACCTGCGCCATCCTCCGGTTCAACCGCCATCGTCGTCTTCTTCCTCTTTTTTTTTTTTTTTAAGTGTTCCATGTGCTTGTTCTTGTGCTTGTTCCTTTTCTTGTATGCTTATTATTGTTGCTCTTGTTCTTTAACCCATTCAGAACTCAAAAATGTATCCCACACTAATTCCAAGTAATTTGTCCCCAAAAACGGGGGACCAGTTCTTAAGGGGTTAAAAGACAGGAGAAGATTATTACGGGGGGCCTTAGTAAATAGGACATACCGTACACACAAAAAACTGTATTTGTACCATGTTTTACTAACAATATGTGGTCCTATTTACTTTGCCCCCCCGTCATAGTAGAGATCGGGAACCGTACCGAGAATAATCTGTTGTTTGTTGTTGCTAGAGATAATTAGGCGTTTTGGTTCATGTTATATGGCTAAAAGAACAACACATAATTTACCATCAGTGTAGCGCGGTGAGTGTCCATGATGACCAAAAAATGTGACGAAAGAACGGAACATCCTGACCACCATAAGCAAAAGCGTGGAAGCGATGTTGCCAACAACCCAATACTACGAAAACCAGATGCAACTACGTGCTTAGTGTTATTCTCGGGGCGTGTGGAGGAGGGGAGGTGTTCTTCATCGTCCAAGCGGCCAAGACATACGTCGAGTGATTTATGCTTGTTCTTGTTCGTGTTACATACCTGATCAGTTCTTCTTCTTTTCATTTATTGTTTTTAGTCTCAGTCGTGTTCTTATTTTTTGCTGTTGTTATTGACATGATTATTGCTGTCTTTATTACCGGAAAGTGTGGAGGAGAGAAGGTGATCAGCATCGTCCAGGCGGCGGCCAGGACGTGCGTCGAGTGCTTTAAGCTTGGTTCTTTGTTCGTGTTATATACCTGGTCCATTCTTCATTTGTTTTTTGTTAAAAACTTCACTTTTTTTCTTCTTACTGTAGTCTTGAGTCGTATTCGTATTACTGTTCTTATTATTGGTGATGGTTGCTCTTATTCTTATTCTTATTCTTGGGACAGGTGGGAAGGTGATTCTTATTCGTATTATATACGTACGTATATACCTGGTCTATGATAGTCTTTTTTTTTTCTTAGCCTTAGTCGTATTCTTGTTGGTGGGAAGGTGATGCTTCTTCGTATTATATACGTACGTACCTGGTCTATTAATAGTCTTCTTTTTATTTTCTTAGTCTTAGTCGTATTCTTAGTATTGTTCTTACATATTGATGCGATTCTTAATTATTAATTACCATTCTTGGGGGGGAAACAGGTGGAAGAGGTGTTCAGCATCGTCCAGGCGGCCAGGACCTGCGTCGAGTGCTGCCACGCCGCCGCCGCCGCTGAGCCCACGGCGCAAGACGCCATGCAGCAGCTCCTCCTGCTCATGACGAGCACCTGCGACCCCGCCTCCCCGCTGGAAGTCCAACACCCCGCCCCCCACCCCCCACCACCACCGCCATCACCATCATCGCTGGGGACGGCGGCAGCGCTGGGGGACGGCAGGGAGGCGCACAGACCGTCCGAGACGCGGCCGGCGGAAGCTCTGTCGGCGACGGCAACGGCGACGCGCCTGGCCTTCCACAAGGCCATCGCGAAGCGGGTGGTGCAGCCCAGGTACGGGCCGGGGTTCCGAGATCACAGCCACCTGTTCGACATGACGATGCTGCTGAGCCCGAAGGGGCGGAACCTGAAGTACCTGGACGCGCTGAGCGCCGCGCGGATCGGGCAGACCGGGAAGTTTACGGCGACTCCGGCCGCCGTGAGGGAGAGGGTCAAGCGCCAGCTTATCTCCCTGGTGGCGCGGTCGGTGGGCTCGAGAAGGTCGCTGGAGGAGGCGAGGTCGTCGCTCGGGAGCGATGCCTCGAGGGCGAAGAGGATGAAGGTGGTGCCTGACGACACGAGGAGGGCGAGCGACCGGCGGATGCAGGCGATGAGGGCAGCGGGGATGGTGGACGACAGCGATGACGAGGAGGAGGAAGGGGGTGGGGTGGGGCTCGGAACTCGGTCCCCGATGGAGGAGGCTGAGGGCATCGTGAACCAGTGGCTGGGGACGAAGGTGTGTGTGTGGTTATGGTCTGTGGGCCGTATTTTTTGCACTTCAGCGAACATTTGGGGAGTTTTTTTTTGGAGTTGGAGTTGAGTCATCCCACCACTTCCCGTCAGTGATCACCTCATCCTTCTCGTATATCATCCCATCCCATACCCCCATACGATTCCATCCCATCCCATCCCATCCTAATTTACCTGCGGGTATAATCAGCATCCCATCACACACGATCCCATCCTATCCCATCCCATTTAATCCCAGCCCATCCTATATATATTCCCATCCCATCCCATTCCATCCCATCTCATCCCATCCCATCCCATTCCATATCATCCAATCGCATATAATCCAATCCCATCCCATCCCATCCCATCCCATCACATCCCATCCCGTCCTATCTCACCCCATCCCATCCCATTCAACCCCATCCCCGTCCTCGTCCTATCCTGTCCCACCCCATCCAAACCCATCCCACCCCATCCCATCCCATATTTTCCCTACTAATCCCATGCCATCCTATGCAATGTCACGCACCCCCATCCAACTATCCCAGCACACCCCCCTCCCATCCCATCCCATCCCATATATTCCAATCCCATTCCATTCCACCCCACCCCCATCCCATCCCATCCCATGAATCATATCCCTTTCCTATATAGTTATATCCTATCCCATATAATCCCATCCCATATAATGCCATCCCATCCCATATAATCCGATCCCACCCCAGAGAATCCCATACCATCCCATATAGTCCGATCCCATCCGATATAATCCCATCCCATCTCATATAATCCGACCCCATCCCATATAATCCCATGACATCCCATCCCATATAATCCGATTCCATCCCATCCAATCCGATCCCATCCCATACAACCCCCCCCCCCCATCCCATACAATCCGATCCCATCCCATACAACCCCCCCCCATCCAATATAATCCGATCCCATCCCGTATAATTACATCCCACCCCATATAATCCGATAATATCCCATGTTATCCCATCCCATCCCATATAATCCCACCTACAGATCCCCAAAGAGTTCCAGAGGGTGATGACCGGCTCCAACACCTGCGACTTCTGGCGCCAGCACGGAGACGCGATCTCGCCCCACCTCAAGCGGGTGGCGCAATCCGTCCTGGGCGCCCCCGCCTCGGGAGCAGCGGTCCTGAACCACCGCGACTTCTCCCTGGTGGCGGGGCACGTCGGCTCCCGACACGAGGGACGCAGCGGCAGCAGCAGCAGCGGCCTCGACCCTGCGAGCACGGAGATGCTCCTGCTCTTGAGGGCCTCGTTTGACCTGATCCCGAGGGACATCCCGAGGCTGTCCTCCCAGAAGGAGGTGGAGGAAGCGGTCCCGGAACGGTTCCGGGACGCCGCTAGACTGGAAGAGGTGCACGCTCTGGACCCGTGGTTTTTCGGGCGAGGGGAGGAGACCGAAATAGAGGCCCAGGAAGAGGAAGTGTTGTGGGAAGAGGAGGAAGCCTTGGGTGGGGGGGGCGCGGGGGCGGCAGGGGGGGGTCAGGGCAGGTCGCGGGCAAGGGGAGGGCGGAAGGCGTGATGTGATTGGGGGGGGGGGGGGTAGGAGGAGGAGGAGGAGGAGGAGGAGGAGGAGGAGGAGGAGGCGTATATATATAATCAAGTCAGACAGATCATCGATTCTCGCTTCCACATGATCTAGATCTTTCGGGGTATAGATACATTCCTGATCTGTATGGGCTGTATGATATGTGTGATTTGTATGACCTGTATGATCTACTATTGTTGATCTCATGTTGTTTTATGTGGGGGGGGGGGGGGGGGGGGGGGGGGGGGGGGGGGGTAGCGTTTGGTGATGGTGACGGTGATGGTATTGGTGTTGTTGGGTTTGTGGTCGTTTGTGTTGTCGCTGTTGGTGTTGCTGCTGCTGCTGCTGCTAATGTTGCTGTTGCTGCCGCTTGTTTTGCGGTCGATGCTGCTGTTGTTCTTGTTGTTGATGGTGGCACTGGTGTCAGTGGTGTCGGTATTGGTGCTGTTGGTGTTGCTGTCGTTGATGCTGCTGCCGTCGCCGCCGCCGGCGCGCTTACTCGCGCTGTTGTCATCATCGCCGTCGTTATCGTTGCCTTATTTTTGTGTTGGCAGTACCCCGAGTTCGAGAGGGACCTGCAGCGCAAGGACTTGGAATCGGAAGGGAGGGACTACCTGCGGGCCAACCGCGGAGCGCTTGCTCAGGCCGGGGTGGAGTTTGCGCGCAACAACCCGGATCTCGCTCGGAAGGTGAGGAGGGGTCGAATGGGGGCGAGAAGGGGAGGGGGTGTACTTCATCCTCATGCATGGCCGTAGTCGTATGACCATAGACCCTCGCATCCCTACAATGCTGCCGGGACGGAGCATGTCGGGTTTTCACCGACCAGGCAGACATTGCTAGCTAGCACCAAGGGCGGGGCGGGGGGTGGTGTACTCATTTGTTGGTTGCCTTAGGCGTTTGACCATTGACCACGCATCCCTTTCGAGACGGAGCATCGTTCTTCCTAATAGAGACACCTCCAACAGTTTGGCACTGACGTGGGGAGGTAGTTGGGGGAATCGGCGGGGCCGGGGGGGGGTGTACTCGCATGGCCGGAGTCGTATGACCATAGACTCTCGCATCCCTACAATGCCGGGACGGATTGCGCGTTGGGTTTGGACCGACCAGGCAGGCATTACTTGCACGTGGGGGAAGGGGTTTAGTGCGGTTCGGTTTGGTTCTGTCTGATTTGTTTTGATTGGTTTGTAGGTTGATTTTTTTATTGATTGACTGGTTGGTTGATGTGATTGGTGTGGTTTTCTGATTGATTTTTGGATTTTTGGATTGATTTTATTGGCTGATGGGTTGGTTTCATTGGCTGTTAAATTTGATTGGTCGATTGACTGATTGGTCGACCGAATGGCTGCCGCTCCGGTGCATGTCACATACCAGGTAGCTGATATTTTATGTAAAGTCGCGACTAGACTGGTTCGATTGATTGGTCGGTCGGTTGATTGATTGATTGATTGCTTGATTTTGATGTTTGATTGGTTGGTTCCCTCTGCGGTATGTATCACATTGCAAGATATGGTGTAACTCGCGTGGGGGTTGGCTTGCTTTAGGCCGCGTGTAGACTGATTTGATTGATGGATTGGTCGGTTGATTGATTGGTTGATTGATTGGCTGATTTATTAATTGATTGATTGATTGATTGATTGATTGCTTACTCGATTGATTGATTGATATGATTGATTGATAAATTGATAATTTGATAATTTGATAATTTGATTGATCGGTTATTCGATTGGCTGATTGATTGGTTGGTTGGTTGATTGATTGGTTGAGTTGGTTGATTGATTGGTTGATTGATTGATTATTTGATTGATTGATTGATTGATTGATTGCCTCTGCGGTACTTATCACCTGGCAGATATTAGGTAACCCGCGAGGTGCTCTGCTTTAAGCCGCGTGTAGACTGGTTTGTTTGATGGGTTGATTTGATTAGTGTGTGGTTGATTCGATTGATTCGATTGATTCGATCGATTGGTTGATTGGTTGGTTGGTTGGTTGGTTGATTGATTGGTTGATTGATTGATTGTTTGCTTGATTGATTGGTTGATTGATTGATAAATTGATTGATTGGTTACCTCTCCGGTACATACATAGAACACATCACTCTGATCGTAAACAAAAGAGACATTCACAAAACATGGCCACAAAAGTTTCCTAATGTACCTTATATTTACAATCAGGCTGGTAGCAGGGTAGCAGATACTATGTAAATCGCGAGGAGGGCTGGCTGGATTTGGCCGCGTGTTGATACCCACTTCTTGTTTTGGAGGCGGGGAGTGAGAACTGGGATGGCATGATTCCCGGGGTTTTATCGTAATACTTCCTTGAAGTTCTTGCTGGGGTCGGGGGGAGGGGGGGAGTGATATTGTTTTTTTACGCGTGAAGGTATGCGTAGTACTTGTGTACACGTGCCTTGTGTTTTGCAGGACGGTCATTGGTTCGCCTGGAGGGTGATAAGCAGGAAGGCTTTTACTGCCGCGGAGGGTCAGGGATTAACTTTGGGGGAAGTTAGAGGGGAGGAGTCGGTCGGACTGGGGCATCGGCGACTACTGCAGTCGGCGAGAGGGGGTTCGGGTAGCACGAGCACCAACACAGTTAGAGCTTATACATGCATGTGTACGTAGATATGAGTGGGATGAGGTCACGCATAAGTCGGAGTGCACAAGTGGTAGGAGTTATTTCGTGTGCGTTTTTTTTTTTTTTTTTTTTCCGATTCTCAAGAAAGAGATTAATCGGAGTGAGTGAGTGAGTGAGTGAGTGAGTGAGTTGGTGGGAGTATTATTTTTTTTTCGTGGCCGTTTTTGTTTTTGACTCTGCGAGCGAAAACCAAGCCGGAAAAAAAAAACCCCCCCCCCCCCCCCCCCATCCCCCACAACATGCCGTGTTCTGGTTCACATGGCCTCTCTTTAGATGTGTGTATTTCGAGAACGCCTGTCGCATAGCAGGAAATGACACAATGTTAACCTTAGTTTTGGTACACCGTGCGCTATCGTCATCTCGGGAGGTAAAAGCGCACCTAAAAATTGGTACCAGATATTTACAGCTGGCGAAAAACACGAGGCAGCAGGCGGAACGAATTTCAGAAGTTGGTACGTATATACACGAGCTACGTTTTGCGATGGTAGGAAGTGCTCACAACTTGTAGTAGCCGAGCCTGACGCTCGCTCGTAGTTCTTTTGCGTTATCATCATAAGGAGGTACGCGGTGGATCTGAAAAAATGGTACCGGTACTTCCAATGCTACAGGAGCATACAATAATATAGGTGTATAAGGTGGATTTTTTGTTTTGTTTTTTACTTTTTTGCGATACGTATGTAGGAGGTATATACTGGTATTTTATCGGTGGACCTGACAACGGCTCTTTTCCTTGCGATACGAGTAGGATTTTATCTAAGGTTTTTATGGCAGCGGGCCGTACTGGGATAAGCGAGCTGCCTGACGCTGCCATCGGGTTCGGGTGGTCCGTGTATGGGGCATATAGTTGACGGTGCGACAGAACTTTATTTTGTGGTCCGTTTTTTTTTTTCTGATTTCTGTTGTCGTTGTGGGCCTCGACGATGCGTTTCTTGATTTTCACTACTACTGCGTACTCTGTATTTATTTTATGTGTACAGTAGTGCATGGAAAATGCGTTAACGTGTTAAAAACTAGAGGATGGGTCATTAGCATCCCCTATATTACGGATTTTTTTTTTTTTCAAGTGCGTGTGGTACGGAGGCGCTTTTCGGTGATGGGGTTTCTTCGTGAATGCTACCTGGTACTACCGATATAACTTATTTATTCGTTTTTAGGTCTCTGTTAGCCTTTTGGAACCCAGAGAGCCAAGCCCGAAAACATAATAATACAAAAGTATGACCCAACAAACCTTATGATAAGGAACATCTTGATTACTTTAGCAGTTAAGCTTCTAAAGGGCTTCCCCCGCGAACATTCGAAAGGGGTGTGTGTGTCCGCTTTGCACCCAGAACCCCTGAACCTCCGATTTTTTATTTTTTCTCCCCAAATTATGCCCGACGAACACCCCCCCGACGCCACTGCCGAGACGTTCCTCGGAAACCCGAAGGGGCTATCTATAACAAAATGCGCACGCTTTACAATGGTGCGGGAAAACAGGTAGGTGGCCCTGGTGGCCATCAATTTTCGCTTCGACTACACACTCTCCCTCTCTCGCCCTCTCTTTTGCCCCAAATAGACTGCACTCCACCTCCCCCCTCTCGCCGCGGAGAGAAACGAAAAATAAAAAAATAAAAACGACTTTTTTTTTCCCAAAAAAAAAAAACAAAAAAAACGACTGGTTCTCCAAAAACAAAACTAAAAAACGACTGGTTTTCCGGAAAAAAAAAACAAACTGAAAAACCCGATGGGTTTCCAATTTCAGCACCGTGCGCTGGCTAATAAAAATACCATATGATACATGATACCTGGTACCAGGTATATATTACTTCGGACCGATTTGAAAAAAAATACGATGTCGCCATCGCGCCGAATTATGAAAGCGACACGAAATTTGTGCCCGAGAGCTACCCAACAAGCTGCGGCCTCCTACACGCAAACATCACGAATAATATTTTCCTTTAAAGACAAAGCTTGATGGTGAATCTTCCTAAGGTAGCTGTTTAGGCACTCTGGTTGGTTAAGGGTATGTTATACGCGGCTCGATCAACTTGGAGTCTTTCCCAAGCACAGCATCCCGAGTCAACCTAGAGTCTTCCCAAGCACAGCATCCAAGCCGGCCGAGTCAACCTAGAGTCTAACCAAGCACAGCATCCAAGCACAGCATCCAAGCACTGACCACTGGCATAGGGTTCGGGTTAGGGTTCGGGTCGGAGGGTCGGCTTTAGACGCCAAGCACAAAACCTCCGTAGAGATTCACTATCAACGTGTGCCCACCCCTCCAAATATACATTATACAGACATACATGTCCACCAATCTACGTGAGCGGTGTTATGCCATATTTTCCATCAACATCTACTATACGAATTATCATGCTTGTGGAATACCGATCGTCTTTTACAATCGTGTTTTTGCTAGAATACGGAGAACTCTCCGAACAGCTCTACACGCGGAAGCCGGCCCACGCTTAACTCTGCAACTACTACCACTACTACTACTGCTGCCAACGTTATCCAAAGCTCACAAAAGGTGTATTCGGTAAGGGGTTCGCACCAAAACATACCGCGGGTACCCTCTCGGTAAGCTACCCTACCGAAGTCTTCGGTAAGGCTCGGTATGTCCTCACTACTCTACCGAACACCCCGACAAGACTCGGTACGCGCTCGATCCCGGGTAGCCGACACTTTCGGTAAGCTATCCAGTCGATTAGACTGGGGCCTCATACAACGGAAAATAATCGATACGTTCACCAAGAACAACCCAGTCATGTACTGGTATACTCTAATGCCGGGCATACCCTTGCAAAAACCGTGTTTCCAAATAGTCTCGACCCGGAAAAAGGGGGTGCAGTACGCACCTAAGCACACAAGAGTCACGGGGAGGAGAGAGACACACACAGCCCACGAGAAACAGACAGCACTAAACAGACGCTGCACACAGTGAAAAACAAACTCCAACGGAAAAAAAACAAAACAAAAACGTAATCCAACGGAACTCTACGAAAAGGTTATCAATAGTATACGGACTTTTATCACAGCAAAACACAAGACGGCGGCTCCGCCAAAACCACACACGGGAGATAACCTAACACACGAAACACAGGCCACAAGCCATGATGCACACACAAACGGTTCTCCCACCCCCCTGCCACCCTCCCCCCCGCCCCCGTCCCGACCCCGGGAACAGAGAACATGCACCGACTCAATCCTATACCAACCTACCTACCTACCTACCCACCCACCCACCCACCCACCCCCACCCCACGAAAAAGAGCATGCACATCCACCCACCCACCCACCCACCTTAACTCATCTACTAAACCAACCCACCCACCCAATCACCAACCCCAAACACACTCGCAACAAAACAACACATTCATGATTCACGACTCCTTCGCCGTGCCCCCC
>MEHQ01000065.1:40054-53850 GCA_008828725.1 Saccharina japonica
GGGGGGAGGAGGGGGGGGGGACCGGGGGAGGGGGAGTTGGGGGGGGAGTAGCGAATATAATTGTTTTGTCACAATTATGATGTGTTTTTGTTTTGTTTATTTTTCACTTTTTCAAAATTGAAAACGTTTGTTTTTATCCAGCTTTTAACTTGTAACTTCGTAAATACTGGGGGGGTGGGCTGGCTTGGTTCGTTTTTTTTTTTTTTTTTCAAGTTTCATCAAAACACATACTTCGGAAGTATACGTATAGGTATATACGTATGTCGGGCATATATATGCCTTACTCTCCCCGCCTCAGTAATAAGGTCTGTCGTCAACTACATACTTACCGCCTGCGCTGGAGAAAGGAGACACAAACCATGCCGGGTAAAATACATTAGCGATAATTCTTGGGGCGCACCACTCTTGACACCATATATAAGGGCCAGTTGTATATTAACATTGTATCGAAATGGTCCTTGTGTTTCATGTAACCGTGGCATACAAAATCGTTGGCGCACATACATAAAGACCGTTGGTGCTCGTTTACTGGGTCGGGGGATGAAAAATCGTTACGTACGATTGCGCTCGTTGTCGCCGGATTATATGTTCGACAATACTACCTCCCCCACAAATACCAACCGTATGGAATCACCGACCCAACCCCCCCCCCCCGCGCTCAAAACATGCTGCCTGGTCGTGAAAAAACTCGAGCGTGCAACCGTCCCGGCCGATTGTAGCCGGTGCGAGGGTCTGATGGTCATACGATTACGGCACTGCATGAATGTAAGTACCCCCCCCTCCGCCGACTACGATCGCTGCATAAATGCAGTACAACCCCCCCGCCCCTCCCGCTCGCTCACGTCATACGAAATGGCATGCCGTGGCAATGGTCAATATTGATACGGCACACGCTACACAACTAGGTACACAAAAATTAACAACATAAGTTTTACGCCTCCCCCCCCCCTTCGCTGCCTGGTCGGTAAAACCCGGACACGCTCCGTCCCTCGGCATGTAGGGATGCGAGCGTCTATGGTAATACGACTACGGCCATGCATTATGAAACATTGAAAGTTACCCCCCCCCCCCCCCCCACCTACTCCAAGGAACAAAATGTACACCACGCACACACAAACACACCTGTACGCTCGTCGCCGTCCGGAGCGTCCGTATCGGAGAGCGAGCCGTCGCGCGAAGGAAGGTCGGGGGGGAGCAGTAGCGCGGCACCGCCAGCGCGGCAGTGGCCGCGGCAACCGCAACGCCAGTCTCCGCAGCCGAGAACCCCAGGCCGCCGTGGCTGGCTGCTCTCTCGCGCGGACACAGAACAAAAAAAAACGAAAAACGAAAAACAAGAAAACAAAGGGGAAGAGGAATAACATCGTAAGTCGAAAAGCACAAAACACTTTATATCATATAAAATCCGTAAGTACGCGCGATCGAAGTATTACACTCAGCTAGCAATGATGAGTTTCGACGAAATCCTCGAGCTCATAGCCGTTTTTTTTTTTCTTTTTTCTTCTAATTTCTAATATCGTACGTAGAGAGCAACTAAACACCTAAAAAAATAAAATATGAAATATGAGAACAAGCACCGCCTCGATGTAAAGGATATATATATATACCTGGTATATACCACGCAGCTCTTGCAAAGGTTATTAAGAGTATTATCAACCAACTCAAATCGGTCGAACTCAAAGCTGACGATTTTTTATGAACCATATTTTAGAAAGTAACAAAAAAAACAACATAAAAAAAGCAAACAAACAAAAACAGACAAAAAAAAGCGCGCCAAAAAAAAACACACACACACAAACAGCAACCCCCCCCCCCCACCACCACCAAATAAAAACAATAATAACACACGCGTTTTCGTTTGCTTGTTCTGTGTATTTGTTTGTTTTGTTTTGTTTTGATTCGTTTTGTTTCGTTTCGTTTTTTACCAGGGGACAGCATCCACAAGGGCAGTAAAGCTTCCAACGCCGCCTCCAACGCCGCCCACGCCATGTGCAACGCCAGAATAACCGCCGCCGCCGCCGCCGATTCGCCGCCCCCGCCCCCGCCCCCGCCCCCACCATCACCCCGCCAGCCTCTTTCATCGCTCACCCCCACCGTAGACCCGCCCCCCACCCTCCACGCCCTCGGACCAACTCCTTCGCCACCGCCGAAGCCGCCGCCGCCAACGCCGTCGCCGCCGAACTGGCCGCTCGGCCCGGGGGAGGCTAGAGCGACTGCCCCTGCTCCGCCCGCCCCTGCTCCTGTCAGTGTCACTGTCCCGCCTCGGGCCTGCTGCGCCGCCTGGATGGCCCGGACCAAGTTGTGCTCCGAGCCTTCCTTTTCGCTGTCGTCCGTGGTGGTGGCATCTCCCTGCTCATGTTATGTAGGAGGACATATACAACCCGTAAGTACGCGCGATCGAAGTATTTCACTCAGCTATTAATAGCAAAAAATATGAGTTTCGACCAAATCCTCGATCTCACAGCTGTTTTTTTTTTTTTTTTTTTTTTTTTTTTTTTTTAATATATATATAACTGGTACCAGGTATTACATATAGCCACGTTGGTGGGATATAGGTGCAGCACCGAAAAGGTTATCATTAATAAGACAACCTGCGAAAACAAAAACGAGGCACCTACCCTTAAAAATAGCGGCAGCAGCAGCAGCAGCAGCAGCCGCAGCGTTACCCCATTCAGAACTGAAAAAATTGTCCCACACTAATTCCAAGTAGTTTGTCCCCAAATACGTGGGACCAGTTCTTAAGGGGTTATAACCCTTTCAAGACTGCAGTCCCTTTTTGGGGACAAACCACTCTAATTATAAGTAATTTTTCCCCAGTCCTAGAAGGGTTAAGGGGTTAAGGAGCTCTATACTAATAGTAAGTCAAAAACAAGATAATGGAGGATACCATATGTACGTACCACTGACTGTCCGGAAATGGAAAAATACCGTTCCGAGTGTTATTTCGGGGGACCATAGTAAATAGGACCAACTATTGGTAGGAAAAAATAGGGAAATATGAAATATATAGGTTTTTGGGCGTACCGTAGCTCCCCTATTTACTTTGATAGTATTCATATTTCATTATTCAAAACGGCCCCCCTGCTTTTCGAGACATGTTTCGTATTACACGAAGTACATACCAGGTATAAAATACACCGCTGGGTTTTCCAGAACGATCCGATCCGATCCGATCCGAACCGCACCGAACGGGACCGAACCGAAACCGAACCAACCGAACCGAAACCGAATCGAACGGAACAGCACCGCACCGAAACCGAACGGAACCGCACCGCACCGAAACCGAACCGAACCGAACGGAACCGAACGGAACAAAACCGAACCGAACCGAACAACAGCGAGCATTTACTTGTTGGACGACACCGAATCCAAAGTATTGGCAACATTTTGTTGCTGCTGTTGCTGCTGCTGCTCTCCTAACTCACCGCTTTCTCGCCCTCCCCTTTTCGTGCCCCCCCACGACCACCGCCCCCGCATCCCTTCACGTCATCCTTCGCGCTCCTCCGCCCTCCCCCCCCCCCCCCCACCTCGGCCTCCTTCCATTACCCACATCCGTCGCTGCGTGTCATAGCGGAACTTGTTTTCCACCCCGAGGTACGCCTGAGTCGCGTTCCCCCTCATCCGTCTTACGGCGGAAGCTAATCGCTGGGTCACTCCAAGCCCCGCTCCGACGCCTCCTCCTCCCCCCCCTCCCTCTCTCCCCCCTTCGCCTCCGCCTCCGCTGGTTTTGGTCCCACCACCATCATCATCGTCATCACCCCCGCCGCCGACGACTCGGTCTTGTGCTCCGATCGAAGCGGCCGAGGAGCTCTGGCGCGACGCACGTGCCGCACCAGCAGCAGCACCTCCTCCTCTCCTTGTTGTGTTACCGTTCGCGTGATCATCGTTGCCACCACCACCACCACCACCATTACCACCGCCAAGCGCTTCAGCACCCTCACCCCCCTCTCCACCAACTCCCACATCAGGGCTGCTTCCATGATTTGGAAGAGCGTCCGCTTTAAGTCCCGCCCTCGAGGCAGCGGTAGCATCACCACCACCACCACTATCACCACCATCGCTGCCACCGTCGAAACTAGGGCCGTTCTCGGGAACGTTCCCGGGAACGGAGGTTGTCTCTGCCGTCGGGGGGGGGAGCGATGTCGGTCCCAGGCTGGAGGCTAGCGCCATCAGGGCGCGTTCTTCTGACGACTGCCCCAGAGGGTCGGGGCTGGTGCCACCGTACTCTGGAGGGATCTGCGAGGCGAGGCGAGAGGAGGTCGGTTGGTTGATCGATCGCGGGGGAAGCGAGGCGAGAGACAAAAGGAAGGAGAGCACGAGAGGGACGCGGTTGGCGATTCCCTTCCTTGCGACTGGTGTAAAGGGGTGTCGACCCTTTTACCAACAATATGTACGAAGGAACGCATCGTAGTTCATACCAGGTACAACCAACTCCTTGCGTGTACACACACGCCTCGAGTTTGGGGGGGCCACGGCCACGGCCCTGCCGAGGTCCGTGGCGGCGGGTGCCCTGGGCGTTTCGAACTCGCGAAAACTGGAAAAAGAAACCACGTACGGGATCTGTTTCCGCCGAGCCAGAGCCTGCCAAGAAAATGGAAACCCCACATTTCAACATTGCGCTCTGCTGCTGGCTGTGTTTGCCCATATAGTCTAATCAGATTGGGCGATTTTGTTTGCACGTCGACTCCCTTATGCGAGGAGGACCATCGAAATCTGATATTTCTCATTACAGAGAGAGAGGCGCACGCGCTGTCATAGGTCCAGCTGACCAGAGCCGAGGTTTGGAGGTCGCAGTCGAACCGCTGCTGGGAGCAATAGGTCCAGCTTACACTCGACGTTTTGTCCCTGTGTACACACGTCCCGCGCTTGGGAGTAGAGTTGGAATACGTAACTACGTGGAATTAACGTTGGCATAAATAATAGTGCCTACGGAATCAATACTTGGAACTAGAGTTGGACAACGCAACTACTTGTTTTTAGGGTTGGAATACACAACAGCGTGGATTTAGAGTTAGAATACTACTCGAACGAATACTACTCGAACATAGACATCAAAATCGTGTAAATTACAACAACAGCAACAAAAACGTAGGTAGTAGTGGTCCCTCTATAATATACCAGGTAGTAATATAGTGCCGGTATGCGCCAGCCAACACAACCGGCACTAATATAGCGGCCACCGGCACTATTCCGCACACTGGTGACTCCCATATGCGCCGAACGAATTCACGGGCAATATCGCGGCAACCGGCACTACCCAACCGGCACGATAAGGGCCCGTTTTAACGAAGAAGAAAAAAAATCAATTCGGAAAAAATATATATTCAAATCCTCTTTTCGTTGGTCAACACGCGCACCAGCATCAAAGATTAGGATCTTGGGGGCATAATATTTGGTGCTGGTGCGTGTGTCGACCCAATGAAAAGCGAATTTGAATTTTATTTTTTTCCCAAATTGAATTTATTTTTATACTCGTTAATTCGGGCCCTAAGGAATTCGACCATTCAGAAAATATTTCAGGCAAAAAGTGCTGCCTCTATCGTAGCACGCGTCACTACGCAGATCCTGCACGAAATCTCTCGCAGCGCGGCCGGTGAAGAAGAACTAGATGCTCTACTGTAGACAGATAGATCATGACCTGTCCGAGGTGTGATCACCTCTAAGGCTGGGGGGTGCGAAGACCGGAAGGAGGAGACTTCTGAAGGCGGAGACTTCTGAAGGCGGCCCCATGTTTGTCTGTTGTATATACTTCGTTTAGTGGGGGTAACCCTGCAGGAAGGAGCGCTATATATTTATGTACTAACCGGATATTTTGTAGGAAAATTCGTCGTGGGAGAGAGAGGGTTGAACGTTTCGGTCGGTCTATACGGGTAGAAAGTGTTGATCACTACAGCATCATCGCGATTACAATCTCAAGCACCCGATCGATTGACGTGCTTGGCGCAGCCGTTGGTGCCGGGGCGTTTGTTGGGGAACTGGTGGCGTTTATCTCGTCGATGATGAGAAGAAGGTGCCCATTCAACAGTAGTAGTGGTAGTAGTAGTAGTAGTAGTAGTAGTAGTAGTAGTAGTAGTAGGAGTAGTAGTAGTAGTAGTAGTAGTAGTATTACGGGGGGCCATAGTAAATAGGACCTACGGTATAAACAAAAGCTATATAATTACCTATTTTTACTCATAATATTTGGTCCTATTTACTATGGTCCCCCGTAGTAGTAAATGGCAGTAGATAGCGTGGGGGGATATTTTGAGCAGATCATCTGTATACAGTCCGTTCATTGTCTGAGAGGAGAGCGCCTACGAGCACCGCCTCACAGAGGCGCGGCGGTCGATGAGTAGAGAGGGTGTCAGGCGGTACCTTTGGCGGTCAACTGGGCTTTTCGGTGGAAACGCACGTTCATTTCGTGTCGAGAACCCCAAAGCGCGACGCTTCTTCTTATTTCTGGGAATGTTTTTGTGTGTGTGTGTGATCACATCGGCGAAGCTCAAATGCTGCACATTGCCGAATTGCAAAGACAACAACAATGATAAGAATAACGGGGCGGTATCGTAGAGATGGTGGTGTGGCAACGCGTGTGTGTGCAGAACCCACGGGTGCATCGATGTATAAGTGTGATGGAGTCCATACATATATATATGGGAACGTTCTTAAGACTATTAGAATAAGTGATGTCACACCTCTCAAATGAGGTGCACATGGTAGATTATTAGGGGAACCCGAATAGTAGTGTGCTTGATTCCCCTCTGTCTATATACCACCTCTACATCAGACTACTGCTTCAGACTTCTTCGTATATTAGTTTCGTGTATGTGTGCGTACTGTACTGTAGTGGGTACTTGAGCGTGAAGCGCTTACGTCGGTTGTTGCATACAGTGTGTTGGTCACGGCGTGTGAGGCGTGTCCGTCGGAAAGAGTGTCGATGCCCGTAAGCAGTCCTCGAACCGGGAGGACGTGATCGTCACAGGCGGTGGTGTGGGGCCGACCTTCGGCGGCAGAAACAACATTTTTTTTTCGGACATTACTTTTACTCTGCCGAGGGCTGACGCGTGGGGCGGCCGGGGCGCGGGTTCGGTGCCGATCGGGGTCGGGTGGCGGGCGGAAGAGCCGGTTTCCCGCGGGACATACCGAAACAGGCGTAGTCGTAAAGAGTCATTCGGACATCATCACCATCACCACCACTACCGAAGCGTATTACGTATATAATAAGGATGTGTAGCTACTTTACTTGTAGATGCTCCAACGCGGGAACGGAGGTGGTGGGGGTCGTCGTCGGGTTCGACCATGTTACACGGGTTCTGGATGTAAGAGGAAGTTAAAAACCGATGATGGAAGCCTATCTATCTTACGACGTCGTCGGGTGACGTCAGTCTTGTACCTTTTGATGGATGAGGCGTCAAGGAACACCCCCCCCCCCTCCCCCCTCCCCACAAAAAATAGTATGTATTGTAGTGCATCTAACGAAGCCTTGTCGGGCCAAAACTACAGGTAGTACCAGGTACGATGTTTGTATACATCACTGTCGGGCGTGATCAAGGCTACCCACGCGGCCTACAGCAATGCCGTTCGTTAGGTTAGGACATAATACGAAACCCCACAATATATGAAACCCCCAATACCCGCAAACCTGTATCAAGCTACCGCATACCACAAACAGTAGGCCGTCAACCGGTATCTCGGGTACTGTAGTATATGGGTGGGACAGTTAGGAGCGTTCATGGCTTCGTACGTCGGTGGCAGGAGAAGCCAACACATACATATGTACCTCCCCCCTCCCCACAAAAAATAGTATGTATTGTAGTGCATCTAACGAAGCCTTGTCGGGCCAAAACTACAGTAGTACCAGGTACGATGTTTGTATACATCACTGTCGGGCGTGATCAAGGCTACCCACGCGGCCTACAGCAATGCCGTTCGTTAGGTTAGGACATAATACGAAACCCCACAATATATGAAACCCCCAATACCCGCAAACCTGTATCAAGCTACCGCATACCACAAACAGTAGGCCGTCAACCGGTATCTCGGGTACTGTAGTATATGGGTGGAACAGTTAGGAGCGTTCATGGCTTCGTACGTCGGTGGCAGGAGAAGCCAACACATACATATGTACACTGGGCGAAGAGGATGCGAGGACGCAATGAGGAACGGCGCTCTGTCTGTCGTGGGGGGGTTCCGCGTCTTGACCAAATGGCAGTTTCGTCGAGGCGCCGGTAGTTGGGAGGGGGCGGCGGTAGGCCGGTAATATGGGGAGGGCGGCGATATAATAGGTGGGGTGGGGGGGGGGCGGGGGCGATACAGACATACATCCCTATCTGTCTGTGGTAACTACATGAAGAAGTGTCAGCGCTACGTTCAATATGCAGTAAACTTGGTACCTGTATGTAGCTGTGTGAGCAAAAGTTAAAAAATGCATCACATCAGCCAACGCCGACAATGTGGACTCGAACCTCTGCAGACTAGACGAACTCGTACCGGTGTGTCTATACATCAGTGGGTTTCATCAGGGCAGTATAGTGCATGAGAACACTTCTTGGTAGAAATAAATATCACATCAGATCGCATGATAAACTATTAGATACGTTCGTAATGGGTTTGGGTTTTTGTCGACAAAAAACCTGAGTTTGTTCGGGGAGCGTTACATAGTACGGTCCGATCGGCTCATGTGCATCATACCGACTCCATCGTACGTCGTACGACTTGGCTGCTGTGTTGTTGTTGTGGTAGTTGTAGCATGTGACGTGATATGATAAGTCGAACGAACGGTTGAGTGCATACAAGTGACTGCTGCTCCTGTGGTCTGCTCGAGAGCTACAGCAGTAACCACCATGTACTCGGTACCCGCTTGCTTAGTTCGTAGGAGGGTGGGATTGGAGCCGAAAACAAAACGGACATTACTTCCAGTATAAGTAGTAACTTATCCCCGCTATGCCTTGGCCATACTTCATGTGAAACCCTCAGAAATGACCGTCCACTTTTTTTTTCCCTTCCAGCCCGCTTTTCCAGCCAGCATTTGCCAAAAACCATAAGCGGGAGGAGGAGCTATCTCACACAGGATCGAGAGGAGCAACACCCCAACAGCTCCGCCCTTTATCCTTCCTGGAGAATCCTCTTCTCGTCTTTGCCAGGTGAGGGCAATGCAAGAATGCACGGATTACGTGTACTGCGCGCGCACGCTTTTTGTTTGCTTCCTTCCTTCCTTCCTTCTTTGGAGTCTTTTCATGATGTTTTCGTAATTCCATTGCGAGTCGCGAGGTCGGACGGTCTTCGACTGCCCGGCTCGAGACGAGCGCTGCGCGCAGCTTCGTGGAAGCTTTCAGTTAAGGCAGCTGCAAAGGACATCCGCAGTTGCGCCGATGCAATCCCTCTACCGAGCCCCGCACGCGTTGCAGGAGGGTTGCTCTCTCCATGGTTGGCGGGCTGTTGTTGTTCGAAGTGTCTGTGGGCTGTGGGTTGTCCACGGACCCCAAACTTGGCCCCCTTGTTCTTCACCACTTATGTCCGTAAATATAAGGACCGTTTGGTGTTCATATTTGAAATAAAAACGAGCTTTATATTTCCGGACAGAGTGGCAGGCACAGCAGCAGCAGCAGCAGCAGCTGCAGCCAGATATGTTCCATTGCGTATCCCAAGCGCTTTGCGTTGCGCTGGGCGATGGAAGCGAATGCAGCAGCAGCAGCAGGAGCAAGAGCTCCCCGATGAAGCAAAGAATCACCCCCCCCCCACCCCCCCCGGTGCACGTAGCGGGGGGTGGACCTGGTTTGCGCACCGCATCGCACCTGCCTGGGCTCTCTGGCTTGTTTTGTGCTCGGCCGGAGATTATCCAGGAAAAACTCAAAACTTGCATTTATTTCACCTGTCTAATGATCTACGTACCAATACGGGTACGAGTAGCTGCTTCAGAGGCCAGAGGCCAGAGGACGTATTCGATTCACGTCGTACCGGTACGTACACCGTACACGCTTGCCCGCCGAGAGCGACGAGCCAGGGAGGGTGTTTACGTTGGTTGCTCTATTCCCGTACCCCCCCCTCCCGTTGAAGCGTGTATCCGGCAGCTCGTATAGCGTATATGTCAGGCTTGTACATACGCACAGAAAAAAAAGTACGAAGCTTTCAGCTTGTTCTGGTTTTGAGCCAGGCGGTACCAACGGCAAACCTGGTGATTAAGGTCCAAACTGCCAACGGGCGCTCATCGCCGGCTGCCTCTTGTTCATCAAATTACTCTGTACCCTGTAGCAGGCTATAAACAGAGACGTGTTATTTTTACGACGGCGATTACATAAATATGTTCTTGTTGTACACGTAGTCTTCATGTTTTCGCAGCAGCAGCAGCAGCAGCAGCAGCAGCAGCAGCAGTTCGAAAATTGGAAAGTTCCCGCGGTTTGTATTGAGACTTGAGACTTATGACGACGACTCATTTATGCGAGAGCAATCTCAATACTATTTTTCAGTACGTAATAAATACAATCCGACTGATCAGAGAAGCCAAATGAGAATGACCCAACTTATTGATACATAAAGTCTGCCAGCCGGCTTCAAAGCCTGTCCTCTCGTCCTCTCTGCTGATCTGCTGGTGGTATACCATACGATACCCGGTACCGGTTCGGTATGTATGATCCGTGTTGTGCAGCTGAGAGACTGGGCGAGCTCGTTCTTCTACACCTACTGTAGTATATGGAAAGACGAGCCTGGGCTGTGCTTAGACCTATTGATAGACTACTCGTAGACTATGCCCGCACTCTTGTAATACACGGACTGAACTTCGTACCTGGTACGACGTACGTGCAATTGAAAGTGCTGCTGTTAGTCTGTACGACCACGTAAAGTCACCGAGTATCTTAAATACAGCAGTAGTTGTTACTAATAGTCCGACTATTTACGAAATGGTTAGTCGTTTTTCCGGAGCAGGTGCTGACTATCCGAGTTAATGGGTTTCCACACTTGGGAAGGATTTTTTAAGACGAGACACATTTTTTCTTCTCTTTTTGGGCGGGGCTGGCCCCCCGGCCGCGGGCAGGGAGGGCTGTTTTTTGGCTCTCGCTCCGCTCGCCTAACTTATAAGTCGGCGAAAAGTCGGCTGGGCATCTTCAGCTGGTTTACCTACTCACAGCGCCAGCCTCTGGTCCTGTCTTTGGTGCAGTACTTACCAGTAGTAGGGACTTATGGTCGCTATAATCGGAGAATTTTTATGTTTCCAGGATTTTGGAGGCGTTCTGTCACAGTTTCGGAAAATTAACTTTCCTGGTCATCTCCCCACTGAAAAAAAGAGGAAAACGTGTCGGAAATATCCTATCCAGGGCTGTTTCGCGAGTTCATGACCCGTGGTTTTCAGAATCTCATGGATCGGGTCGGGTCGGGTCAGGACGTGTTCAAAATCTCATGGGTCGGGTCGGGTCAGATTTGAAACCGAACAATCTCACGAGTCGGGTCGGGTCGGATCAAGAGGGTCAAGAAGATGTTCAAAATCTCACGGGTCGGGTCGTGTCGGATTTTTCTATCGAACCCCACCCTCGTTTTGGGGAAAAGGCTGCAGTATATACTTGGAATTAGTGCGGGACTATTTTTACAGTGAGAGAAGGAAAATGGTTAAGGGGCGTTTTTAACGACACAAGCAAACAGCAAAAAACTTACTATTTTGGCAAAACGATATGGCAAGTCTTGCAAAATACTTTCTATCGACAAACACAATGAAATGGCAATAAACTTGCTATTTTAGCCACGTAACGCCCTCAATTTTAATCAAACCCCGTACAGCAGAGATTATACAGCTATATAGATCGACACCCTTGTCGATTAATTGGTGGTCTGGAGAAGAATCCAAGCACACCTTGTAGATCCCATAGGTGGACAGCCCTCCAGGGCGGCCATATTCACGTGTACGTTGTCTTGGGTAAGCTAGGGCGGCTGTTTGGTTGGGATTAACTTGAGCATACGCCCTAGACGGCAGGCACCCGTGCCACGCCCACATGGGGTTCGTCACCCGCGCCATCAACCCCTTCAGCAATGTCGTCACCCACCATCATCTGCTGTCAGCACCACCATCTATTAATAACCTTCGATATCTTCCTGTTTTGCTGCAGTTCGTGCGGTCTAGTGCGCCGGCGTGTGGTTTGTATGGTCTTGCGTAGGCGTGATTGGTCGCAAATGCCAAGTGAAATATGGCTAATTTCACTTTCCAATAAACGTGCCAACGAAGAGATGCGGAAATATGGAAAATAATTATTGGCAAGGTTTCACAGATGCTCCGAGTATACTCTATACTCCGAGAATACTGGGAGTATCGAGTATTTGTCGTACTCCGAGTACTGAGAGTATTAGTGTACTGGTGGCCTACGTAAATGCTCGGAGTACTCGGAGTATAAGCAGTACTGAAGGCCCAAATACTCCGAGTACTTGGAGTATGAGTAGTATTTATCCTCGAGTACAAGCAGTACCCGGAGTACAGACATCTAAATCACTCGGAGTACTCCCGAGTATCGGAAGCGTTGAACACCGAAATACTAAAATACTCCGAGTAATACTCTAAGCCGGAGTACCTCGGAGTATATAACCCCGAAATACTGCGAGTATTACTTAATCCTCGGAGTGTGAAACCGTAAAATTTTCCCGAGTGTTGAAAGTATTGGCAGAACGAATGCCGAAATACTCCGAGTACTCAGCAGTACAGGATACCTAAACACTTCGAATACAGAAAATATTCCAGAGTACCGAACCCCAAAATACTCGGAGTACAGCAGTATTCCAGAGTATCGAACCCCGAAATACTTTCAAGTACAACCAGTATCGAGAGTGTTCATACCCGAAATACTCCCGAGTACGAGCAGTATCCCGGAGTCTCGAACCCCGAAATACTCCCGAGTACATGAAGTACCTGAAGTATTTTTTTTTCTCCAATAGAGTGTTTGCGATAGAAGCAAAAAAAAAATCTTTCCTTCGGCTCAAAAAAGTGAATTCCCTTCCCCTCATGGTTTCGGTGTGTTTGCGATAGAAGTAAACAAAATCCTGCAGGCGACGCCTCCGAAAATAATAAGGGAAGTGGGGTGAGGCAATGCGGCAAACCAAAGAAACAACGAAAACAAAAAGTAGCGTCCGAGAGGAACGGCAGCCCAGCAACGGTGGCGGCGGCAGGGTTATGACCGCAGTGCCGCAGCTGCAATCCCACGACCGCAAGCAGCAGCACCGGTGGCTGCAGCTACGTGGCGGCAGCCCCAGCAGCAGCGACAGCCCCAGCAGCAGCGGCAGCAGCAGCAGCGGCAGCAGCAGCAGCAACAACAGCAGCAGAGCAGCAGCAGAGCAGCAGAAGCAACAGCTTCCGTTTTTGCTTTTTTCGATTTTGCGTCCAACTATTCTTGTCGTCGTGTGCTGCTTCTGCTGCTGCTGCCCACGACCTACGCGCGACACCGCGCCGGCACGCTCCGCTCCAAGCCGCGCCCGACATGGCGGCGCGCCGCCGCTGCTGCTAGTGCTGCTAGTGCTGCTACCGCAAGCCGGTCGCCCCGGTGGTCTAACTGGTAGCCACGAAGCCTGTTAGCGTTGGAGGTCGGGGGTTCGAGTCTCCTCGTATGGAGATTTTTATTCTGAAATGACACCAACTGTCGAGAGCGCGTACGTAGCGTGGGTAAGCACAATTCGACGAAAGTTGACGAGGGAAGAAAGTGCTGAAATCTTCTCGCGATAAAAATGCAAGGCAAGAACCGTAGTGGGGGAGGAGGGAGGAGAGCCTACTTTGTGACCCCGGATCTGAGTTACGACTAGGAAGGAGAGAGAAAGGAAGGGCGAAGATAATAAATGGGATGGAGAAAAAA
>MEHQ01000065.1:59950-78328 GCA_008828725.1 Saccharina japonica
AGGAGTAACGAAGAGGAAGAGAATTAGCATCCGTAAGAAATATTGTGCTGGCAGAGGGAGCATGGCGAAGCCAAAGAAGTAGCATGAAAAGCAAGAGTTGTGGCTAAGGGCGCATGAGGCAGTAAGCAAGAGCAAAGCAGAGCAAAGAGTATAGCACGATACTGAGTGAAGTAAGCGACCATACAAACCTTAGCTGCGTTGTTGGCCTGGGGCGTGGGGTGTATGACAGGACAGGAGTTAGGGGTGGAGCAGAACAGAGGCAAAGGAGAAGGGGCAGACAGAGGCACATTTCTCGGCGTGCGACTGGTCCAGGTAAAGGTCTGGGCTCGATGTAACATCCATGCCATGGTCGCCTCGCCAGTAAGACCGCAGAATAAACCAGCTACGGAGTCTCACAAAAGCGCGCTGCTCCTCCACCGGCCCCCCCCTTCCCGCGCGCTTCCACAACCATGGGGGGGGGGTGTACTCGATATTCATGCATGACCGTAGTCGTAGGACCAGAGACCCTCGCATCCCTACAAAGCCCGTAGTGGGTCTCATGTTGTGCACGGCCGTAGTCATATGACCATAGACCCTCGCATCCCTACAATGCCGGGACGGAGCGCGTTGGGTTTTCACCAACCAGGCAGAACGTAGTGGGGAGGGGGGGTAAAAAATGGCAGCCCCGTCATGTAACCCCGGATCTGAGTTACGACTATAGACATACTAACGTTTCTCTTTTTCACGGATTACTCATCCCTGGCCTCTCAGAGCTCCCACTTCGACACCGCCTCCGATCATTACTTGCGGAGCGTTGCTTTGTGTCTTTTGTTCCCTATACTTCAGTTGGCGAGTCTTTTTTCTCTTTCAGTTTTGGGTTCGTGCGTGTGCCCAGAGAGCACGGCAGCGCGGGTGAGCCAGGCGCTATGGCGGGTATGGGAGGGCGCTGGCCAGTAGGGGGGGGGGTCAGAAGGAGCGCGGTCGTCTTTTTCGTGGCTAGGCGTGGCGTGTCCATGGAGACACGAGGGAAGCAAAAGGGGACTTCGTCTGCCTTGCAGCTGCTGTATCAATCGAGTATGTGGATATTTTTGTATGTAAAATATCATTCAAGCGGTGCTTCTCTGTCGAACAAATATTATTCACAGAGAAACAGCCACCCGGTTTGAACACCATCATCGTCGAGCGGGCGAACGAGGGCCACGGTGAGCACCGGGCTTCACGCGAGGCGGGCCACGGGGCTCACTGGGGCAGATAGGCAGTAGAGCTCGACCTGGACCGAATCGATGGCGAGGTGATCGCGGAGGGGCGGGGAGCGTCGAGGCCGACACTATGCGAACGACGTTGCAACTTTTTCTTTTAAGCGGCGCAATCATCACAGATCCGACGGCCCGACGGGATTTTTTTCAACATCAAATTTCGGGATCACTTGATTTTCATTCTTTTCCGACCGTTTTTTTTCGTTTTCGTTTTTCGCTCCTGCCGTTTTGTTCGAGTACGAGTACGTATAAATATGTACGTACGTCTTTCTCAGTTTTGTGGATTTTTTTCTTTTCGTACTTCACAACTTGACGCCCGTGCTGTGCTGTGCTTTCTCTTTCATATATACAAAAAGAACGAAGTACTCGTACTACTGTTGTTGTACTACCACACATACTCACAAAAATGGCACAAATCGCACCCACCACAACAGCAGGCAGCGCAGCATCGTGCTGTGAGCCGTGTTGCTGTGCTTTCTCTTTCGAACATACAGTTTTGTTGCCCTGGAGCATGGAGCCACACTGTTCATCCCGAGCATGTTTTTTGCATGCGTGTCAAGTCCGCCGTTTCTTCGCTGCACCATGAACCTCTTGGCATTTTCAAGTCGGTGCTTGCCCTACATCATGGACCTCTTGTGCTTATTTCCTTGCGCGAGCGCCGCCCGCCGAGCGGAGCCCTTGTATAGATACGAAGAAGGAAGAGATAAAATAAGCCGAAGTTAATAAATGGGATAGGAAAAAAAAAAAAACTGAACTGAACTGAACTGAAAAAAAAAAAGTCGGCGCAGACCCCCCACCCCCCACCCGACCCCAAAAACCTCAAGCCTACCTTTCGGCAGGGGCGGTCAGGCGGTTCCACAGATTGTGTCGGTTGCGCTTCTCCAACAACAACCAACAACAAAAAAACGGCCGGCGGAAAGTACTGTCACGCTCGACCAATCAGACAGAGAGGTGTTGCACTACGTACTCGTACACAGCCGTATCTTAGTTATTTATTTAGGGGGGGGGGTGTCGTAGGGTTGTGGGGAGTTCCCGGCGCAATTTTGGGCTTTCTCCTACCGGACCTGGCCTGCAGTTAGCTCTACAGATGCGTCATTGCGTAGTGTTTTAGTAGATCCCCTGCGGACGAACCAAGAAGTTTAATCCTTGTGGTACCCGTGTCAAGTGTAGAGGACGGTACCGCATGCTACCTTTCTCTTGGATACTAACTTATCATACCCCGCCACAGGCAACCACCCCCCGGTGATAAACAAAGCACAGCTCAAATAAGTCCCTGTCCATTATCACCGGGGTGGGTTAGATACCACCGTATATCTGGTATTTATATTATACCTGGTATGTATATAGCAGCCCGCGTTGTTTCGTGTTTGTGGATGATGTTTGCTGTCTGTCATCGTCAGTAGTTTTTTCTTTTTTCTTTTTCGTTTCTGAAGTTTCCAAAAGAGGCACGCGAAAGGTTTGTGATGAATCGGACAGATCATACTTTCAATCGTCTGCCTCAGAAGGCGTATGTATGTATATGCCTTACCGGGCAGTTCCTCTGTACCTGGTAGATCCCTTATTTGACGTTATGATATGCTGTGCAAGAGCTGTATCATACAGAGCCTACCAGGCAAAAGTGTGCGTGCCTAAGAGCTGTGCCAATACAGATCTCTCTTTCTCTCTCTGCGCGTAGTGCATGCACCGCATAACTATGGCGAGTTGAATCACCCGAGGCGTTTATAGGCGCGCGCACGTCTATAAATTGCCATCCGTCGCTTAGCAGGAGGCGGTGGCGTTGTTTATCGTATTTGGGGTGATTCAGTCGTACAGATGTTGGGGTGGTGGGGTATGGGGTTATGTGTGGCAACGTTGGTCACTCCCTTTGTCGTGGGCCGTGGAATGGCTTTCAGCAGTAGAGATAAGATTGGTCCGGAGTTTTAACCCTTTCAGTACTGCACTGTACTACATGCAGTGGGTAGTAACCCGATTCAAGAGCGCCCAAGATAAGACCATTCGGGATTAAAGAGCGGTCAAGTCGGCATATGTACAGTATGTCCCGCCTGTAGTAAAACCTATATATTGCCCACTACAGATAAGAGCAATGTGTTGTCAACCCCTTGAGAACTGGTCCCACATATTCGGGGACAAACTACTTGGAATTAATGTGGGATTTTTTTTTCGTTATGAATGGGTTTTAACCCCTTAAGAACTGGCCCCACGAATTTGGGGACAAACTACTTGGAATTAGTGTGGGATATTTTTTTTCAGTTCTGAATTGGTCAGGAGCGCTTGTTTGGGTTTTTTCACGGGGCGCTCTTAAATCGGGGTTCTCACTATATTCAAGTAATCTGTCCCCAAAAACGGGATTACAAGTCCCACTTTAACCCATTTAGGACTGGAGTCCCGATGTGGGGACAAAACAGTTAGAATTAGACTGAAATATTTAGTTCTAGACAGTGCTGTTCTAAAAGGGTAAAGGGGTTAACACATTCAGAACTGAAAAAAATATCCCACACTTATTCCAAGTAGTTTGTCCCCAAATAAGCGGGACCAGTTCTTAAGGGGTTAAGAGCGATCAAGTCAGCTTGTCACCCAAAAAAAAAGTGATACGTACAGGTACTCGTATTATACGAAGTACTTTATAAGAACCTTTTTCTGGGTGTCTCCCCTCAATCCGCTCTGAAATCGGGTTTGAACCGCCTCCACACCACTGCAACACCAGGAACAAAGCACATTTGAGAAAGGTTTTGTGCCTTCCTCTACGTAGCGGGCGTCGGAAGCCACCTCAACCAACTTGACTTTCTCTTCGGATATTTATTAAGACATGTTGGATTAAATAACACCAGTGATGAAGGATCGTGTTTCGTTCGATTTCTTCCGGACTTACGAGCGTTTTATACCTCTACAGTAGTGAAGGCCGGTGTGCGCATAACCCATTCCTACACTAATTCCAAGTCGTTTGTCCCCAAATATGTGGGATCAGTTCTTGAGGGGGTTAAGACGAGAGGAGGTAAACATCTGTAGGTACGTAAGAGCGCCTTTATCGACTTCGCACGGGGTGCCCTTGAATAGGTGCACCCACTTGACTGCTGTAGATGGACGTATTGATTGATTGATGATTGATGATGAATTGATTGATGATTGATGACTGATTGATGACTGATTGATGACTGATGACTGATTGATGACTGATTGATGACTGATTGATGACTGATTGATGACTGATTGATGACTGATTGATGACTGATTGATGACTGATTGATGACTGATTGATGACTGATTGATGACTGATTGATGACTGATTGATGACTGATTGATGACTGATTGATGACTGATTGATGACTGATTGATGACTGATTGATGACTGATTGATGACTGATTGATGACTGATTGATGACTGATTGATGACTGATTGATGACTGATTGATGACTGATTGATGACTGATTGATGACTGATTGATGACTGATTGATGACTGATTGATGACTGATTGATGACTGATTGATGACTGATTGATGACTGATTGATGACTGATTGATGACTGATTGATGACTGATTGATGACTGATTGATGACTGATTGATGACTGATTGATGACTGATTGATGACTGATTGATGACTGATTGATGACTGATTGATGACTGATTGATGACTGATTGATGACTGATTGATGACTGATTGATGACTGATTGATGACTGATTGATGACTGATTGATGACTGATTGATTGATTGATTGATTGGTCGATTGGTCGATGATTGGTTGATTGATTGATTGATAATTGGTTGATTGATTTATGTGACATGTATTCGTAGATATATACCTGGTACCTAGAGCATACCAGGTACCTGGTATTATGTTTGATACGATGGTATTATTATGATTACGTACGTATACATAGTACGAGTAGACGCATGGGTGGCTTTTCGAGTCACCCGTGTCAGGCCGACAGGCGGGTGTGGAAATCAACACGGTAGAGCAATGCCATTAGTCCTGGGGGAAGACGGATGTAACAATGAAGTCGACCTTGCACGGAACGCTCTTAAACCGGCTCACCCTCTGAAACGATACGGGTGTTTTATACCAGGTATGTTACACCACTCTGTCCATAAATATAAGCACCGTTATTATTGAATAGTAATGTACAAAATGTGCTTACATTTTGGGACAGAGTGGTATTTGGAATGAATCCGCCGGAAAATGTAAGAAAGGTGACATTAATACTATCGACCGTCTATTAATAGGAGTTTAGCGTGCAGCAAGCAGTGTGGGTGCCATTATGCTGGTGGGTACACGCGAGTGTCGTGTACATAGTCTAAAGCCAGCAGAGTGCGCCACCACGTATTCCACATTGCTGTTGAAGCACATTGATAAATGCTTCTTATCAATGGTTGACTTGGTCCGATTGGGGTGATTAATAGTATTAGCTACATACGTATCGCACACAGCAGTGTGACCCTAAGCCATAAATATTATATTTTCGCATGTCTATTATATTCATAGTAAACTCCCCTCGTTCCCTCCCCCCCTCCTCGTCCCGCCATTGTAGGGATACGAGGGTCTACGACCATGGCATCCATGCATGGCATGAGTACCCCCCCCTGTCCCACCACCCCTCCCGCCTTCCCGCCTTGGGTTCTTAGTTTTTTCTGTTTGCTTCGTTCGCCTCGCTTCTTCTCTCCGCGCGCGTTTTCAGGGAGTTCCAGTTGTAGAGAGGCGGGTGTTGAGTCAAAGCTACACCGGTTAATATGGAGTCTCAAGATCCTATGGAGAGCATCCGGTCCGCCGTGGAGCATGCCGACCGTAACCCCTCCAAGGTCGTTTCTTACTCCTGGTATCTCGTGCTGGTGAGAGTGAGCGACAAGTTCTGTCTGTGTGGTGCTATTATGACGCAGTGGTGGTGGTTGTGGGGGGATGGTGGTAGTAGTGGTTGTGGTTGTGGTGGTGGTGGTGGTGGTATTCGTAGTGGTGGTAACGGTCGTGGTGGTGGTGGTGGTGGCGATGATGGTTGCGGTGAGGTGTTGTTGGTGGTGGTTGGAAAGAGAAAGAGGTACTCGTACGTACGTATGGTGTTGGATGGGAAGGGGGGGGGGGGGGGGGGGATGCTGATATGATTGGTCGCTGACTAGGTGGGGATACTTTCCCTGAGTACTGGCGGCTGTTCCCTTTCTCTTCCTCCCACGTCGACAGTGGTGGGATGCCAGCCTGACCGACCGACGGACGGACGGACGGATAGACTGATGAACGGGCAGCAAATATGCTTTTCATGGGAGACCTCGGTTTGACCGCCTTGACTGACCGCCTCCGTACACTAAAACCAGTATAATAAGGCCGGACAAGGCCTTGACGCGTCCACAGCAGTGACGGGTATGCTAGCCTGACCGCGTCTTGACCCCCGTGACGGACGGCACCCCTACTCTAAAATTAGTACAGTAAGGCCCAAAGAGGTTTTGCCGCGTCAAAAAAAACAAAAAAAAACGGTCTCCTTCTGATATGTAGCATGTTTTTTTTACGGGGTGTGTGTTGCGCCGCCCGACTGAAGAACGAATACTCGTAGTGCGAACGGAATTATCCAAAGTGGGCTGATGGTTTACTAGTGTTGGTTGGATATCGAAACTTTGGATATATCGTATTAAACGTGGCTTGGCCGCTTTTGCTTTCGTACTTGCTTTGCTTTGCTTGACCCTTCCCATCTGTTGTCCGCTGGTATCCGCTTTTTTTTGCCTTCTTGTTTAAAAAAAAGCTGATACTGAACGAAAAGTCTCGACGTTTTTTTGTTTTCGGTCTCGCCAAATCAAACCTAACCTATACCTGTACTGTACGTAGCCTATCCTGACCTAAGCACCAAACTTCCCCTAGTCTAATCCGTCCGCGTTGTTGGATTGATGATCGAATTAACGAATGGATGTAACTGCTGTCAGATCTTTTGCCCGGCCGTACTTGTTTTCGTTCATTTTCGCTTTTTTTGTTCTCTCACAAAATCAGACCCCCGACCTAAGCTAACCTATAACCTATAACCCAACCTAACCTAAATCAACCTAGAACCTAGAACCTAGAACCTAACCTAACTTAACCTAACCTCACCTCACCTCACCTAAGCTAAACGATAACCTATAGTCTAACCTATAACCAAAACGATAACCTAACCTAACTTCTAACCTATTCTATCCGCGTTTTTTAATAACATGTAACTGCCAGCTCTTCGCGGCGGTGGACGTGCTGGTCGCTATCATCACCTCGGCCAAGAACGACTCCTCGGCGAACGGCTCCCACGCGGCGTCTTTCGCTTCGGTGTGGACGCTGTTCATGGTCGTCGCTGTGTCTGTCACTGGGACTGTCATCTTGAAGAAGGTACGTACGTACGTATAATACCTGGCAGGCGTTTGTGTTATTACGGGAGGGGGGGGGGACCATTGTAAATAGGAACATATGTTGTTAGTGAGGCGATTGTGCTATTACGGGGAACCATAGTAAATAGGACAAAATATTGTTAGTGAAAATAGGGAAATACATAGGTTTTTGATTAAGGTATGTACGCACGTGCGTACCTGGCAGGCGTTTGTACTACGGGGACGCATGCTATATATGTATAAATCGGTAGAGGTTCGCGTGATTTTTCGGTAAAACTCCTCCTTGTCCTCGCCGAAAAAACTGGCCTTTGTACTATTTGGACAACACTAGTAAATAGGGCCAAATATTGTTATTAATAGTAAATTTAGGAAATATATATAGGTTTTTGTGTTTACCGTAGGTTTTATTTACTATATGGTCCCCCGTAGTACGGGAAAGTAGTACGTAGACGCATGCTACAAAACGGTAGAGGTAGGTTGGCCTGATTTTCCGGAAAATTCTTCCTCGCCGGAGGTGCTTTTGTCTTACACCCCTCGCCCAAAAAACTGGCTTTTAGAAAACATAATAAAAAGTACCAAAGCCCCCCCCCCACCCCCGTCTCTGTAACGAGCGTGATCGTAAGAAGCAAAATTCGGTGACGCAACGTACCGGCTTTGAGAAAACACCAAATTACAAAAAGCCTTCCGGCTCTGTAACAAACTTAAAATAGTAAAAGGCAAAATTCGGCGACGTGACGGTTTTGGGTAGTATATACGTATACATACTCGATATAGTTGTCCCTCAGTAGTGCCGGTATGTTGCCGGCCTGACAAAAACCGGCACTATTGCTGCGGCAACCGGCACTATATACTCCGGATTGGGGAATATATAGGTTTTGGTATGTAAGTGAAAAACTGTGCCAAGCCTGAAATACCGGCACTAGTGAGGGACTTATGGCCAGTCAGGGTTGCTCCAGCACAAATGTGCTACCCCCCCTACTGTTGTCCGCTTTTGTGCGTTGCTTTTGTGCGATGGTGGCGGTTTTAATATTGTCGTTTCCGATGTAATTGGTGGTTGTGTCTGGTGATGGTGTGCGTTTGGTTGTTTTGTCTCACCCTCTCTGCTGCGTTGCTGCCCTCCCCTCCCCCTGCCCCCCCCTCCCTCCGTCCGTTCTGTTCTGGTCTGCTCCCTCTCTTTCCCTTCCCTTCTCCTTTCGGGATGGTGATGATGATAATGATGGCGGTGGTGGTGCTGATGGTGATGATGATAATGGCGATGGTGGTGGTGGTGATGATGATGGTGGTGGTGGTGCTGATGATGATGATGGTATTGGTGACAATGGTGATGGTGATGGTGATGGTGATGGTGACAATGCTGATGGTGATGGTGACTATACTGATGGTGATGGTGATGGTGATGATGATGATGATGATGACCAGTACCACACGCCATTGGCGGTGGGCACCCTGTTGGGGCTGACGACGATGATGTCTCAGTTCATGTTCGTGCTTTTCTCGGTTTTCCTGGCGCTCGCGGAGTACGCGGAGACGGGATCCTTGGCGCGGAACGACCGAGCAATGGCCGTCTTCTCCTTCTTCCTCTTCCTTCTATACGTGAGAGACAGACACACACACAACGAGTGTTGCCATAGTAGACATGGAAGCTGATTATTCGAAAGTTAAAAAGAAAAGAAAAAAAACATCAGCGGTAAGATGGAAGATTTTGTCGAAACTCACATTTGTTGCCGAAGGTGACCGCTTGGCTGACATGGTTGGCATCGTTCGTGAAAACCCGGCATGCTCCGTCCCGGCATTGTAGTGATGCGAGGGTCTATGGTCATACGACTACGGCCATGCATGAAAATGAAGTACACCCCCCCCCCCCCCCCCTCCACCGCCTCCACCCCCACGGCCTAAACAACCCCCTTAGGCGCCGGGTCCATGCAGCCCCAAGTACGCAATAGCGTAGGTTTTGTTTCGTCAGCGCGTTGCTTGCAATACTTGCAGCAGGTTGCAGTAGGGATTGTTTGTTTAATCGGCGCGTGGTTTCAGTGCTTGCAGCAGGAATCTCACCTCCCCCTCTCCTCCTCCTGCCTCCTGCCCCCCCCTTTCCTGCCGCCTGCCTTCCCTCTGGCCCCCCCTTGGTTGCCTACCTTTTTGTTGTTGTGCTTTTATTTTTTGTGTGTTCAGGGTCTGTTCTCGTTCGTCCTGGGGCGCTACCGTACGACCGTCATGAACACGCCCGGTGAGGGGAAGGGAGGGTAGCGAGAGCATGTTTGTGTATAATAATAGAAAGCATGATTGTAAAGCGCAAAAAACAACAAGCGGGAGTGCGAGTAGCTCACACACGTTGGGCAGATAGATCATCTACAGGTGGATGTTCTACAGATAGATCATCTACTGGTAGATGTTCTACAGATAGATCATCTACACGTAGACTGTCTACAGATAGATCATCTAAATATGGACCGTCTACATATGTGTGTGTTGTCTTCATTAAACCCGTTCTTTCTACCCAACCACATCAGTACACCCAGTCAGTGTCTGTCCTGATTCCTAATCCTAGAGAGATAAAAATTCTGTGGTCACAGACTATTGTGAAACAGAGAAAAACCAAAACAAAATAAACGAAAATTAATGGGCAAGGCAAGTGAGATGCTAACGTACCGGGTACGAGAACACAACGACACGAGCCGAACCGAAGAATAAGAACAAAAATACCAACAAAAAAACGAATTCTGAAACGAAACAAATTACAAATGACACAGGGAGACAGAAGCGCCCCTAGAAGAAAAAACACGGATCGTAACACGGATCGTCTACATACAATATATAATCTAAATATATATCGTGTACAGATAGGTCGTCTACAGATAGGTCATCTATTAGATAATGTCATCTACAGATAGATCATCGAGATCCTATAAAACCTGCTGTTGTTATGGAATGCTGTGCAGGAGTTTGTACAATACAGCTCCAACCCAACAAACATCGTGTGCTATATACCTGGTATAGATCATGGGAGATTATACGGCCCCCAACCCTGCACTGCAAGACGAGCTATGAATAGATCATACAAATCAGGAATATGTACGTATCGGTCCCCGAAATGAGAATTGATTTATCTGTCTTGTCTCACGTGCGAAACAGCAGTTAACAGTTCCCTCGCTTAACAAACCCTTTCAGTACTGCACTGCTGTACAGAAACCAATATTTTAGTCTAGTTCCAAGTGTTTTGTCCCCACATCGGGACTGCAGTTCCTAAAGGCTTGACCCAATCAGAACTGAAAAACATATTCCATACTAACTCCAAGTAGTTTGTCCCCAAAAACGTGGGACCAGTTCTTAAGGGGTTAACCCTTTTAAGACTGCAGTCCCGTTTTGGGGACAAACCGCTCTAATTATAAGTACTTTGTCCCCAAAACGGGACTGCAGTCCTAAAAGGATTAAGGGGTCAAGAGGAGGTCAGATGGTTTTCTCAAGTCTAAACAAATGGCCCCAATGCCTTTCCTTTATAGCCTGTTCGGTGAAAACCGGACGTTCTCCCTCCCGCCGTCCCCGGCATTTTTGTCACGCATTTCATCCGGTAGGATATTTCCGGGAAGTTTTTCGGGATTTTTTTTTTTTTTACAGTCACTGTTTATTAACAATACGTAGTGTGAATGGGGTAAAATCGTGGTCCGCAGGTTTCGGGAATACAATAAAAAACAAAAATTAAAATTAAACACGAAAGCGGCGCAGCCGCGTTTCTCGCCCCCCTTGACCCATTTAGGACTGCAGTCCCGATGTGGGGACAAAACACTTGGAATTAGAGTGAAATATTTAGTTGTAGGCAGTGCAGTTCTAAAATGGTTAACCCTTATAGGACTCGAGCCCCGTTTTGGCGACAAATTGCTTAGAATTAGTGTGGATTGTCCCCAAAACGGGACTGCAGTTCTAAAAGGGTTTAGGGTCGTAGCAGTTGGGTTGGGGTCTCTACGCCCGTACATTGATCCCACCAGGAAGTGCTTCCTAGCCCCCCCCCCCGCAAACAACGAACAGCTCGACCTCTGAAAGCTCTTACGTGACGATGAGTTATTCTGTTGTATTACATAGTATCATGCCGCTTTGATATGGTGTTTTGTGTTTTGTTTTATGATTTCGTACGTATCATAACCCCAAGATCTAAAATCTAATATCCAAGATCTTAACAACTAAGATCTGACAGGCAACATTTGAAGATTCCAAGATCTTACCGGACGATCAGTCAATCTATCACCTCTCTGGAAGTGGCTTCGTATACACCAGAACTCAAATAGATGAATTGCAGGCTGTCGTCCGTATAGGCAAGTCCCGCTTCACAAGCGGGTTATTACAGTAAGATGTAGCTCACCCCTCATGCGGCTAGCGCAGGAAGCACCTCACGGCGCTTTGCAGAGCTTGGTGCAAGCTTTGTCTGCCTGGTTGGTGAAAACCCAACGTGCTCCGTCCCGGCATTGTAGGGATGCGAGGGTCTATGGTCATACGACTACGCCCCCCCCCCCCCTCCTCCCGACATTGTAGGGATGCGAGGGTACATGGTCATACGACCTCGGCCGTGCACGACATAAGTACACCCCCCCCCCCCCCNACCTTCTCGCGATAAAAATGCAAGGCAAGAACCGTAGTGGGGGAGGAGGGAGAGGAGCCTACTTTGTGACCCGGATCTGAGTTACGACTAGGGAGGGAGAAAGAGGAAGGCGAAGATAATAAATGGGATGACAAAAAAAAAATAAAAGGACAGAAAAAAAACCGTAAAACTCCCCTATTTTTACTCTTTAACCCCTTAAGAACGCGTCCCACCGATTTGGGGACAAACGACTTGAAATTAGAGTGAAATATATGGGTATGTGCAGTGCAGTACTGAAAGGGATAAGGAGCCCCCCGCCATTCAATACCTGTTTATCCAGCCAAAAAGTGTTAGCGTGCGTGTACCACGAGGTGTCGACGCCCTCTCATTTCGATAACACGCCTAATAATGGTGTGGCTTCTACTGCAAAGATAGTTTTACCGGCCACATTGTGACAGGGGGGGAGGGGAGGGGGGGGGGGGGTGAGGCGGATGGATGGGGGGGGGGGGGGGGGGGGCGTACTCATTTGTTGCTTGCCTTAGTCATTTGACCATTGACCACGCATCCCTTTCGAGACGGAGCACCGTTCCTACTCCTAATAGAGACACCTCCAACACTTGGGCGCTCATTACGTTGTTTCCATATATTACAAAGAAACTTTTTGCTAATCTTATCCCCTTCCTGTTTGCCGCCTGTGGCCACCATCTATCTCCTAAGATAGCGATCGTTTTCTCGCTACTATTTAGTGTACCAAACTCTCATGTCACACTCGTCTATTTTCCTCATCTCCTCCTCTAGCACATCCCTTTCCTCCTTGTACCTTCACATTCTCCCACTATGTGAATTCTACTCTCTATGGCTTTGCCACATGGGCACATCTGTGCATCTACTTCCTCCTCCTCCCGGCTACTGGTATACCCTCCTTCTTTCTGGCAGGTCCAGGTCCCCTACACGAAATCGCAGTTTCAGCTTTTTCGCGAAGTCCATTGGGCCGTGCAGATACCTTTTCATTCCTATTCCTTCTCTCAACCCCCCGTATATCTCTAAGTGTTCTTCCCCTTCCACTCTTCTTTCTAGCAGCTAGCCTTTCCCTTCTTTCTATCCTTTCTTTTACTTCTGTCTTGTATCCGCTAATTTCTCTATGGCCAGCATCTCTTTTTGGTTTCCTATTCACCTTCCATACTTTCTCGACTACGCTATCCCACCTTATTCCAGCTCGCCCTTTGGTTACTTTCTCCTCATATAGCTTTATCAGCTATGGCTGGCAACCTCTTATTTGGCATGTTCTTTACTTTATATTGCCATTTCAACTTACGCACGTCTCTATTTGTCTTAAGTGGGTACATTCCCAGTTCTGCTCTCAATACTGTATTACTCGTCGTACTTGAGCATCCTAGTACTTTTTTAGCTGCTGTCATCTGTACTGTTTCCAGCTGTTTTACGAGCTTCGCGTTCCCTTCCCATACTTCTCCTGCATATTCTAGCTTTGGTACAATCATCATCTCATCAGTATCAGCATCTCATCATAATCTCTAGTGTCGAGGGTGGTGGACTGGCGGTCCATCTTCCCACCGCTGTATTGCCAGTACAGCGCCCTGTGCCTGTCCTCGTTATAAGCTAGTCGTGATTGCGCCGATCGCCTCCGACGATGCCGTGTTCAAGCTGCAAACGTCCTTGTGACGTATCCACTATTACTTCTTTTGTTTCTTGATTGTCCAATCCCATTTTACTAGTCTGTCAGCCACTTGCTTTCTCTCTCTTCCTGGTCGTAATTCAGATCCTAAAGTTGTTTTCGCTGCTGCCATAGCGTTTTAGTTGGAGATTTTAGTTGGTTTTTTTCAGACTGAAAACTTGACACGTCCTACTTAAGGGCAAAACGAACGGATTGCCAACTGCGCCATTTTGATTTTTTTGATTTTTTTTCGTGAACTAGGCAGATTTCAGAAAAAACGAAAATTGGTTTTGGCTACAACTGACGGAAAAAAACAAAAATCAAAATGGTGCAGTTGGCAATCCCTTTGGTTTTCCCTTAAGTATGATGTGTCAAGTTTTCAGGTCAAAGTTCGGAAAACCCAACTGAGAATCCCATTTTTCCGATTCCCACCGAAACTAGGGCAAAGCTGCGAGGGTTGCTGGCAATTTGTATTCCGCCGCATAAAAACATTATTTTAATTAGACATTTTCTGCTGAAAAAGCTCAATAAACTACTAAAAAAAACAACGAATTGCGCGAACGTGCCCAATCAGCAAACAACACAGACGGGCATGACCGCTTTGATTGGCTGATCAACAGGATATGCTCAGCTCCGACTAGTTCGTCGTAGTTCATCAGATATGGGCTGACGAACTAAAAAGCTGTTCTTGGCCAGCCCAGCTCGTAGTGATACGTACGTCGCTACAGCAGTAGCCAGTAGCCTACCGAGTCGCTGATCGGTGATATAGTCGTCTATAAGTCAGAGCGCTTGCGTGATTTCGAGGCTCATAACCTGTTGAGGATGGAAGATGGCCGACTCTGATGATATTCGAAAGGTAATCGCTTGGATTGCTGTTAGGGAAGTCCGGTTGTGAGCTTCGCTCAGAAGGAATATATTGATGACGTTGAAAAGGCGCTCTCAGGCCGAAAGGAGAGTGGGAGGATGGGGGTGCCATCATCAGTCAGCTCTCAGCAAGACGCACGCCCAAGGCTAATCCCGGGCCATTGTGCTTCCCGAGCTACATTAACGTTCCCAGTATCGATACTTAGCAGCGTTCCCAGCATCGATACTGATGGTGCTTGCCAGCAGCAGTTAGTTGTGTGGAGCGCGTAGCTCAAGAGCAGCTTCTATCCACGTACCAGAACAGGATATACTTGATATAAGAGTTGTAATGTTTGGTACTCAAAATGAGAAGAAGAACGCTCCAAGAAAATTCTCCTGGTGGTCATTCGAAATGATGGGATCCAGCAAGGAGGTGTAAGGTGTAACCGATGACGTCTCGTGCGTAGGCCTCTTCGTCGTCGTCGATAACCTTGGGGTACTTGTCTTGAAGCTCCTCCCAGACCCTTCACCCGTCGCCGCTAGTAACGGTTGCATCCTCGTGTTTGAGAACGACGAGAGATGCCGGTTTCTGCGTCACCATGAAAATGATTCAAATAAACGGCCGTGACGAACAGTTTGCCCCACATGTTGCGAGGGAAGTTGCCGTCCTTCAGTAGGCACCTGGCTATGGTCGAAAGCGTGCGTCCATCCCGCTCTGACACCCTGTTCTGCTGGGGCGTTGCCGTCGCAGTGTACTCCAGAGTTGTGCCGAAGTTGGCGCAGAGCTTCTTGAACTCCTTGGAGATATATACTCGCCGCCTTTGTCTGCTCGTAGACGTTGGATGCGGAGTCCCAGCTTAACGGTCACAGTCATGTTGCACAGCTGGAGTGACTCGATAGCCTCCACACGAGCTAACCCCAACACCGAGGATACCTGCTACGGTACCCTCACCGACGGTCAATTATGGGAAGTTCGCACGCTTATGCCAACGAAGGGATCACAGCAGGTCAACCTGGCGATAGGGTATCTGGACTTCGCACACGAAGACGGAGAACTACCTCTGACATCAACAACGTTAATGTACGCCACTGGCAGTTTTAGCGACAAAAGCTACTCCGAGGAGGAGAATCAGGAACGTGTCATCATCCCCAACAAGTACGAGGACGCAATGAACTCCCGGCAGTGCACGCAGTGGCCAGGAGAAGTCAACAAGGAATGAAGAGCCTGCAGGAGCATGAGGTTTACGACTCAGTGCCTATCACTCGTAGCGTGCCGAAGGGGAAGAAGATCATTGGCTCCCGTTTCGTCTTTAAGCAGAGAGCGGACAACCGGTTCAAGGCTCGACTTGTCGTCCAGGGCTACGTCCAGGAGTCTGGCATCGACTACGGAAAGTCGTTTGCACCAGTATGACGCCTGGGAACCCAGCGGGTTTTGCTGGAAATAGCATGCGAACATAGATGGCCCGTCTACCAGCTTGATGTTCAAGTGGCCTTCCTACAGAGCAAGATCGACTCTGAGGTGTACGTCAAGTTAGTTCCAGGACAAGAGGCTACGGATCCCAAGACTGGCGTACCTTTGGTGGTGAGGCTGAAGCGCAGCCTGTACGGTCTAGCACAGTCACCGGTCCTTTGGTACGACACCATCGGCGCGGCGCTGCTAGGTATCGGGTTCACGCCTACGTTGTCTGACCCTTGCGTTTATGACACCTTCGTGATCCTGACCCTGTACGTTGATGACATCCTCATCACCGGGAGCAGCGAGGGAGTAGTGAAGCGGCTGAAGAAGGCCCTCATGGACCGCTTCGCCATGACCGACATGGGCGAGGTCAGCCTCATTCTTGGCATGGCCGTCACCCGGGATTACGACGCGGGAACGCTGGCCATCACTCAAAAGGACTATGTCAAGAACATCCTGGAGAGGTTCGGTATGCTAGACTGCAACCCCGTACATACGCTACGGGCCGGAGTTGTCAAACGAACAGCCGGAGGAGAAGCTGCTAAGCGCAACAGGCGTCAAGCTTTATCAAGCTATTATTGTGGGCTCGGTGCTGTATTTGGCTCAAGTCACCCGCTACGACATCTGCTTCGCGGTGAACCAACTCACGAGGGCATGCAGCAAGCCGGCAGCAGTACACCTGACCGCGGTCAAACATCTACTCCGTTACCTGAAGGGACATCCCGACCTGGCCATCGTCTACAACAAAGGGCAGTTCCGCATGACCGGCTACACGGATGCGTCTTTCGCGGCTGACTCGGATAACCGCAAGTCAACTTCAGGCTTTCTCTTCTTTCTGGGCGGAGGGCCTATCAGCTTCGGGGCCAAGACGCAGACACTAACTGCGCAATCAACAGTGGAAGCGGAACTGATGGCTATCAGCTTCAGGGGAAAGGAAGTTATCTACCTCTCCAACTTCATGATGGAGCTGGGCTTCAAGTCCTTCACCTCGGTTCCCATCAACTGCGACAGCACGGGTGCGTTACACGTTGCGGGAAACTCGACGAACAGCTCAAGGACAAAACACTTTGCCTTACGGTTTTTCTTCGTGCGCGAGGTGGTCAAGGGTGGCAAGATCACCATCCACCACGTGCCGACGCAGGAAATGCTCGCCGACTGCGCAACCAAGCACCTCGCTAAAACGCAGTTCGGCTCGATCCTGCAGCATATCAAGGACTTCTCGGGCTGAGCATGGGGTTCTTCGAATGAGGGGGATCGGGGTCGGTATACACAAGGGGTGATGTCTCTCTACAATCGTATTCGTAGTCTGACAGCTGTATTAGCGCTGGCTGTGCCCCTTTGTTCCTTGGTTTGTGGGCGGCAGGAACATTGGGAGACCGTTCGATTTTATGTTTGTTGCGAAATGAACGGAGTCACTGTTTTAGACTACTGCTAACATCTCCTGTAATTGGTTGATTAACTGACTGGAATATTGCTTGCGTTTAATTCTACAGTAGTATTGTCGGCTAGTAGGTGAACCTGCGTAAAACATTCAAGCTGTAAGGTAGGCAGAGACATATCAGACTGCTTTAATGTAGTTTGTTTCCCCATGTTTTGGTCACAGACTGATCGCTGGGGTGTACACATCTTGCTTGGTAGCGTACGTAAGCCATGGGTAGCGTATGTGCCTAGACCACACCCATATTACCGCCGTTTATACGTTTGTACACGGGCCTGAATATGTTATTCAATTGTTGCCTACGTTAGAACATCTTCCCTGCAGAAGAGCACATTGTTGTGTAGATCTTCGAGATTACGGATAATTCAAGTCAGTAAGCAAGTAAGTTCGTTAAGGAATTATTTCATTCGGTGTCGAATAGCAAATTTTACGATGTCACCTCCATCGAGGGGTCGTGTTAGTTATAGATGTTTCGCTACAGCAGTAGCCAGTAGCCTACCGAGTCGCTACTCGGTAACATAGTAGTCTATAAGTCAGAGCGCAGTAGCACGATTTATCCACGTACCAGAACAGGATATACTTGATATAAGAGTGGTACTGTTTGGTACTCAAAATGTGTGTAAGAAGAACGCTCCAAGAAAATTATCCTGGTGGTCGTTCGTCGGTTGTCGGCGAAATAGCAATAAGTAACGTTCACGAGTAAGCATCGATGACGATCTCGAGCAAGCACCATCAGTATCGATGCTGGGAACGCTGCTAAGTATCGATACTGGGAACGTTAGTGTACCTCGGGCAGTACAATGGCCCGGGATTAGCCGTAGGGCGTGCGTCTTGCTGA
>MEHQ01002715.1:0-10142 GCA_008828725.1 Saccharina japonica
GTGGCGCGTAGAACAGAGCGACCACTACCGTAGGATTGGAACCCGGGGGGGAATATACCCCACAGAAGATGCGCCGCCGAAGATTCATCGGCGAACGCAGGCCCGCGTGTGCACTTTATGTTGTGCGGCGTGGCGCTGATAAGCTCCTACGTAGTCGATGGATTGAAATAGCATGGCCGGCGGGTGTAGGGTTTCGGAGGGCATGGATGGACCTTGAATTTCGATGGGTCGCTGCGGGTGTGCGAGCGAGGGATCTCGTTACCGGCTGGGATAGCGAGTACTACTGCACCGTTGCGTTCATGGGCGCAGCCGGCTGCACCGTTTGTTTCATGGGTGCCGCCGACTGTTCCGTTATGCTCATGGGTGCAGCTGTAGTCGCGTGATGGGCAGAATTTTAGGCTGGAACAGAGGGGGTCAGCAAACGCAGAATCGCGCTGCTATCCTCCAGTTGGCGGAGGAGTAATTGCCGATTGGTCATCGTCGCTTGGTGGGCGGCGAGGTTGTCGCCCGGCGCCTTGTTCCTCGGCACGCTCGACGGGGTGGTTGTCCCCGACGAGGATGCCTCCTACCTTGAGTTTTTCCTCGTCGTGTGAAGTGCCCTTTTTCCGATGAGGCAGTCCCGGTGTGGGGGTGATATTGAGATCCCCCAAGAGAGCGTCCACGTTTAAGGTGTCGCCCTGAGTGCGCGAAGGGGCCTTGCGGCGTACCTCGTTTCGCGGGACGTGGGGGAGCCAGGGACGGGTGTGCCAGCCATGTCGGGAAAGGAAATTTGGTCGGCCGTATTGGTGTTGGAGTCCGGGGGGTTAACGCTTGCACTGGAGTAGAGGTGGTTTTGGGGTGGAAGCCGGGGTGTCGCTGAAGTCTCCACTTGGGCTGTCCAGGTGAAGAAAATGGGCAGATCCAGGCTCAGAGTTGGGAAGGGCGGCTATAGCCACCATCACACCAAACACACCTCAAAGAAGGAAACCAAAAACTCTAAAAACTAAATCGAAAACAAAAAAAAATAACCAACAGAAATATGTGAAATATGGGGACGTACGGGAGGGAAAGAAATCTTGTGCCACACGTTTAGTGCCTTATCGACTGAAATGTCACGGGGTACAAGGGGAGTCAAATGTATGGTAAGACTCCGCACTGTAAATCGATGGTAGTCGAGTCTACGTCACTGAGATTATGTTTTTATAAAAATACGAAATTGGGGATTCATTTTGAATATCCCCAAAATTCTCACGTATGATATCAGGTCGTGACAGATATTGGGCGTAGGCAATGCAAGGCCGGTCGTGCCAGTACAATTGGAAGTACTGGAAACACGGCAGTTTGGCGAGTTTTTACAATATATATATTAAAAAAAGAAATGCAGCATGCCGGCACTATTAGGTAGTTTGGGTAACCCTAAAAATATATGTGAAAACGTGTGGCAATAAAACCGAAAATTATCCCAGTACGTCGAGAAAGTGAATGTGTATCGAGTGCGAGCGACTATGCACGAAAAACTCGAGTACATTGCTGCGGCTGTATTTTTATTTTATTTTTGGCCAGCAATACATTTCTGGATGTGTTTGTGGTTAGCTGGTCAAGCAAGGGGGTCGTGAGCCCTTTTTTAATTTGCGTTGCAATTATCTGATTAGTATGAATAAAAGCAGTATTTCTGTTTTATACGGGATTTATTTCGGCAGCATGTACCTGGTCGAAAGAGAATAAAGGGCAGAAGGCGCCGAGAAACAGCAACCATTTACGGCAAGGATTGGACAGTACGTATGTGAACAGTGTAGCCTTGCGACACTAATCGAGACAAAAACAAAATAGGAATAAAAAATAAAATAATAATAATAATAATAATAATAATAATAATAATAATAATAATAATAATAATAATAATAATAATAATAATAATAATAATAATAATAATAATAATAATAATAATAATAATAATAATAATAATAATAATAATAATAATAATAATAATAATAATAATAATAATAATAATAATAATAATAATAATAATAATAATAATAATAATAATAATAATAATAATAATAATAATAATAATAATAATAATAATAATAATAATAATAATAATAATAATAATAATAATAATAATAATAATAATAATAATAATAATAATAATAATAATAATAATAATAATAATAATAATAATAATAATAATAATAATAATAATAATAATAATAATAATAATAATAATAATAATAATAATAATAATAATAATAATAATAATAATAATAATAATAATAATAATAATAATAATAATAATAATAATAATAATAATAATAATAATAATAATAATAATAATAATAATAATAATAATAATAATAATAATAATAATAATAATAATAATAATAATAATAATAATAATAATAATAATAATAATAATAATAATAATAATAATAATAATAATAATAATAATAATAATAATAATAATAATAATAATAATAATAATAATAATAATAATAATAATAATAATAATAATAATAATAATAATAATAATAATAATAATAATAATAATAATAATAATAATAATAATAATAATAATAATAATAATAATAATAATAATAATAATAATAATAATAATAATAATAATAATAATAATAATAATAATAATAATAATAATAATAATAATAATAATAATAATAATAATAATAATAATAATAATAATAATAATAATAATAATAATAATAATAATAATAATAATAATAATAATAATAATAATAATAATAATAATAATAATAATAATAATAATAATAATAATAATAATAATAATAATAATAATAATAATAATAATAATAATAATAATAATAATAATAATAATAATAATAATAATAATAATAATAATAATAATAATAATAATAATAATAATAATAATAATAATAATAATAATAATAATAATAATAATAATAATAATAATAATAATAATAATAATAATAATAATAATAATAATAATAATAATAATAATAATAATAATAATAATAATAATAATAATAATAATAATAATAATAATAATAATAATAATAATAATAATAATAATAATAATAATAATAATAATAATAATAATAATAATAATAATAATAATAATAATAATAATAATAATAATAATAATAATAATAATAATAATAATAATAATAATAATAATAATAATAATAATAATAATAATAATAATAATAATAATAATAATAATAATAATAATAATAATAATAATAATAATAATAATAATAATAATAATAATAATAATAATAATAATAATAATAATAATAATAATAATAATAATAATAATAATAATAATAATAATAATAATAATAATAATAATAATAATAATAATAATAATAATAATAATAATAATAATAATAATAATAATAATAATAATAATAATAATAATAATAATAATAATAATAATAATAATAATAATAATAATAATAATAATAATAATAATAATAATAATAATAATAATAATAATAATAATAATAATAATAATAATAATAATAATAATAATAATAATAATAATAATAATAATAATAATAATAATAATAATAATAATAATAATAATAATAATAATAATAATAATAATAATAATAATAATAATAATAATAATAATAATAATAATAATAATAATAATAATAATAATAATAATAATAATAATAATAATAATAATAATAATAATAATAATAATAATAATAATAATAATAATAATAATAATAATAATAATAATAATAATAATAATAATAATAATAATAATAATAATAATAATAATAATAATAATAATAATAATAATAATAATAATAATAATAATAATAATAATAATAATAATAATAATAATAATAATAATAATAATAATAATAATAATAATAATAATAATAATAATAATAATAATAATAATAATAATAATAATAATAATAATAATAATAATAATAATAATAATAATAATAATAATAATAATAATAATAATAATAATAATAATAATAATAATAATAATAATAATAATAATAATAATAATAATAATAATAATAATAATAATAATAATAATAATAATAATAATAATAATAATAATAATAATAATAATAATAATAATAATAATAATAATAATAATAATAATAATAATAATAATAATAATAATAATAATAATAATAATAATAATAATAATAATAATAATAATAATAATAATAATAATAATAATAATAATAATAATAATAATAATAATAATAATAATAATAATAATAATAATAATAATAATAATAATAATAATAATAATAATAATAATAATAATAATAATAATAATAATAATAATAATAATAATAATAATAATAATAATAATAATAATAATAATAATAATAATAATAATAATAATAATAATAATAATAATAATAATAATAATAATAATAATAATAATAATAATAATAATAATAATAATAATAATAATAATAATAATAATAATAATAATAATAATAATAATAATAATAATAATAATAATAATAATAATAATAATAATAATAATAATAATAATAATAATAATAATAATAATAATAATAATAATAATAATAATAATAATAATAATAATAATAATAATAATAATAATAATAATAATAATAATAATAATAATAATAATAATAATAATAATAATAATAATAATAATAATAATAATAATAATAATAATAATAATAATAATAATAATAATAATAATAATAATAATAATAATAATAATAATAATAATAATAATAATAATAATAATAATAATAATAATAATAATAATAATAATAATAATAATAATAATAATAATAATAATAATAATAATAATAATAATAATAATAATAATAATAATAATAATAATAATAATAATAATAATAATAATAATAATAATAATAATAATAATAATAATAATAATAATAATAATAATAATAATAATAATAATAATAATAATAATAATAATAATAATAATAATAATAATAATAATAATAATAATAATAATAATAATAATAATAATAATAATAATAATAATAATAATAATAATAATAATAATAATAATAATAATAATAATAATAATAATAATAATAATAATAATAATAATAATAATAATAATAATAATAATAATAATAATAATAATAATAATAATAATAATAATAAACACCGGCACACATGGTGTCCCCACTCCCGGCAACATGAAACACCAAACCTGCTGCATAAATAACACTTCCTTCATGGTCTCCGCCACTGCGACGTATTCTGCTTCAGAAGTGGAAAGCGTAACGCACTTCTGAGTTCTAGAAAACCAGCACACACAAGCACCCCCACACATTATCACTCCCCCCGAAACCGATCTCCTATAGGTTGCCTTACTCGCGTAGTCTGCATCGGCAAACACCTGCATCAACAAACCAGCCATCAACCTTTTTCGGAAAGCAATACCGTATCCACTCGTTCCCTTAACATTCGCTAAAATACCTAGTGCTGTCTTCCAGTGTATCTCTCTGGGCCCAGCGCAATGCCTGGCAGCCGCACGCACTGCGTTCGATGTCTGGCCGTGTTTGGGTAGCCAGCCACATCAGACTACCAATCAGCTCACGAAACGGCCAGGTACCCACGGGCTCGTCCTGACTGAATTCCTCCAGCTTTACTCCAACAGGCATCGGAATGCTCTTCTCGTCAACTACGCCAAAATGTTCCACTAACGAATCGGCGAAAGTCTTCTGCGAAATCTTCAGTAAGCCGTTCAGGCGGTCTCTGGAAAATGACAACCACCGTACCAACGCAGCTCACCAAGATTTTTCACAGGCATCATCCGGCCTAAATATTCGCAGAAACGATCACACCTGCTCTTGAGTCCCACAGCGAACATATCGTCAACGTGGATGACTGCAGTAATTGCAACTCGCCCTTCTTCCACCAAACGAAAAACACAGACATCCGCAAGGCACTGCTGGAAATAGCTCCCTCAGGAAGTGATGGCGTACATCGATGTGCTTCGAGTTCGAGTTGGTCACGGGGTTTTGCGCGAGCTGCACAGCACCCTCGTTATCCTCGAACACCGGCACACATGGTGTCCCCACTCCCGGCAACATGAAACACCAAACCTGCTGCAGAAATAACACTTCCTTCATAGTCTCCGCCATTGCGACGTATTCTGCTTCAGTAGTTGAAAGCGTAACGCACTTCTGAGTTCTAGAAAACCAGCACACTACTAGCACCCCCACACATTATCATTCCCTCGACAACCGATCTCCTATCGGCTGCCTTGCTCGCGTAGTCTGCATCGGCAAACATTTCATCAATAACCCAAACATAAAATACAACATCAACACCCAACGCAAGTTCATGAAAGTAAAGTCGGCAGTTGGCGGCGGCTGCGGTGGTGGCGGTGGCTGCGGTGGCGGCAGGGAAGGTGCTAGCATACACCACACATCCAGCACTTCCGGTAGCGTCGGTGCAGCAGCGGACGAAGTTGCTTCCCCCCCCGCTATCAGCGGCGGCGCCACCAGCGAGGGGGGAGGCAACTTCGTCCGCTGCTGCACCGATCCTCCAGATGCTGCTCTCGACAGGAGCGTTGTGTTTCGGGGTCCCCGGCGCCGTATTCTCACGGCGAATGCCTCGACCGTCGCAAATGCGCACGTACGCGCCACTGGTAAATTCACCATCTGCGCGGAATGCGCAGGGCTGTCCCATGTCGGCGATGTACCGCTCCACCATCAGCGGCAAGTCAGACTTCCTCTTCAGGCCGTACGGGCGCATGAGCCTCGACGCGCTGTCGGTAAACATGCACTATATTGGGCGCACTATGTGTATATATAGATGTTCGAAGGAAGGCAGTGGGTAGTCAGGCCGAAGCTGTTGCGCGAAATGCGGATTGTGACAGGGGTGTGAACAATCGACGGATATGTATCGTGGGCCCCAAATGATGTCGCATCAGGTTCGAGTTATACACCTGACGCGATAACTTGGGGCAGTATGTGTCGTGGGCCCCAAATGTTTGCGCATCAGGTTCGAGTGATACACCTGACGCGATAGTTTGGGGCAGTAAGGATGTTTTATCAAACCAGAAAACCCTTGTTGTGGGCGATGGTACCGGCTGTACCGATGGACGTTGCGCAAGGTGGGCATCTCACGGAGGAGTTGGAAGTTGGAATACGGATGTCACCAGAGGTCTTAGGTATCGAGTGGTGCGATTATATGACACGATGTGTGTCAAGAGTGTTTTAAACGAGTGATACGCCTTCGGCAGAAGCAAGGGTCAGGGTGCCCGAGTAGTTTCTGGGCCGAAGCGGTGATTGGCGACGTGGGCTCGGATTGGCGAGCTAGTATATTCGGCAGAGGTACGGACCAAGGTGTCCGCACACTGAATCGAATCAACCATTAAGGGCGTGTACACCGTAGTATGAACTCATGTACCCGGCAGAAGCACAGACCAAGGTGTCTGCGTTGTTCCGCTGGAAATATAAACAAGAGGGGGCATGCGCTGTTTAATAAGCGTGGTTGGCAGAGGCACGAATCATCCTGCTTTTCAAGAGTGGCGTGTGCTCGACAGAGGCAAGGACCAAGAGGCCCGCGTAGTTTCTGTAACAAATCGGTGATTGAGGATGTGGGACGCTCGGTGAGCTAGTATTTTTAGCGGAGGCACGGGCCACGGTACCCGTGTAGTTCCGTTCGGAATCGATTGTTAATGATGCATACATTGATGTGTGAACTCATAGTGTCGGCAGGAGACACAGGTCTAGGTAACGGCGTCGTTCTGTGTCGAAATATGGGTGGAGGGGCGTGTTTCGTGGTGAAAACGCGGGCCTAGGTTATTGGTTGTTTGTCGGCGAACGTATGGGCCAGGAAGCGAGCGCCGTTCCGTGACATGGTATCTTCGGCAGAGTCATGACTCTCGTATGTTTAGTCAAGAGTGGTATTATCGGTAGAGACAAGGGCGACGTTCCTGCATAGCGGCCGTATCGAATCAGTGATTGAACCTGTGCTCCGAAGAGTGAGACGGTGTCTTCGCTTGGACCAGTTGTCTGAGCTGGCATATTTGGCCGAGGCACGAATCAAGGAATGTTCGTTAAGAGTGTTAATGTATTATAAACTGTAGAAGTGTATGTCCGTCGCGTGAACGGTTAGCAGTGGTTTCGGCAGATGTGCAAGTTAAGGTAACAGTTTCGTTTGGTGCCAAATTGTCAAGAAGCGTACGCCGTTTTACTGAACTCGTGTACCGAATCAAGGTGGTTTTGTCAAGAGTGGTGTATCGTAGGCAGAGGCAAGGGCACCCGCGTAGTTTATGTATCAATGCGATCTTTGAAGACGGGTGCTCCGTCCGGTGGGTTCGTATCTTCTGCAGAAGCAGGGGCCACAGTGTCCACGTTGTCGCGTGCCGAATCGAATAAATTTAAAGGACGCGTAGCACAGAGATGCACGTCTGAAGCTTGAGGTAACTTTTCGCTAAGGCACGACCTCAAGCGTGCCAGCCAGTCATCTGAGTTTTAAACTAGCACCGGATAACGGAGGGACCGCGCATGAACCTCAATGGAGACTGCGTAGGGTCCTCGTCATTTTACGATTGCTAATTAGGCCAACATCCAGTGACCGTTCGATTTACCCGGGATTGCGCTGTTGCACAGAGGGAGAAGTACATCTATTGGAGCTATGGGGGTATCTACGATACAGGCAGGTGATGGAATGACGTGTATGTATTAGCATCCAGGACAGAGCTTCATATACTGTGCATGAAGCGCTTTCTCCAAGTCTGTGAGGTCTCGGTGTTTGCTGGCGACTTGACTAAATTTACCGTTGACTTGCTGCGCTGCGCCTACGATGGTGGCACTGCGAGGGATCGAACGATAATATAATAGAACTGTGGTTTCATATGAGCCATAGCAATGAAGCAGAGTGTTTTTGCCCTCCGGTCCGGAGCGAGCTCCATCCTCCTGACCGCGTGGAGTCCGCCCTGTAGCTAGCGTGGGCTGCCGCCGATGCATGTCAGGCGTCTCCGAGGTCGTAATCAACAGCGCTAAGGGCCATTCCTAACGAACGAAAAAAATCACGATTCGTGAGGTTTTTGTCGTGAATCGTGATTTTTTTTTGTCGTGATTCACGACAAAAACCTCACGATTCATGACGCCAATATTTTTACAATTTCTTAAAAAAAAAAAATCACGATTCACGACATTTTTGTCGTGGCTCAAAATACGCCTGATCAAGGCACTACGTAACCCACCCGACACCAACGGTATCCGATGGCCGGTATAGGGGCATGCTAGGCCCTGCTTCGTACGCCGATTGTGGACAACGAGCGGCTGCCTAAGGACACTGCTGGGTGCGGGGTAACGAGCCTGCTGTGACCTCGAAATCTCGAGGAGGCGGAGACACAGCGTGAAGAAAAAGCAAAAATAATCTGAAAATCTCATGGGCCAGGCAGAGCAGACGTCATGTCAGCGAGATTGGAACCTCGCGCGGACCTGGCCTGGCCGACGGCGCGTGAGGTTTGAATATCACAGACCGTGTCGGGCCTCTGCCCATGGTTTGAATCACGGACCGGGTCGGGCGCGGTCGGCCCGGCACGGCCTGGCCGTGACCTACCTGCGAGAGTTGGCCCCACCCTCAAATACCGTTGGATTTGAAAATATCGGATTTTTGATGATTTGAAATATCACGAAACGTGACGAAAAAGCACCTGTTTTCGTTAGGAAAGAAACATCACGAATCGTGATATCTTGTCGTGCCAAAACGTCACGAATCGTGATTTGGTTTTGTTCGTTAGGAATGGCCCTAAATAGGGCGAGTCATTGTTTATGATATCGGGTTGCTTGGGGTATCAGGCAGTGCGAGGGTGGCTTCTTCAACGTCGAGATGGATGCCGCGGAATTTGAAAGATGGAAGACGGTGTAGTTGATGGGAGTTGTCGACAAGCTGTATGCCGAGCGCTTCGTTCTGGTTGAACGCATCGTGAACTATGAAGCTTGGGCTGCGCGTACTGGACGGGTTGCCGTGCTTGGGAACGAGAGGGCGTGTCTCACTGAGGTGGATTTTCGGATCAACTCGGCTCAGCACCAGTTCAAGTGGCGGCAGGAAGTGATCCATCCGATACGACCGCAGAAATAGCGTGCCGCCTTTGCCAGACGTGAGCCGGCGCTGGTGGGGCCGCTTGCTGCTCGAAGCACGAG